>JAKTYV010000012.1:0-367673 GCA_030674545.1 Ogataea saltuana
AAAACGATAGAGTTGTCCGGGACTTCTTCAATAAATGGTTCCAGTGGCGGGGTGAAGTCGACCTAATAATCCAACTGGTACTGGCTGTCCGCCATCTCAGAAAGGGGAGAGAAGCGAGAGAGATCAGAATTGACCGTCTGAGCCCCAGGTAAGGAATAGGAGTGCAATGCTATCTCAGTGTCCGTAGTCTCAGCGGACGACGTTGTCGATGCAGGAGAAATAACGGAAGGTGCGGAAGGTGCTCGAAAATGCAGCACCTGAAATACCATTTGTTACACTAGCAGACCAAGCCGATGGTGAAGCTCCCTGCGTATACGAGGCTAGCAAGGGATCCTTTTCAAAAGGAAGATCATTTTCCAGAAAAGTAACACTGTTAGAAACCATAGTGGTACGGGTGTCAGGCAAGTACGCCCTGTGCGCCTTATGCATGGAATTATACCCCGAGAAATATTATCCTTAGACGTGGGGGCAAATTTATGCACTCGTTTCCCGGGAGAATTAAGCGCAAAGCAGCGGCAGCCAAAAAGGCCGCATCCAAGAATAATCCGGATGGTAACCGTATGACCCGTAGAATGAAGTCTGATTATGAATAGCCATTGAAGGCAATCTGTTAATAGCAATCTCCACAAACCTAACCGCATCACTACAGAAAATATCTGGAGCGCTCGATTCAGCCAACAGAATTTGTACCTTCTCTTGAATTGTTCTGTGCATACGCTCAGCAACTCCATTTTGAGACTGATCGTACGGAACAGCCCGTTGATGTTGAATACCCTTGTCACGCAAGTACTGGGCCATTGTGTCCAATTTACGGGCAATAGGAGTCATCGGCATCCAATTAGTGTAATCATTGTTGAATTTCGGAAATACGTGCTTGGATATCCATATTAATATCTTTAATTCAAAAGTGTTTTCTTCACTTTTTCAAATAAACTTGTATTAAATAAGCAAAGAAGAAGGAAAAAAGGGTTCCCTTTAAATAGTGATTCAACACCTGTGTTGATTAGTAAACATTTCAAATATGGTAATGTTGAGTATTGTGAAGTACCATATTTCAACAATCATCCACAAAAATCAAAAAATAAATGTCACGCGAGAGACCTTTGACTGCAAAGGGACCACACACCTTTTCATGAATCAGCTGAAGTGGCATTGTAGCGGAAGAGTGCGAGGTCTTGGGTTAAATCTCAACGGCTCTTCCTACCATACACGAATCACATGCAGAGGGGGAGGAATACCTTAACCTGCGAGACACCTGGGGTGATGGATAACCAAGCCCTGAATGATAATCGGTGGCGGTAAGCATTACTACCGGCAAGATCACTTGCGGAAGGAAGCGGTACTATCTGGCAGACGCGGCTACGCCAAGGCGACGGCTACCTTTGCCAGCATATCCACCATAATCTGACTTGACATCAAGACTAAAACGTGCCCCTCTGCTAGTTGCAGCCAAGATGGAGACCACACTCTTCTGTGCCGCAGGCACATATAAGGCATCGTTCAGCACAATTTGATTACCCTAAGCGTCTTCAAACAGAATGTTACCAATACTAGTGTTGAGAGTGTTGAATTCACGATGTTCTATGCTAAGGCTATGTGCCATGTTCTACGCCCACTTGTGGTTAGTTATGCACCCAGGTCCTGAGTTACTATTTGAAGAAAACCTATTTTCCTTCCTCTTTGCTTGATCTACTACACGTTAGTTCTACAAGAATTGGGGAAAACTATTTCTCCACTACTTATTGAATCATTTTCCAAATTATGAATGTCCAAGCTAAACTATCTGAACTAGAACAACCAGTATCCTTCAGTAGCACAGAGGAGACTCCACTTATTGGAATGTACAACGATCTAGGAGTTTGGAAATGAGACCGATTGTTAGACACATGGCGATTTACACCTGTATCGAGCCAATAGTTGGTGGTATCTTCTCCTTGGGAATCATAGGCAACCGCCACAAATTTGGTCGCATGGTTCAAACCATTTGTGCCACCTGTCTGGTTGAGAGGAGAAACCTTAAATTTTTGAACCACGTGGCCCTTCTCCCCAAACCGGTAGCATGTTGGGACTTCGCCTTCTTCCCCTTCATTGAAGGGTAAATTACAGTGGTTAGGGCGGTAGCAGACAAGGGTTCTTGGTCATCCAGCAGACACCGGTTGACAGACTCAGACATAATACGTTCCAGTGATAGATCGTTTCTAGCGAACACTTGAGCCTTATACTGCCTGTTGTCCAGAATTCGTGACACAACTGCTCCATGTTTAAGTATAGTACTTCACAATGATCTGCATTACCATATTGGGATTAATTACTAATCAATGCAGGTCCTGAATCACTATTTAAAGGGAGCCTTTTTCCCTCCTTCTTTGCTCACTTACTACAAGTTATTATGAAGAAGTAAAGAAGAAAACATTTTATATTTTAAAGATATTATTATTATGGATATCCAAGCACGTATCAACGAAATTCAACATTCCAATTAGTTTATTTCCCTCCAATTTAGGAACCAAATTGGTGTTGAATTGAATTCGACGAAGCAGTCTCTCGCGCTTGGAGAGGGAGGTTTCATAAAACAAGCTCAAACACTTGCACCATTGACCATACTTATCGCGTGCATCCATACGGCCATAGCGTTCCGCATATGTACTAATAGCTTGAATCCCATGAAGTTCATCATCACTCCTAACATTGAGTGAGACGGCGAAGTTGATCACAATCATAGCTCACTCCATAGCAGATTGTAGTCGCATCTGATCTTCATCACTAATACCTGGCAATGATGGAAGGTCTCCCGTCTGAAAAAACGTTTCAAGGCCCAGTGGGTGCACAGACAATTTCAGAGAAACAAGCTTCTCCCAGCCATAATAGTTGGATGAACCCTGTAACTTGTCTTTCTCAGTCAAGCCAAGGCTTGCGCCAAGAGAGCTCATAGCCTGTTGAATTTTTAGTGGCAATTCAGTGTAGTTCATGATTCAATAAAGTATATCGCTCACTTCTAAATCCCAAACTAAGATCACTATTTGAAGGAAACCCTTTTTCCCTTTCTTCTTTGCTTATTCTAATACATGTTTATATTAAAAAATTCAAGAAAATATATGTTGTTTCGTTAAATCGCTTTCCAATTATGGACGTTCAAGCAAGACCATCTGAACTCCGACGCTGAAAACCTTTAACGACCGATTATTGTAAAGAGGATTTTTTTTTGTTCTCTCCACATCAGCTAATTCATATCAAAATTAGACTAAACCAAGCTCTCATTGAACAATATCCCGGTCACCGTAAAACCTACCTTCACAGTCCGACAAGGCCAGAGCGTATGACGGGAATCTCTAGTCTCTCAACATCTTTTACTTTTTCGACCTTCCAAAATTTTTTACACCTATTTTTCGTGTTTCTCAAAAAAGTACAAGTATAAGCTGCTTAGCTTTCTGCCTCATGGAATCGTATTCGAAACCCTGTTCCCTGTGAAAAAAGGATCGTTGAGTTCAGTCTCCCAACTTCCTTTTACAGTATCTTCCTTTTCTACAAGCTTACCAAAAAACTAGTGCAGGTTTACTCGCCAAAAATTAGATTCTCTTGTTTTTTGAATTCTCACTAATTATCATTTTGACCAGTTTGATCCAGTCTAGAGAATGAATCTTCACGATCCCACGATGTTGACTTGACGGAAAGAACGACGATAAACTACGTTTTAGGCTAACTGATAACTCGTTGGGTTTTATTCTCTGTATAAATGTGAAGCACAAAGAGGTATTCGTTTATACAGTTGCGACGAACCAGAAAATTCGACCTCGCGGGCGTCGGTTCCTATTAACTCAGTTGGTAGACAGTTCAGCTTTAAAGGATTTTTCACTCGGGAGCTGGCCGAAATCTCCAGGGTTCGAGTCCAAAAAAAGGAATACTTAATTTTTTTCCCACGCTTCGCGAAAATAACTATATGGTTCTATTATACGACGAGACGAAGCTGAAATGCTGACATCACCATCCATCACCCCAGCCATCATCATCAGCTTCCAAATCTAGCTGGAGTTTGCTCTTCGACTTCAATTTCAGACTTCCCTTGCTGTTTGTGGAGGATGTTAAGCCGGGCCTCATTATGGGCTTAATAGATCTGTTAATACGACCAGGAGATGAGAGGGCCACAGGTGTCTTGGCTTGTTTTAGTTTCGAAGAATGCTCTTCTTCCATATCAAAGTCCCATGCATCTTCTGTATCACCCAACTCGGCTTCGAACGTGCCCGAGCTATTCGATCTTATAGGTTGATGACTGGCAGCTGAGTTAAAGTTGCCGCTCTTCTCATGACTCGAATTCTGCTGACTGGCACCCACGACATCCGAATTTTTCATTGTCAAGCTAGCGGTAGAGCCATTAGAGGCGTTACCGAAACTAAAAATTGAATTTTTGGTTTTGAATCCAAAATTGGCGAGTGACAATGAGTTCAAACCTGAGATGAGATTTGCAGATTGCTGATCCTCATTTGCCATGGTCTCTTCGTCGTCGTCAGGGAGCGTCGAAGCCTCCTCTCTAATCTTGGCCATATACATGCCGAAGGTTTTCTCGGCTTCTTTTCTCACTTTCGAAGACTTGTCTAGTAGAGCAGGGGCAATTGCAGAGAGTACTCTTGAGGCGCAAACATCGGCCGCAAAAAACACTATACAAGTCTCGAAAGCTAGAACAGTGCTCAGCCTTGAAGGAACAAAAGGATCTTTCAACGCTTTTGTGAACGCGGTAATAAGAACACCGGTTCTTGAGGAAGAAGTCATAAACTCTGCTATCTTGGTCAAACAAACAACGGTATTAGTTCTGATTTCGGGCACCTCATCGTTTTGTAATTTTGCCAAGAATCTCAGGAGGTCATTGTTTAGCTGTCTGTCCGAAATCCTGGACGCTATAGGTATTATGGATTTGATTGTCTGCTCTCTGATTGAAGAGTTCGTATCATTGAATCCCTGAATGAGGTTGGGAAAGATTTTGTCCTGGACCTCGTAGTTGGTGAAATGATCTATTATTGAGGGCAAAGCATTCATCAAAGTCATTCTGATGGCTCTGTCAGGTAGGCTGAAAGCTTTGAGGACTACAGGCTTAACATGTGATGCAAAAGCTTGTGAGTCAAGAGTTGAAGATTTTTTCAATATGATCAGGAGCAAGGCAGACTGTTGATTATGCTCATTCGAGGTCACTGTGCTAAATGATTTGATCAGTTCAGGGAGAACTTTGAACTGGAAAAATCCGGAAGGAAGCGTTGTCAGTTCATCAAGTGAATGGAAAATCTCCATTTTCTCCTCGTCGGACTTCAGGTTCAACTCTGTGATCTGTCTGAACACCATAATGAGAGGGGATTCAAAAAAGGTGTGCTCGCCCATTTTCAGAAACTGTTCCACAGCGTACCGCACGGTGAGAGACTGACTGAGGAGTTTCTTGAGATGCGGAGCAATGTCTCTTGGGACTTTGTTCAGGTTGGCTAGCTGGCTGTTATCGACCGCGGTATTGCTTCCATTGAATAGCTCGAAAATCAGCACTCCCAGTTTGAACGAGTCGAACTTGGTTGCGTGGTTGGAACTGAGAGTTCTGAGGTAATTCGCACCGTTTTTCTCAAATTCTGGAGGAGATAAGACAGACTTGAAAGATGGTAATTGGAAGGCCAAGCTCAAAATGTCGAAGTCCTTATCTTTCACGCTTGAAGCAAGCTCAAAACCACCCAATTTCCACTCGCCCGAGTTGTTGACGAAAACGGAGTCTTTGCAAACGTTCGCGTGAATTGAAAAGCCCTGGTTGTTGATGTATCTCAGTGCATCTGAGATTTGATATATCCCTAACATCATTACATCTAACGGCAACGTGTCCTCAGGATAATCGTAACTAATGACATCATCAAGTGGCCTGACTCTCTCTGTGATGATGTACAAAAACGAATCATTTTCGGAAGAGTCTATGACACTCAGGACACCGGGCAGTAAGCTCAAAGACCGATGTTTCTTGAAGCAGTTCCGTGCAAGCGGAACGTACCTAGAGTTGGCTGGGCTCTTCAAGTCGAACTCAAAAATCGTCACCTCTAACCGATTGTCTTTTGAGGAGGTTCCTTCGTATACGCTCCATATCGATCTGGATCTCACGGGATCAGTGGAGACGTCAGGAATGATTTTATTGCCAAAGTTGTATGGGATTGAAGCACCCGTCAAGGAGCCAATCGTAGACCCTATTGTCTTGGTTAGGAAATTCATAACCGAAACGGTTCCGTTAACTGTATGCGAAACAGATGTCTAGATAACACGGGGACTTATTCGTTTTGTAATGGCATCTTGCAATCTGTCTGTTTACTTTGAGCTTTTAATCGGTTCGATTCGCGTTCCGCAACTAAAGAAATCGGGTAAGGTCGTGTACCAATCAAGAACACCACCAGAGCCTCGAGACAAGCCGGTATGAATTACGACCTAGACGCAGAATCGTCAATACAGTGGGCGTATTCGGTTCGATCCAATGACTAGTTACACAGTACGAGTATGAAGTCGAGCAATAACGCAGCCAAAATTTTGGAGACAAAAACAATATCGGTTCATTGTGGAACTGGAGCAAAACTTTGCGTATTCGTGCAACCTTACTCTGCAGCTTCTTGGAATCTTTCCGTGATGGTGGTCAACAGCTTATCGAACTCACCAGCCAAAGCCTCTTCACCTCTACTTGGCTCAAAGAATTTGGCAGAAGAGACTGCATGCTTGACGTCGGAAGTGGCCTCAGAAAGCTTGGACCACTGCGCACCATTTACCACAGCCTTCTGGGCCTCGTCGTAGTAAGTGATGAAGGCCTTCATCATGTCGTACGTCTTCCAGATAGGACAGAAAGCGTCATAGGTGGAGTAACCGTTCTGTTGCAAAAAATCCTCTTTGATCAAGTTCGAGACATCAAGGACAATCTTGTCAGAGTCAGACAAAGCCGACTTACCAACCAATTGAACCACTTGTTCCAACTCCTCGGCATTCGAGATAATTTCTTTCATCTTGTTTCTCAGAGGAGCAAAATCTGGGTAGTTGGAGTCGTAGTATTTGTCAAGAACGTTCGTGTACTTGGAGTATGAAATTGCAGTGTTGATCGAAGGGAAGTGTTTTCTTTGGGCCAATTTCTTGTCCAAACCCCAGAAAACCTGCGTGATACCCAACGTCGAAGTTGTCACAGGATCCGAGAAATCACCACCGGCTGGCGACACAGCAGCGACAATAGAGACGGATCCCAACCTATCTGGAGATCCCAAAGCCACCGACTTACCAGCTCTTTCGTAGAAAGAAGCGAGCTTGGCACCCAAGTAGGCAGGGAAACCTTGATCGGCTGGCATTTCTCCCAGACGACCAGAAATTTCTCTCAAAGCCTCGGCCCATCTAGAGGATGAGTCGGCAATCATCGAAACGTCCTTACCTTGATCTCTGAAGTATTCTGCGAGGGTGATACCTGTGTAAATAGAGGCCTCTCTGGCTGCGACAGGCATGTTAGATGTGTTGGCAACCAAGGTCGTACGCTTCATGATAGGTTCTTTCTTTCCGTTCTGTTCAGTAAACAGCTCTGGGAATTCCATCAAGACCTCGGCCATCTCGTTACCTCTTTCACCACAATTGTGAACTAAGATACCGTTTGCTAGCATGAACTGATGATCAGTGTTGTCGGCCAAAGTGATACCATAATAATCGTCGATTGGCTTGACGTTGGAGTCATCATCCTCAACAACCGGAACGACGGAAAATCCGAAGAACAAAGGCTTGTACTCCTCCTCTGAAGCAGTGGTCAAAGTATTTCTCTGAATAGCAGAGTGTCTCAAAGAACGAGTCAGGTTTTCACCCGAGAAGTAAATGTCAAAGCTTCTTTGATGGTGAACGCCGTTCTTGTCAATGTTGGCTGCAGAAATGGCGACCGAGGTCTTGATACCCAGAGAGTGAAGAACATCGACAAAGCCCTTCTTGACCGTTGCGTCGATGGTCTTGACAGTAGCCTGGCCGTCACGAACGGCACCGTCAGAGTCAACTAAACCTGCAACAAATCTCTCACGAACAGCAAAAGTATCAGTCTTCAGCCAGTCCGGAACATTCTTGGTTGGTGCGCCATCAACCATAGTCAAAAAGCCCATGTTGCTGATGACGTTCCACAAAACGTTGTTAGTGTTCAGGTTCTTTCCAACATCGTTATCGCTGACAGTACGGGAGAACAAATCAACAGTCTTGGTTCTCTTCGAATCTTTTCTGTCAGTATACTCAGCAGCCAAATCCAGGTTGGAAGCGTATTCATAAATACGTTCCATCAAAGTCTCGTTCTCTGAATCAACCGAGAAAGAAACGCTATCACTCTGACCATCGCCAACCCAGAGTCCCAACAGATAAGCAACTGAGGTAACAGTCTCAGCGTTAACAGCGTAGGGCAAGCCCTTCAAAAAGTTGGAAAGCGCATTAGTTTGCAATTGAATAGGACCGCAAATTTGTTTGGTGACCTTTCTGACGTTAAGACTGATCTTGTCGTAGAATCTTGCTTCGAGAGTCCAGTCAATGTTGCAAGCGCCCTTTTCCAATTGCAAAGCCTCCGCTTTGTCATGAGCCAAAGATGCAGCAGGGCCATCCCAGTTCTCGACGCTAAACGTTTTGGTGAAAGGTCTAACGACTTCGACTTGCTGACCATCAAAGACCTTAGTGTCACGATCAAACCAGACAACCTGGTAGCCCTTGACCATTCCCTCAAGTCTCTTGACAAAAGAGTTGGCGACGGTGTTCAAAACAAGCTTGTGGGTCGCATTACAAACATACGACAAACTCTCGTTCTCACGGCTAGCATCAGTGTGGTCGGTGTTCTCGACCACGTGGTACATTTTCTCCTGGCCTCTTGGAAGAGCAACCACTTCACGAGCGAGACCGTTCTTACCAAGAACGGAGTCACCAATCTTGATTTCTTCAATCTTTGCAATCTCACCATCAGCCATGAACACCTCCGTTCCCTTGGCGAAACATCCGACGTAGATAATAACGTCCGAGTTTGAGTACTTCGACAACGATTGAGAAATAACGGTCTTACCGCAACCGAAAGCACCAGGAATACAGGTGGTACCACCTTGGACACATGGGAACAAAGCGTCCAGAACTCTCTGACCAGTCAACAATGGGTAGTCAGCAGACAGCTTTTCTGCGACAGGTCTAGGGACTCTGACCGGCCAAGTATGCATCATGGAGTACTTGCTGACCTTACCGTCGTACTCAACCTCGAGCACGGGATCGTCGACATGATAAGAACCAGCCTCAGCAATGGAGACAATTGTACCTCTAGCTCTTGGAGGCAGTAAAATCTTGTGGTCCGAAACCAAGGAGTTTTCAAACGTGGAACCAAAGATGTCACCACCAGTGATGTGGTCACCCACCTTGAGACTTCCTGGAGTGAAGTCGTACTGAACTGTTCTCGACAGTGCTGGAGCATCAATACCTCTTGGAATGTAAATAGATTGTGAGACGTCCTTAATGGCCTTCAATGGTCTCTGGATACCATCGTAGATTGTTTCCATCAACCCTGGACCTAATTCCACCGAAAGTGGTTTTCCAGTTCTGAGGACCGGATCTCCAACGGTCACACCCGCAGTTTCTTCATAGACCTGAATTGTCGCCTTGTCTGCCGCGATTCTAATCACTTCTCCCACCAGATTGTCGTGTCCAACTTTCACAAGCTCGTACATCGCACACCCAATCATGTTCTCGGCCACCACGACGGGACCAGAGACAGAGTAGATTTGACCGTACAAGGACTCGTCTTCGTCCAACGACAGCGTCTTTAGCGTTTTCCTTGCATTTTCCAGAGCACCCGCCTATATTTGTAACATTAGTTCGTTAGTGTCTTCCTCGTGAAAGCTCCAATCGGCCACTGGTGAATTTAACTACCCAATTGACCTGGGATCGCGGCAGCATTCCACATACCATTACGTCTGTGTTATTCTTAACTGTTTATAGCGTTCCAGTTACTCGTACAACCACAAACACACCGGGTTAAATGTGCTTCGATGAATAGCGTTTCCGTTCAAACTGTCAATCTTGGGTGCGCCTTCTAATTTTGTTTAATAGGTGCTGGCTGCTTTGCATCCAGGTTAGGAGCCCTGCAATACCCAAAATTGCGCCGATATGCGCCGATCGGCGCATATCGAGGTCTCGTTTCTGAAAATATCGACGCGCAGAGCAAAGCGAAAGTTAGCTTCTGATTGCAGTCTACAGATCAATAGGTCATTCAGGGGAGTTGCAAAGTTACTCATTCACAGCTTTAGATACACGCCATACCTCAAATACGTATTTGGCTCTATTGATTTGATTGGAACGATATTAGACACCTGAATGAGCCTTTTCTCAACGAATTGTCGCCGTAATCTGAATATCTGGGAACAATTAGTCACACCGAGCCCGCTTATAACATGTTCAAACAGGGACTCAAAGTGTCAGAGCTGGCCTCCAATGTGAACACTCTATCGCCTTTCAAGCCTCAATATGCGCTGCTGCTGAACGAGCAGCACTTTTACCAGAATTCGATGCTCGCTAGCTGGTCAGAGAGAAACGCTCACCCTGTGACGCTGCGGCACCTAGCCAATTTCGGTAAGAAGTTGACGAAAGAGAAGCTCATAAGCAGTGCAAATTTTGTGAGGACTGAGCTGCCCGTCAGGCTGAGTCGGAAAATCCGCGACTTGCAGCATCTCGACTACAGTGTGACCAACAACTTGCACATCAACCAGGTTTACCAAAGCTACTACCACTGTTTCAATGCGTTCAGAAGAACACCGCGGATCGAAACTCTGGAAGAGAACGAACGGTTTTGCGAGTTTCTCAACAAAGTCCTGGATGACCATCTTTTGGTTCTGCCGCATCTGATGATGGGTGCTTTGGAGGTGTCAATTCTGCAGAACATGCCCCAGCACGAGCTGGACAGTTTCATTTCATCCATGTTGCGGTCGCGTATAAGTAGGAGAGTGATCATAGAACAACATACTACGCTGTCGCAGTCTTTCAAGGACCAGGATGGGGATACCATGGACAAACCTCCAAATTACATTGGTGCTGCATTCCAATATTGCTCGGCCCACGAACAGCTCAGGATTTGCAAAGACATTGTTTCGAGCTTCCTTCAGAGCATTTATCCTGACCTGAAAATGCCGGAGTTGATCATCGTTGGTGAAGACGTGAAGTTTCAGTTTTTGACCAATCACTTAAACTATATTTTTGCCGAGATTCTGCGTAACTCGCTCAAGTCAACGATCCACAATTTCATCCTCCGTCACAGAGATCTCACAAGGAACCAGCTGGGTCGTCTGCAACCTCCTCCGATCGTGGTGGAGATCACGCAGACGCGCAAGGACATGACCTTCAAGTTTTCGGACCAAGGAGGCGGAATGTCCACAAAGAAACTGAGCAAAGTTTGGTCTTTTGGAAAATCACCAAAGCTGGCCCAGGAGTATTTGCAGAACTTCCACCGGATGCCAGGACTGAATCTCAAATTTTCGCCCGAGAACGCTGTTGGATCTGACCCGGAGTTCACTGGAATCATCCACAACCTGGGCCAAATGGAAACCACGAACGGCAAACAGAACTCTGTGCTGCGGTCGCTGGTGAGTCGGCCGTTTGAGTATACATTGGGAATATCGCTGCCGATGTGCAAGGTTTATACAGATTATTGGAACGGGGAGCTGGAGATGTTTTCCGTCGAGGGATATGGGACAGACGTTTATTTGAAGCTGAGCAAACTGGGCGGCGCCGAGAAGCCTCAGCTTGACAAAGCGTAGTATGTTGGAGAGGTTTAGTGGGTCAGAACCGTTGTTCTTGCACAGCCTGGAAATAGCGATGACTGCAGATTTATCCGATAAGTAGAGAGAGCCGGACGTCAATCCAGCGAGTTGAAGCTGAAATGGTCTTGAACGATGCAGATGTTCTGACGGGTTCAGTTGTGTTTGGTCAAAAAAATCACAAGTTCTCGGGTTGATCCCCGAGGAAGTTGTAATCGAAAAGTTAGCGAGTCCAAAAAAAAACCTTGGTGAAACTTGTAGAAAAACATATTTTTAGAGACAAGTTCGGAACGCTTAGTAGGCGTTGACCTTGTCTGGGGAGCACGAGGTCATTTCGAAACGGACAGCAATGTCGGAGAACAGTAAGTTAATGGCCGGTGGGAGCAGAGTCGAGTTTTGCTGGAGATTGGCGGCTTGATAACTGTAATTGTATGACTAACAGAACCAAGACGGAGGAGCAGCCTCCAGAGTGAACCAACCAATATCGATTTCGTCGCTGCTGGACGGGACCCAGACACAGACTAGTGTAAGTAAGCAGAGCGGATCTTCTGCTCCTGGTGCCGGCTCGATGTACTACGATCCGATCAAGAACACAACTGTCGACAATCAGCCCACCGCTTTGGCTCAGGTGATGGCGTCGGGGACTGCGTCGGGGACAGCGTCGGCGGGAGCTACGAGTACTAGCGCGACTCCCGTCGAGTTGTTGACCCCGACTGCGAATACGGTTGACCTGACTACTCCAGAGCCGCTGGAACGTTCTGTTTCACAGCCACGGTTGTCGGACGGCCGGATGTCGCTGAGCTCAATGATCAATCAGGACGACGGGGCTCAACCGGTGGCCCAGGCGAAGGGCAAGCTGATAGTGGGTGGACTGTTGGTACCGGAAGTTCCAGAGGCTCCCGGGGCTCCAGCTATGGCAACCGAGGACCAGAAGTCTCAGAAATTCAAGCCTGTGGCTGCAAAGAAGCCGACCAAGCCCAGGGCCCGGCCCAACCCAGCGAAAGACACTAAGAAAAAGGAGTCTGGAGTCAAGCAGGAAGAGTCCAGGTCCTCGAAACTGAAAATGACCAAGCTGAAAACACCGGCCAGC
This sequence comes from Ogataea saltuana, assembly GCA_030674545.1. Classification (NCBI taxonomy): domain Eukaryota; kingdom Fungi; phylum Ascomycota; class Pichiomycetes; order Pichiales; family Pichiaceae; genus Ogataea; species Ogataea saltuana. The sequence continues at coordinate 12,865 of JAKTYV010000012.1, forward strand.
TCTGACGGGACAAAAAGCGAGGAATCAAGCTCAAGCGATAAGAAAACGACCAAAAAGAGGACTTCAGGAACTGCGAACGGGGCCCAGAAACCGTTAAAAGAGATTGGGAGCACATCCGCTTCTCCGTCGCCGGGAGCGGCATTACAGAAAAAACAGTCGTCAAAGCCGATGGTTGTGCTTCCACAGCCTACGTTCATGGAGGTGAAAGAACCTGCCGCACCAGAGTTACCCAAAGAAGACCCAATAATAGCATTACATATCCCCCTGGTTCCGCCAGGGACCGAGCCAGGCCAATCGCAGGCCATTTTCAATGTGATGAAGCTGTGTGAAGACAAATACGGCTTCAACGTGATGCATCCAAACGGGAAGATCGCCTTTGACCTGGACGATTTGGACGAAGACATTCCTGAAGGAGATCGAGTCGAGGAAGAGGAGGAAAATAGCAACGGCGCAAGCACCACGAACAATGCCGAGCTTGAGGACGACGCTGACATCACCAGACGTCTGGGGATGAAGTTCCGGCCGGGCATGACTGACGAGGAGAAGGAGGAGATGGTTTTGAAGGAAATACATCGGAAGAAGATGGAGAGCAACAAAAGAATTGGAAAGTACGATTTAATGGACCCGTTCATTGACGACGAGGAACTGCTGTTCGAGGAACAGACCAAGAACAACAAGGACGGGTTTTTCGTTTACTACGGCCCCCTCGTGGACGAATCCAGCAACAGTAGCAACAAGAGAAAAGTGAATTCGGGGACGGGTTCTGGCTCCAACGCCAAGCGCAGAAGACCTGCCGCATCTTCTGGGACCTCGGCAGGCGCCGCATCTTCTGCCGGTCAGAATCCTTCGAACTCCAAAAAACCCGCCACAGAGAGTGTCTCTCCCGTGAAAATAGCACCCAAACCTTCAGGGACAATCAACAAGTCGCGGTCAGGATCATCAGGACCGTCTGGGTCTGCTGGAGGGTCTGGAATCTCCCCGGCTTCCACGGAGAACCCCAGCCGCAAATCTGCGACACCAGGGGAGGAGGCCGACAAAGCTTCCGAGACCTTTGTTCCGATTGTTGCAAAATCGGTTGTTCCGGTAGCCAATAGCGGCAAGTTGATTATTGGGTCGCTGCCCCCTCTTCCATGAGAAAGCATGCATTATCATATAGACAGGACCTACTTGCACGAACCAAAATTCAAGAAAGACCCGCGAATAGCGACGCGTCGATATCTGCGTCGATAGACCACCGTACGGTCCGGCGGAAAATTCTAGTAGAATCGCGAAGATCAGGGAATTTTTGTGGAGCGACGCCGCAGACGACTGATAAACGGCAAGACATTACTCTGACGGTATATAAGCTCGGGGTACTCCTCTTTGCGACTGCGACTTCTGGTTTGCTGTCGCTGGAAACAAGAGATCTGAGTTTGTGCTTGAGATGATTCAGAGAGGTGCAAAGAAGTTTGTCACAGGCAACGTGACACGTTCGGTGAAATTGCCCTCAAGGGGGCTCCTCAAGACAGGAGGCAAGTTCCCGTTGGCGTCGCAGCTGGCTTTGAACGGCATCAAGCCGGCCTCTGTGTGGACACTGAGAAGCAATGGTCTTGTGAGCGGTCCCGTGTCTGGTGGCAGGATGTTTTCGACTTCGAGTTCGGCCATGATTGAGATGAAGATGAATCCTGAGCAATCGGAGGAACCGGCTTTGAAGAAATTCGCCACCAACTTGACCGATTTGGCCAAAAGCGGGAAGCTGGACCCGGTGATTGGACGAGACGAGGAGATCAGAAGGACGATCCAGATTCTGTCTCGTAGAACCAAGAACAATCCGGTTCTGATCGGTAATGCTGGTACAGGTAAGACTGCCATCATGGAGGGTCTTGCTCAGAGAATTGTCAAGGGCGAAGTTCCAGAGAGCATGAAAGAGAAAGAAGTGATTTCGCTGGACTTGGGATCGTTGATTAGCGGTGCCAAGTACAGAGGAGAGTTTGAGGAGAGACTGAAACAGGTGTTGCAAGAGCTCGACGAGAGGTACATTTTGTTCATTGACGAGTTGCACATTCTGCTGGGACTGGGAAAATCAGAAGGGTCCATTGATGCATCTAATCTGCTGAAGCCAGCGCTGGCGAGAGGCCAATTGCAGTGCTGTGGTGCCACTACTATCGACGAGTACAAGAAGTACATTGAGAAAGATGTGGCATTGGCCAGAAGATTCCAGCCTATTCTCGTGAACGAGCCTACAGTGGAAGACGCAATCAGTATTTTAAGAGGTTTGAAAGAAAAATACGAGGTTCATCACGGTGTTCGGATCGCCGACGGTGCTCTGGTGACCGCTGCTGTCTACAGTAACCGGTACATCACTGACAGATTCCTTCCAGACAAGGCGATTGACCTGGTGGACGAGGCCTGTTCGGCTCTTCGGCTGCAGCATGAGTCGAAGCCAGATTCAATACAGGAGCTTGATAGGTCTATCATGACCATCCAGATTGAGCTGGAGTCTTTGAGAAAAGAAGAGGACGTTTTGAGTAAGGAAAGAAGAGAGAAGCTCGAGGAGCAACTGAAGTTTAAGAAGGAGGAGTTACAGAGACTGACTGAGGTCTGGGAAACGCAGAAGAAAGAGTTGGACAACATCAAACAGTTGAAACAGGAACTCGAAAAGGCTAAACAGGACCTAGACGTCGAAAGAAGAGCCGGCAACTTCGCTACTGCCTCGAGATTGCAGTACGCCACAATCCCCGAGTTGGAGGAGAAGGTGAACAAGTCTGTGAGCAGCCAGGAGACGGCCGTAGATGAAGACGGCGAGGAGTTGTCTTTGCTACACGAGTCTGTCACTGCGGACGACATCGCCAGAGTTGTTTCCAAGGCAACTGGAATTCCTGTTCAGAACATGATGAGAGGAGAGAAAGACAAGCTTTTGTATATGGAGGCCGCTCTGAAAGGCCGTGTGATTGGCCAAGACGAGGCTATTAACTCGATTTCAAATGCGATTCGACTTCAAAGAGCCGGATTGACCAACGAAAAAAGGCCAATTGCTTCGTTCATGTTCCTAGGTCCTACGGGAACTGGTAAGACTGAGTTGACGAAAGCAGTGGCTCAATTCCTTTTTGACGACGAAAATTCCATCATCCGCTTCGACATGTCTGAGTTCCAGGAGAAACACTCTATAATGAGACTGATTGGAGCTCCGCCATCTTATGTTGGATACGAGGAGGGAGGGGAGCTGACTGAGAAGATCAGAAGAAAGCCGTACTCTGTGATTTTGTTTGACGAATTTGAAAAGGCCCACACGGACGTTTCAAAATTGTTACTGCAGGTTTTGGACGAGGGTAAATTGACCGATTCCCAAGGTAACAAGGTGGACTTTCGCAACACTTTGATTGTGATGACGTCCAACATTGGCCAGGACATCATGTTATCGGATGAGGCAGACAACGGCAAAGTTATGGATGTCATGAAACATTTCTACAGTCCAGAGTTTATCAACAGAATTGATGAGGTTGTGATTTTCAACAAGCTTTCAAAAGAGGCTCTCAGAAATATTGTTGACCTGAGAATCGATGAACTACAAGACAGACTGGCGGAAAGAAGAATCGAACTGAAATTGACAGAGGCGGCCAAAGACTGGCTCACCAACAATGGATACGAGCCACAATATGGCGCCAGACCTTTGAACAGATTGATCAAAAGGAAATTGTTGAATCCTATGTCAGTCTTGATGCTCAAGGGTGAGATCAAAAATAACAGCGTTGTCAGCGTCGACGTCGGAGAGGCCGAAGGTTTGAAAATCACCTGCGAATACGAGGGTGCAGAAGAGGGGTCGCAGAAGGACCAATTGAATGGGGAAGAGTGAACAGAGCGCAGACAAGTTGTGCGTGCTTGTGTAAATAAGTATGGGAGGTTTTGTAAATAACTGCCGGCAATTCAACGGGGATAGCATCTGGCTAAGGAAATAAAAATATTGAACAATAGGAAAAAAGGTTTAAAAAATAAAAAGTTCGACACCCCCATTTGAGGCGGTGAAAGACGCTAAATGTTGTGCCGTGTACAACAGAAGGAGCTAACAATACCAGTCTCTACATTAGTAATAACGGTTTTCCCGGCCTATTTTGGAACCATACTGTCTGCTGCGAGGAATGGACAACGCGAATTGATATTTGCGGCAGCGCGCCCGGGGGATATTGACGATCGTTTATGAGAAAAGCCGTTCGGCTTCGTTTAGCAAACAGACAATGAAGGTTAGCGAGGGGAGGCGAGGAAAATAAAAAGTCGGAGGGGCTTTTGGCTGCGTTTGTGTGGATTGATTAGAATGGAAGGACGTTGCCGAGTTGGATGGACGGTCGGCCGTTGAGAGACATGGTGGTTTAATGCGGTATGCAAGCTAGTGAGAATTTCCAGTTACCTCATTCCTGATTTTCGTCTCCGAAAAATTCATACAATTTCGCTGCGTCCTCCTCAAATATCAGATCTTCAAGAAGTACATGATCGATGATTTTTGAGGCCCGGGCGAGCACCTTATCGTTCCGGCTCTCTTCTCCAAATTTGGTGTGTGCTGATATTTCCGTCGTTACGTGCTGGCTTTTCCGTAGTTGGGTGCTGGATTTTCCTCCCCAATCGTTTGAGAATTTGAGGAATTTTGTTTCTTTTTGCTGGAGTTTGAAATTTTTTTTTTATTTTTTTTTTTGGACTGCATTGCTGCCGCATAAGAATTGTTAGAGGCATTGTTCTCTATTGTTAATTTAATTTTTTTTAATTTTTTTACTTTATTTCATCTAACAGCAGCTAATACGGAGGGAGGAATTAGTGGAAACAGCTGGGATAAGTTTCTGGCAAGACGACATCCGTCGTTTTGTTTCACATAATCCTAAAAGACTTTGTAAAACTCAAGAAACGGAAAGAATTGAATAGGTTTGTCAATTTAAGTCCTACTAAACCAGATTTGTTCACTTCGCCGTATAACAGTTGTGATTCAAGTGAAATAAGCCACTACAATCGGTAAACATTTGTTTGCAGCATCGCTATTCGCATTTTCATTCCGACAAGAATTGGACACCGTCAATATACCCCATACGTTGCATTACATACTACAATGACTCTGACACAGAAAAATAAAGGTTCTCCGGTCAAACAGTCCAAGAAGAGACAAGCCGACCCCGTGCAGCGCAAGAGCAAGAAGACGAGACTCGAGTCGTTGCCTGCGTCTCCGTCGACTTCCCCAGCCGAAACTGAACGTGAGGATCTGTTTGATCCTTACGGCCTCAGTGATTCGTCTGATCCGGAAGAAGAGTGTGGCGAGACAGACTCTGCTCAGCCCTCTATTTCCAAGCGTGATCTGAGATTCAACTTTTCCAATATCATCAACCAACAGCCGTTTTTTACCCATCCTTGCGCAACCACGATCGACCTTCACAGCGAAATGAAACTTCAAAGACAAAGCAGACTTATTCAGCTGGATCTTTTGCGTGCCAAGGAGATGGAGGATCTAGCCAGCTTGAATTTTGACGATTTGGAGCCGGGACTGGAGCAAGATCAGCAGCTGGAGAGGCCACTGGAGAAGTCAGAAGACACAGAACAATCCAGCGATACCGCTGCCGATAGCTCGGACTCTGGGCTCATCGAAGACTTTCTCAGTCTTTCGTCGTCTGAGGACGAAGAAGTTCTCGAAGACAGACTTCCTAAGTTCAATTACATCAAGAGAATTGAAACCAGCAACGACCTCTGTTCCGCCAATAACATGGAGTCTTTGACCACGGGGTTAGAGCAGGTGGATAGAATCATTAAACAGTTCAAAAACTCTAGCCACGAGGACGAGTTTTTGGAACTGAACGACCAGATCGTGATCAACAGTCAGGAAAGCGAGTTCTTTGGCCAAGATACTGATCTCAAGAGCGTTTCGCCAATCAGAGCCAAGCAGCAGGAGCAACAGAAAGCCGAGAAGATAGAGGCCGATAACGAAAACAGAGACTGTCATTTGATCTCTGACACCTCCTCATTCCGCTCGCTCATGAACAAGAGGCATAACAGCTCCAGGGCAGCCAACGGGAAGCTCGAGGACAGCCTGGTTATGACAGAAGCTCAGCAGGATGTCTTGTTAGATGAATTTCTCAATCTCGAAGAACAGGGCCATTTCGACGAAAAGGACAAGATCCTAAACATGATCAATGGATCCACTGAGTCCTCGGACTCGATCTCTCAAATCAAGAAGTTTGAGTACAGGTACAACCACGACAAGATTAATTTGGCTTTGGTGGACGATCTCAGGTACGGGTTTTCGTCTAAGGTGACTAAGAAAAATGGGGCATTGAACAAAAGGGCTGTGTTCTACGGAAACCATAGTGAGATGGTTAATAACAACTCATCTATTTATTTCAACGACTTTTTGATTTAATTCTCTTCGATCTTATATAATGCGTCAATTTCTGTCTCTAGAACTCAAAGTAAGCACCTAAAATTGTAATGGAGGTTTCACAATCTTTTCAAAGCGTCAAATCTCTTTTTTAGTTCGTCGATATCATTGGTGGCAGAGTTTGATGGCTTCACAGTGCTTTCGCTAGCTTTGGTCTGAGACTTTTCAGGGTCAGAAGAAACCCTTACACCAGTCACCTTTTCCTTATCTTCCTCCTCCTTTTCGTCCTTACTTTCGTCCTGCTCCCTCTGTTCGCTCTCGCCGTACAAGTCCACACCGTATGCGTCACAAATCTCCTTTAAATACAGATCGATAAGCTGCTCGACGTTTTCGTTCTTGCACTTCTTGATCACCTCTTGATCGTCGTACTCGCTTAAAGTTTCTTCGTAGAACGGCTTGCCGTACTTGGAGACAAGAAGGGCCACCAATTTCTTGTAGTCCTTCAAGTTTACGTAACCGTTCAAATAGATCAGTTTCCTCACCATTTTGAGAATGTTCTCGTCCTCGGACCTGCTCACCAGTTGATTAAGTCTCGATAACAACGTCATACAATCGATCAAAAGTGCCTCGTATAGGTCTATTAAGTTGTCGTCGTTGATAACTTTCGATATCTTGATTCGAATCAATGCGAGGGCTCTGTCAAAACTAGGGCCCGATGTTTGTCTGAGCGACTGTAACTCTTTGGACAAATTAAAGAGAGCGTTTTTGTTGCGACGTTTCATTTGGTCTATCTCGAAGTCTAGTCTAGTGACAGACATCTTCAAGGCTATTTTGAAGTGAACCTGGGTAAAGTTAATATCGGTCTCAAGAGACAGGTAAAAGCCCACTTACTTCTTCTGAAACAGGCGGCATATTGAGTAGTTCCCTGGCAATGGTGCGTTTAGGGGGTTCCAGGGATGGGTTGGGGAAGATCGAAGATAAATGAGACAGCCGTTTTTGGCTATCGGGGGCTGAATTTTAAACCGAGTCTATCGACGCGTCGAATTACGTTATGCCCCTCTAAGAAAGCTCGAAAACAAATTGGATAAATAAAACTTTCAATCCTAGCTACTTGCTCCTGGCTTTCTTAGTTGGATATCTTAATAAACAGCAACGTCGTCAATTCAATGCCATCGTCTTTGAAAGATAGAAAAGAAGAGTTTGTAACGGGCTTGACCGGTGGGTCTACCTACGACATTTACCTCGTGACGTCGATCTCATTGACCTCGTACTTGGTCTGGTCCGTGCTCAAGAAGAAAACCACGTGTTTCGACAAGAGTAATGACTTTTTCAGCTTGTTTTTGGACGTGGTGATCAATTGGAACAATCTGCTGATGTCTGTGACTGTTTACTCTAATCACATTGGCTTATTGACCCTCCTGAACGTTCTTCCATTGGTCGTGGTCATGTTTAACAAGTCTAAAAAAACGAAGAAAACAGTTCTCAACATCAATCCCAACAAACTCACGCTCGAACAGTTTTTGCCCTTCAAATCTTATATTACCGTCTATCGTGCTCAAATGATGGCAATCACCTGTATTTGCATTCTTGCCGTGGATTTTCGGGTTTTCCCGAGAAGATTTGCCAAGGTGGAGACCTGGGGAACCAGTCTGATGGATCTCGGAGTCGGTTCGTTTGTGTTTTCCATGGGGTTGATTAGCTCAAGATCCATCCTGAGACAAAACTTTGCAGGGAAATACAGCTATTTCGGAAACTTAGCTCGCTCGCTCAAAAGTTCCGTCCCGCTAATCGTGCTGGGCTTCATCCGTCTTGTTAGCGTCAAGTCTTTGGATTACCAAGAACATCTGGCCGAGTACGGAAAGCACTGGAACTTTTTCTTCACCCTCAGTATGGTTCCTCTGCTGGTGAACATCCTGTACCCTGTGATTCATCTAATTTCTCCCCTTGTGTTCAGTTTCGTTCTCATGATCTGCTACGAGGTTCTGTTGGTCAAGTACGGGTTGCTGGAGTACATCATTCAACACGAAAGAACGGATCTGATTTCCCAGAACAAAGAAGGGCTTTTCTCTTTGATCGGCTACCTGGCCATCTTCCTCAACGGTTACTCACTTGGCTACATTCTTCTGCCGTTGTTTCCAACCTCGTCCAACCTGCTGGCTGCAAGCTTCAAAAAACAGGATCTTGCGAAGAGTCCAAAAAACAGACTCTTGACTCTCGCCCCCGTCGAGGCCCTTTTCCTCATGTCGGTCCTCTACCAAATGTTGTACTTTGTTATTGACACCAGCTACGTGTATGGTGTTTCGCGCAGAATGGCCAATGCGTTGTACGTGATTTGGGTATCTGCGTACAACTGTTCGTTCCTGCTGGGTTACATTCTGGTTCAAAACTTTATTTGGGGCGATCTCGAGCACAAGTTGATTAACCCTGAAGTGGAGGATGAAGCTATCGAATTCGAAGTTATTTCGCTGGATTACAAAAACTCAGTTCCAAAGTCGTTGATCGACGTGAACAACAACAGTCTGGTTCTTTTCCTAGTTGCCAATCTTCTTACGGGTCTGGTGAATATAGTGTACAACACGCTGGACTCTCCAGATTCTCTGAACATTTTGGTTCTCATTGCATACGAGGGTTCTTTGAGCTCGATCGCCACCGCTCTCGAGGCCTGGGGAATATCACTGAGATGACGAATCACCTCTTCGTCCTGTACATACGGTAGATTAGATAGCTGAAGAGAGACGCGACAAAATTGTTCTGTCACGAAAAAAATCACGCTTTTGGCGTCGTTTTTCAAAATTTTTCAAACTAGACATAAATAAATCTTATCAAAGGTGGGCAAATTAAGATCATCCTACAACAGGGTGGTTGAGTTTGCGTGTGCTTCGGATTTCGAAATGGTTGAGCGGAAACCGTTTTTTGACCACGGATTCAAGAGCAACATTCTTGATCGCAAGGGTTCTGATCCAACTCTCCAAGAAGTTCGGGACACTCTGACTGAAGAATCAGGGACGATCAATCCGCAGGACGAAGCGAACCAAGACTATGTGCTCTTCAAGTCCGAAATCCAAGCCATGTTCTCGGGGATCAGCGGAAGGTCCATTGAGTTGCTGTTCAGAGATTACAACGGATCTGATAACAAATTAATGCTGGCGGCAAACGCATACTTGGATCGACCAGAAGTCTACCAGATAGAGCACTCGGACAACTATCCACGGGACAATGATTTAAAGAGACCACCGCCTGACAATCTTCGAGAACAATCGAAAAGAAACAGGACATGTCGACAATCGGGGAGCAGATATCTCGGTTCGATGCAGGTGAACTGCTGGTGCACCCGGTATGTGTTTGGGGGGTTGAAACTTGGCGATCAGCTGTACTTGACGAAAAACCCTGAAAATGACAACATAGTGTACATCAACATGCTCGAGTCACCACAAGGGGCCTCTAAATTGAGAGAAATTGGTCGATGCAACGAGTCGTCGGCCAAAATGTTGGCCCCTTTGCTGGCCGACAGCGACGTTGAGTTTGAGACGTTTGTGGCGTACATGAACGACCCGCGACTGCGAACGGGGGACACGTTTGTTGTACAAATGGACTGTTTTCTGACCGCAAAGCTGTTTGTCGGCGACAACAGCGATTTCGACGTGATAGACTCCCTTCAGGCCGTTCAGCACAAAAAAACGCAGCTGGACTCGGCAGACAAAAGACTGTGCTTGTCAATGCTCTTTGATCAACTGAGACTGAAACCCGTGGATAGACAGCAAGAAAACGAGATACAGGATCTGTCGCAAGACGAGAAAGAGGATGAAGCTTCTACGGAGGACTTTGACGAGGTCCAAAGGAGCTACGAGGCCGCGCAGCAGAGGACAGATCAAGACGAGAAGACCTTGAGTTTGAATCAATTGAAAAACCTGTATAAATCAACGGAGCTGGACTCTCAGGAACAGCTACCCGAAACTTATCCTACAGATTACAAGCTTGAGCTGAGAGCGTACCAGCGTCACGGGCTGACTTGGATGTTGAAAAGAGAAGGCGAGTACGGTCTTATAGGCCTGAACAACCCGTCACTTGAGGAGTCTGAGAAAAAGAGACTTTTGGAGCTGAATGAATCGTCTGAGGGGTTTGTCATACCTCTTTGGAAAGAGTACAAATGGCCCAGGGATCGATCGAAAAGAGCCCTTGAGAACCGAGCAGCGCCAGCCCTCGATTCGAGTTCAGACGAGTTTTACTTCAACCTGTATACTGGGGCGTGTTCGCACGAAAGACCCGTGGTGAAATCGAACTGCGCTGGAGGAATCTTGGCCGACGAAATGGGACTGGGAAAAACCATCACAACGTTATCGTTGGTTCTGACCTGTCCAGAAGACGCGGCGTACACCGAGGTCGCTCGCAGAGACCATTATGCTCACCGGACAACTCTGATTGTTCTTCCAATGACACTGCTCTCGCAATGGGAGAGCGAGTTCATGAAAGCTAACGGAAATCCCAAAAGAAAGTGCTACATCTATTACGGAAACGACACTTTGGGAGATCTGACTTCGCTGCTTTGCGACAACTCCAAGGCCCCGACCGTGGTTCTGACCACCTATGGAACTGTACAGAGCGAATGGTCGCGTTGTTCAAGAACGGGAAACAAAGTGGGCCTATTCTCGGTGAAATTTTTCAGAGTGATTTTGGACGAGGGCCACAATATCAGAAACAAGGCCACCAAGACTGCCCGGTCAATCAAAGAGCTCGCAGCGAGCAGACGATGGATTCTCACCGGAACTCCTGTTGTCAACAGACTGGACGACTTATTCTCGTTAATTTCCTTTTTGGAAGTCCAGCCTTGGAAGAAATATTCTCTGTGGAAACACTTCATCACGGACCCCTTTGACAACGGGAAAGACCTTCATCAGGCGTTCAACCTGCTGAAGTCGATTCTGGACCCGATATTGCTGCGGAGAACTAAAAAACAGAGGGACAGGGACGGAAACCTGCTGGTTTCTCTTCCGTCTAAGGAGATCGTCATCGAAAGACTCAAGTTCAACGAAAAGGAAGAGGTTTTGTACGATTACCTGAAAGCCAGAGCCGTCAACACGTTTGAGGAAAACATGAGAAGTGGAATGTTGATGAAGAATTACTCCTCAATTTTAACTCATTTACTGCGATTGCGACAAGTATGCTGTCATATGGACTTGATTAAGATGGTAAACGAGGATTCACTGGCCGAGGAGGAAGGTCTGCATGTTGACCAGCGCCTTCTCTCCGAAAGTCTTGATAACGAGGCGTCGACGATTCTGAAAAGACTCGAGGAACAGGAGCTGAGAGAGAGGCTCTCGACTGAGCGGATGATCACCTTGAAAGACGAGATATACCACAGCTATCCGGACTTTGAGGACGTCGAGTGTTCTATCTGTACCGGCCCCATTGAGATCGAAACCTGCGCCATCACCGAGTGCAAACACTGTTTCTGTCTCAGCTGTTTGATGGAGCATTTTAGTTTCCAGGCCAGACACGCCGAAAAAGCTGAGACCCAAGGTTCGCAGCCCTCGGTCCTGTGTCCCGTTTGTCGTCAAGACATCAAGAAAACTCGACTTTTCAGAACATTGCCGTTGCAGTTCAAGGGCTCTGCACGGCGACTCGACGAGCAGGAGATGCAGCTGATGACGCAGGTAAGTCCTGACCAGAGCTCTGTCCACCGGGAGTACTTTGTGCGACCGTTCAGTCCGTACGGCAAGTCCTCAAAAATCAACGCATTGCTGTCCCATCTTCACCAGATTAAGGAGGAAAACCCTAACGACCATGTCATTGTGTTTTCGCAGTTCACGAGCTTCTTGGACCTCGTTGAGACCGAGCTTCGCAAGTCCAAGTCCGAGTTCAACATCCACAAGTTCGACGGCCGGCTGAACGTCGACCAGCGACAAAAAGTGCTGAACGCTTTCACCACTGAGGACTCGGGAAACAAAATATCGATTTTGCTGTTGAGTCTCAAAGCAGGCGGTGTTGGACTCAATCTGACTGTCGCGTCCAAAGCGTTCCTCCTCGACCCCCACTGGAATAACGCTATAGAGTTCCAGGCGATCGACCGACTGCACCGAGTCGGACAAATCAACAACGTCAAAATCATCCGTTTCATTATGGAAAACAGCATCGAGGAACGGATGCTCAAGATCCAGGACAGAAAGAACCAGTTGGGCGAAGCGTTGTCGCTGAACGACGAGGAACGGAGAAAGAGAAGAATCGAGGAAATCGAGACCCTGTTTACCGAGTGACCAGGGCACGAACAGTGCCCTCAGTAAAAAACCAGACACTCAGGTCTTAAAATTGACTCGCAACTCACCTGATTGTCTATGACCCATTTCTTGATTTTCGACTTCAAGAGACATACCTTATAGTTTTCCTCTTCTAAAAAGACAAAATCGTCATCATTTCTCGCATCGTTGCTGTAGTAATCCGTGTATATCTCTTTCTGACCCTCCTCGTAGAAAACAGCCATGTAGTCCAGAGCAAGGAGAATGTCTTCAGGTCGAAATCCTGTCTTGATGCTCATCAGCTCGAAGGTCACGTGATCATAAGTTGACAGCTTGCCGTACAAAAACTCTCGAGCGAGAGCTTTTGACCAGAAATTGAGATAAGTGATTTTTCCAAAGGGAGACAAGGGTCTCTCCGGCCCGCTGATTATCTGTTCGTAATTGGACAGCTGGTAAGAGAACTCAATCAGTTTTGTGCCCAGTCTTTGCTTTTGGTAACAGGGTATCACGAGGATACACGAGAGATTGTTGGACTCCCAAGAGAGCAGTTCTCTTGAATAGAAGCCCATTGGCGTCGGGACTCCTTCCAGGTTTTTGTAGACGATGTAAAAGTCGTAGTAGTCCAAGTTAAAAAAGACCGATTTGTTGTGGAGGAAAAACTTTGCCAGAACGCACATACATTGGCAAAACAGTTTGTGCTTGGATCCCTTGACCTTCCTTATAGAGTAGACCCCGTCGTGGTACATTATCTTCCCCGGGAGTCTTGTTCTGTACCGACAGCAGGAGTAATGTTTTTTCATGTGGGACTCGTTATCAGTATACTTGAAGCAGGACGGACAGAAATGCAGTCGATTGATCCAAGTCCTTTTTGATTCGTTGAATTCGTGAAACTTTTTGTTCGATAGAGATGTTTTTGTTTTGTGTCCAGCCAATTGGTATCCAAGAATCTCGGGTTCGGAGTGCAGAAACAATACGGAGTTGCCGAACCATGTATTGAACTCGAAGTTTCCTAGTCTGATCCTATCGACGTTCCTGTAGTCCAGAGACCCGTAGTTGTCTTCATCGCCGCTACTGTCCTCAGGTTCCATTTTTTTAGTCATTTTGAAACGCTGAGGTTCATTATTATTGGCGAAGCCAGAGGATAAAACTGGTTGAGAACGGCTAATCAACAACCGGTCCTCTGCCCCAGTTCTTATTTTTCATGTTTGTATTTTTGATTTTTTTTGTCCTTGTAATTTTGGGGCGGTGAAAAATATTTCAAGGCTAAAAAAATTTTTATCTAAGTTTTTTCCTGCAAAAAAAAGGATCATTATCAAGTTGTAACTACTTTTACGAAGGCAAGCAAGACAGATATCTGAAGTGAGCACCGAGGTTTTGACAGAAACATGGGGAGATACAGTCAGGAGGCTGATCAGGTAGCGCAGGGCGCTGACGGTGTTGTTGTGGAGACGCCAGCGAGCCAGAATGAGCTGGGTGTTTTGACAGATCAGGAGAAGAACAAGAGGAAGAGAAAAATGAAGGAGACTTTGTTACATCAGCATCAGGAAAAAATGTCCCGACAGAAGAAGAAGAGACTTGATAAGTACATAGAACACCAGATGAAGAGAGAGGAGAAAGCCATTCTGCTCAAGAAGCTGGAGGAGACGAGAATCGACTCCTCTGTTTTGAGGTCGGCCAAACTTATAGGTACGGGAACACATCAAACAAAGAGAGAACAGTTCGTTGAGGCCATGGAGCTGGAACGACAGGGAAAAGGCACGGAAAAAACTCGAGAAATTTTGTACGAAGAGCGAGAAGTCAAAAAGTGGGACGAGTCAGACGAGGAAGTGGAGGCTCTTACAAAGGAGGAGCCCCAAGCGACTAAAGAACCAACGGATTACAAGCCCGTTCAACCGTTCAAGGCGACGGGATTTGGATTCGGGTTTGGTGATGTTGCCAAGGCCCCTAAGAAGACGAAAAGACCGGGAAAGGGGTACAGTTGGAGGAAGAGAATTGAGATGGAGGAGAGACGGAAAAACAAGGTTGAGGATGAAATGGATTTCGAGGACAGCGACGACTCAGAGGAAGAGATGGCTACTGACGATTCAGAGGAAATGTTGGAAGAGGAGTCGGAAGAGGAGTCGGAAGAGACTGGAGAATCCGGAGAAGAGACCGGTTTAAGCTCAGAGACAGACGAGTTCAAAGGGTTCAGCGATGGAGAGAATCACCTTGAGGAAGACAAGGAAGATGAAGAAGTTGAGGGAGAATCTGAAGAAGACGGGGAAGACGAGGAAGACGAGGAAGACGAGGAAAACTCTGAGCCAGATTCCAGCTCCGAGGAAGTCTCTGACTCCGAGAAGCCAGACAGACGTTCCCACAGCAGGAAAGCGCAGGAGTTCAAAGAGTGGGCCGAGCAACAGGTGAGACAGTTGGAGAACAGACCGGAGTTTGTTGCCCCATCTGCTCCTCAGATGGAGTATCAGCCGGTGGTGAGAACCGAAGACTTGGATGACGGCTTGGAGCAGGAGTTCATTCCTATCAATCCGGAGCTGCAAAGAAACATTTGCACTGTTGAAGTCGAAAGAGACGACTCGATCCAAAAGTCCAGAATGCAGCTTCCAGTGTTCTCGGAGGAACACAGGATCATGGAGGCCATCCACCACAACGACTGTGTCATTATCTGTGGTGAGACCGGTTCTGGTAAGACGACACAGGTTCCCCAGTTCCTGTTTGAGTCGGGATATGGCAACTCTGAATCCGAGACTCCTGGGATGATCGGAGTGACACAGCCGAGAAGGGTTGCCGCAGTTGCGATGTCGAACAGAGTTGGAAACGAGCTGGGAAACCACGGCCATCGTGTTGGCTATCAAATCCGGTTTGATGCCACCATCAAGAAGGATACCGCGGTGAAGTTCATGACCGATGGTGTTCTGCTGCGTGAGATGATGTCCGACTTTCTGCTGAAGAAATATTCGGCTCTGATCATCGACGAGGCCCACGAAAGAAACACCAACACAGACATTCTGATTGGTATGCTGAGTCGTATTTTGAAGCTGCGTCGGGAGTACCACGCCAAGAACCCGTCCGAGTTCAAGCCTTTGAAGCTGATTATCATGTCTGCTACCCTGCGAGTTTCGGATTTCAGCGAAAACAAACAGCTTTTCGACGTGGCTCCTCCGATTCTCAAGGTGGATGCCAGACAGTATCCCGTCTCAGTTCATTTCAACAAGAGGACAGCATTCAACTACACGGAGGAGGCATTCAGAAAGACGTGCAAGATCCACAAAAGACTGCCACCCGGAGGTATTCTCGTTTTCTTGACGGGAAAAGCCGAGATCACCGCCATGGTGAAGAAGCTGAGAACACGGTTTCCGTTCCCGGCCAAAGCCAAAACGCAGCCCTATGATGAGGAAGTTGCCGAGGTGAAGGTGAACTCCAAGTTTGTGGACTTGGAGGCAGAGGAGATTGATTTCGCAGTGAACGAAGCGCAAGATGATTTCGACGAAGACGACGAGGTCCAGGACGGCGACGAAGACGACGAGGAAGAGGAGGGATTCGAAGAGACCCTGGAAGAAGGGCAGACCGCTGAAGATCCGCTATACGTTCTTCCGTTGTACTCGTTACTTCCGACTAAGGAGCAAATGAAGGTGTTCGAAAACCCTCCCGAAGGATCCAGATTGTGTGTTGTTGCAACCAATATTGCAGAGACCTCGCTGACCATCCCAAACATCCGGTACGTCGTTGACTGCGGCCGTTCCAAAGAAAGACACCACAACGAGGAAACGGGAGTCCAATCGTTCGAGGTTTCGTGGATTTCGAAAGCGAGTGCTGACCAAAGATCTGGTAGAGCAGGTAGAACTGGACCCGGTCATTGCTACCGTTTGTTCTCGTCGGCAGTCTACGAAAGCGATTTCCTGCAGTTTTCGAAGCCAGAGATTCTGAGAATGCCTGTTGAGAGTGTGGTTCTGGCCATGAAGAGCATGGGAATCGACAACATTGTCAACTTCCCGTTCCCAACCCCTCCTGTCAGACACATGTTGGAAAAGGCCGAGAAGCTGTTGCAGAATCTAGGTGCCCTGAGCAAGGAAAAAACCATCACCAAGCTGGGCAGAAAGATGAGTTTGTTCCCGTTGAGTCCTCGTTTCTCCAAGATGCTGTTGGTCGGAAACCAACACGGGTGTTTGCCGTACGTGGTTGCACTGGTATCGGGATTATCAGTGGGAGATCCGTTCATCAGCGAGTTCGAGCTCGGGTTCAACTTGGGGAAGAAACCAAGAAAAAGTGCAGGAAACGAAGAGGATGAAGAGGAAGAGGAAGAGGAGGAAGTCGAAAGTCAACATGACCTGGAAGTCAAGAGACAAACTTTGTCCAAGTTCAACAAGTCGAGAAGTCTGTTCTCAAGACTGGACAAGTTCAGCGACTCTTTACAGCTTCTGTCGGCGATTTGTGCCATGGACCACGTCCCTGTTTCGAAAAGAGACCAGTTCTTGCAAAACAACTTTTTGCGGTCCAAAGTGATGGAAGAGATTCTGAAGCTCAGGAAACAGCTGTCCTACATTGTGAAGGTTAACACCAGCAAAGAGTCTGTGGCTGTCTCGTCCCAGGTCGAAGAGAAGGAGTTGAAGCTCGGAAAACCCACCAAGATTCAAATCCAAGCCATCAAACAGATGATTGCTGCTGGATTCATTGACCAGATCGCCGTCAGAGCTGACGTTCTGGATAAAGATGCCCGTGTTTCCAACAACTCCAACATCATCAACATTCCTTACGTCACACTGATGCCCTCCAAAGGCTCGAATGAAAAGGAAATAGACCAGTTTGTCTACGTGCATCCAGGCTCGATGATCGCCAAGTCTGGAGAGATACCACCTGAATACTTGATCTACCAGTCGCTGAATTTGGGATCGAACCAGATGGAAAACAAGATTCAGAAACTGCGTTTCAAACCGCTAAACGACATCACGGGGCCTGCCCTCACCAACATCGCCAACGGAACTGCTCTCTTGTCCTACTCCAAGCCTCTAGGACACCCGTACGCTCCCAAAGAGATCACTCCGACGGAGAGAGAGTGTTACGTTGTTCCGAGAATCGGGGCAAACATCGGCACAGGAGGAGTTGGATGGGATCTTCCGGTGCTGAAGGTGAAGCAGAAGAAAATCCACGGCTCGTGGGAGATCGTCTGACCCACATTTTTGCATCGATATGTATCATAGTTGGCCTAACGGCAGTAAAATAGACGTTAGCTCATATGTGGCTGGTGTAGAACGGGTTGTGGCTGGTGCAAAGCTGATATTTTTTTACTTGTTTTTTCGTGATGAATTTCTCGCACTTGTCCAAAGTTTGACCAACGCCCAGGGTAGAGGTTGCAAAAGCATTGGCTCACAGCGCAGAAACCAGCGAATCACGGTTCTCAACGGCTCAGATCAGCCGGAAAGGAACCAAAGATACTTGTTTGAAGCAGCTTCACCGACCGAACACTGCTGCCAAAGACTGCACAGAATCTTTCAACAGCCCATACTGTAATTGATCCCTGGGACAGATACGCGTACGGCCGGATCCAGACGTTATCAAAACACCGCTTATAGCAAAAACATGGCCACTCTCTCAGAGTTTTTCCAGGACTTTGTGTCGGTGTTGACCAAACTAGACGACTCTGTTGGGGTGTTTTCCACAGCTATTCCTTCGCAGGAGCACTTCTTTGAAAGCGTTCCATCGAGACTGACAGAGGAGTTTTTACGTTTCAAAGACGCCGAACAGTCATTTACTGAGACTACAGTCCAAAAGAAGTTCGAGTCCAACAAGTACGAAACCATTTACCAGATTTTCCACGATTTGAAGATCTCGGCAGTCACCAAGTTTCTGCAGAATGAGGACGACAAGGATTTCTGCAAGAAAGTTGACAGTTTCTACAAGATAGCTGTCGAGTTGTTGCTCAGAGAGAGTTACAGACTGGGGCTAGAAATTTCTCAGAGAAAGACGGGCAAACCTTGTACCAGCTACAGCGACAAGGAGAAAAAGGAGCACCAACACGAGGTCAAGACGGAGAACGGCAAGGAGAGTAACTCGGACTCATCAGACTCAGACGAGTCCGACTCAGATTCAGACGATGACGACGATTTCCGTACCAGTTTGGAAAAGACTCTATCACGTGATTTTGAGATTATTTCGGATTCTTATATAAACGGGGCTGGTGAAACTCTTTCGTTGCTTGCACCGAACGGACTTCCTCTTTTTTCGTCGCTTCACTCGTTCAAGTCAGAGTTGGATGACCGGGTGCCACTCGTGGACAGACGTCTGCCGATTGAAGTCGTGAAAGTGGTCCCAAACCTGAACTCGTTGAAGGCGGAGACATTTTCCTCCCTTTCTCCAGCTATGAACAGAATCCCTCAGCAACCGCCTGCACAAAGTGAGATCATGTCGCAATATTTCCATCCGAATTGGTACAATATTCCTGTTTCTCAATGGCTCAAGCACGGCGAGAACGAGAACGACTTCAGCTTTGCCCCATCCTACGACGAGAGTCGTTCGATTGTTTCCAACGAGTGGAAAAGCTTGACTTGGCTGGAGCAGTTTGGGTTTGAAAGGGTTCTTCAGATCAAGGAGGAGTTTGCTCGACTCGTACAGCAGGACCAGACTGAGAAGGCCGACGAGTCGGAGGACAAGAAAGAGGGACAGGACGAGGACTTGGATGTCAATGCTGAACAGGACGAGTCTGTCCCTGAAGAAAAGAACGGTGAGAGTGCCCTGGAAGACCCTGAATTAGACTTGGAGGAGGAAATGGAGCCGGAGGACGAACAAATCGACCTCGAGAACCTTTTCAAGTGGAATGTGGACAACAAAATCGACGAGGATGAAAAGGAAATGATTAAGGGTAATCAGGCTCAGCAAAGCATCAGCGAGATGCTGCTCGAACTCAACCGACTGAGACGTTCGAGGATCCTTCTGCAGTCCTCACCGAAACCTGCACAAGTGCTCCATCACGAACAGCCTCAAATACGTTATCATACCCCAAAAGTCAGCAAGCCAACCCAACAGGAAGTTGAGAAGTTTCACCAATTGAAAAGAATGATAGCGGGATTGATCAAACACAAGAATGTGAAGCCCGCAGACTTGAGTCTGGAAACCAGCGCCAAGTTGACTGTTTTGCAACACAATTACAGTGGTTCGTTGCCTTCATCCATTGTTGGCAATACCCACGTTGCCCAAAGCGTCCGACTGTCAGGATTGAATAGCAGATCGTCAAGAAGACGTCGGTAATGATGTATCAGATGTGTCACGCTGTACTTTTATTGTGTATTCTTTAGTTTCAATCCTAGCTCTCTGAGGATCATAGGAGAGTGTGTTCGACCTGGGGGTGTCCGAAAATAGTCGGCGACACCCAGTCATTGTATTTTTTGAAGTTCTCGCCAACCGTGAGCTCCTCTGAGATGGTGGCCACCACCGAGCCGTCGTTGTTCTGGGTCAGTTTGGCGAGAAACATGAAGTTCCCGTCGTGGCCGTAGACCGGCGCATGATATTCATATAAGTCCGTGGAGTTGACCTTCACACTTTGATCCAAGCCGGGGGCGTCGAGTCTCTTGTTTTCTACCGCACTGATGAAGGCTCTGGCCAAACTGAACAGCACGTCGTTCATACTCTCTTCATCTTCAATGGCATCCAGTTTATACTTCGATGTCAAAAGGGCTTCGAAAGCAGCGACCTCGCCATTTTTTGGCCTGCAAGCATAGATTCCGAATCCCATAGGGTTGAGAGAGACAGACAGTAAATCTATCCGCCTTCCGTAGAATCCAAAGTCTTGCAGGTAATCCTCTTTGAAAGTCGTTGGATAACAAGCGATCTTGGCCAATCGAACAGATTTGGGCGGCAGAAAGATCCCGCTTCTGCACAGTTCACTGAACGCAACTGTGAGTTCGTAGATGCATGTGGAAACCTCCCTTATTTTGACGATTCGAGGCGAAAGCTGGGTCTGATCGCACACGTAGTTCACAGTCACGACTCGCTCCATGCCGGTCTTATCACAAACACCTCCGCCCCCAACAACCTGCGATAGATACCTTGATCCATCTGGGTTTTCAGCCAAACGAAAGTTGTCTAAGTTGCTGAAGGGGTTTGGTTCGAACGAGGCCAGAAGAAAATTGGGCCTCGAGCCGTCGAGGTAGACAACACCTGATTTTTTCACATACTCTTTCGATTTCCATAACAATTGCTTGATAAACAGATCCCAGCAGAACTGGTAGGTCCAATAGGGTTCCTGGAGATACAAGCATCTCTCGTTGTCATCGAAGTAGTGTTCGCCCAGCGACTGGACTAGTTCAACGGCCTCAGCTAAATCCTGCTCAGGAGAAGAGGCGTTGATCTGTTGTGACTGCCCCAAGAAATCCGCGTCATTGAAAGAGCATTGGTACTCGAGGCCCTCAAAGTTAACAATTGATGACTTCGATGGTACATTGGCCCCCTCGAAGCCATCTTCCACGGCGTTCGTAAGGAACTCCAACCGATAACGGAGGATTTGTTCATCGAGAACCACGTTGGATTGTACCGAGATTCGCACCAAACACAGCAGCACAATTCCTAGCCAGAACATTAATCGCTGGATTTTGCGTTATGGTGTGCAATTGTTGTCCTCTAGATAGTTGAAGAAAATCAAGTTGCCCCCATGAAGTAGTTCTCCAAGCAAAGGGTTACTTTATTTTCTTTTTCCTCCAGATCGAACCAGATTGTTGCTAGCCCAGACTTTATAATGACAGAAGAATTATTCTGTCTCGGATGCACTGCCTGAAAATTTAACGAATATCGCTTGAGAGAGGATGAAATTCAGCAATCAGCGTCCGGGCGAGTCGACAATCAACGCCGTTCATGAGCCTCAAGCGTCTTATCTATCTGAAATGGCCCACAGGAAGTCAGCTGATCAAGAAATAGCTCACAATAGATACTTTTGATATCTTTTTAACGGCATGTTTTGTCGATTGCTGCCGGAAGTGGTAGGTACCGGTAACACGTTGGTTGGACGGAGTGTATTCAGAATTGGCTATAGATTATACAGTGAGTCCAGCAGATCTTCAAAGGCTCCGAAACTGGACAGAAGCTCTCAAAACTCCAAAAATGAGACCATTGACTTGTCTCGGATCTCGACTCGGGAAGATTATCAGATGCCCAAGCATCCTATTGTTCTATGCCACGGATTTTCCGGATTTGACAGTTTGATAGCCATTCCTAGCGTGAGCTTGTTCAACAAATTGACGGGTGAAACGGAATCCACTACACGGATCGCTGAAAAGGCCCACACTGGAATAGAACTGTTCGAGTATTGGCATGGGATCAAGTCAGAATTACGCTCCCGAGGCTGCACCGTGTTGGTCGCTAAGGTGCCCCCCTTTGCGACAATCGAGACAAGATCGAAGGTTCTTAATGAGTTCATCGAGCAAAAAGTAGCCCGAAAACTGGGCTCAACCGATGGAGGCCAAGAGCCGGTGAAAGTTAATTTGGTGGCTCATTCGATGGGGGGACTGGACTGCCGATACTTGATTTCCAACCTAAAACAACGGAACTTTCAAGTGGCCTCTCTCACAACGGTTTCAACGCCCCACAGGGGCTCGTATGCTGCAGATTACGTCCTCAAGAACTTTCCTGAACGCTTGGTTGACAGATTCTTCCCTTCAATCAGACAATTGACGCTAGCCAGCTGTGCCGAGATGAATAAAACTATGCTTGACGACGAAAACGTGAAATATTTCAGCTATGGTGCTTATTATACGCCGAACCTGTCCAGTTTTTTCTATCTCACTTGGCTTTTGGTTAATTACAAGGAAGGCCCCAACGACGGCCTAGTCAGTCTGAAAAGTGCCAAATGGGGGAGATGTCTAGGAAATCTGGCCAACATGGACCACCTGGATTTGATCAATTGGCTTGGGACCATCAAGAGAATAAGGAGAGCCTTGGGATACCAGCCCTTCAGCCCGGTTTCGCTGTATCTGGATCTGGCCGACAACTTGGCTCAAGAAGGATTGTAACTATTTGTATTATTCCATGTCAAAATCACAAGAGATTGGCAGTCATGTAATTCATTTCTTGTTCCACAGAGGTACAGTATTGCGCCAACGAGGATTTGTATTTGTCAGGGTAATTGATCCTCACGGTGTCGCAGTTTCTGAACTCTTTGGTGACCCAGTTTTTCCACTCCAAGGACAGATAGCTCTTTTCCACGCTATTAAGAACAGTCAGCTCGGTCATGATCTCGTTTCTTTTGAGTCCGAATTCCAAAAGCTTAGCCTTGACCCTCTCGTTACTCTCCGAGTGAGATAAACTGGTGATGTCGGCGTTTTTCTGAAACTCTTGAAAACACAGCGACTCAGAGGCATTGAAGGAGACAGCAGGCACCTTTTGTCCCGACAAGTCATCGATGTCGTTTAGGAAGATTGCTCGCTTCATCAGCGTAGGTCTTTCGACGAGCTCACTGACGTAGTTCTCGGTGTGTCTTTCAAGCCAGTAGGAGTACGAGGTTTTTCCTGCCAGATACAAGTTCATCCACAGCGAAAAAAAGAGCGAGAAAATCAGAATATAGTTCAACCGAATGCTCTTGAAAGCCAGAATCAAACCCTTGATTAAAAGTATCAGCGAGTCGTGGGCCAGTCTATCGAGATCCACGTTAAGCTTCTGGAAAACCATCATCGAAAGCAACCTGAGTCCTAGCTTTTTCGTCCCCTTCATAAACTCAAGTTCGTCCTCACGAGGAGTATCGCTGTCATATTTCGTGATTGGGCCGTAAAGCTTGATCGCTGAAACTATTTTCTTTTTTTCGTTGGTTAGATCTTCAATTGAAGCCTGAATTCTCTCGTCCAAATGATCGACTTTGAACAGAATGATTTGCTTGAATAACAATCTAGTCACACTGTGGTAAAACTGCGAACTCCTTGTAACTTTGTAGTAAATCAGCAGTTTACAGGACCTAGAGTCTGTGCTGAAAATGATGAAACGGATAATAAGTCTTCTGGGCGTTCCAAATGGTAAAATGAGGTGTGGTGTGCTTTGAGTGAAATTGTAGTATTTGTTATTGGACATGACTTCGATCTGCTGTTGGACAGACATCAGATCTGTTTTCACATTCCAAACGTTTCTAGTCAGCCTCTGTCTCGCGTCGCATCTCCAGATAGAATGTTTAGTGTTGATATCGTCAGCTAATTGAGCAAACGGTAAAATTGATTGCAGCAGAAAAGACTGATCACCAACCAGGACGTGGAAAAGGGCTTTTGCCGGCAAATCGTATTTCTTGATCAACAGAGGCGTCATTTCGCTGCTGTAATTTAAGCGTATTTCATTCTCCATATCTGCAGACGATGCCACCGTGAATAACGAGTTGTCGTGTTCTTTCTTTTGCGGGGATGTGATGCGCATGACAGTAGTTGGCTTGCGAGCATTCGCATGGACAGTTCTTATCTTTGTCAGTCCGTTTATGATGGCCTCGAGGTCGTGTGACTCTGACGACCTCTTGGCCCTGATCAGGTAGTTCAGCTCATCCTTGACCTGAGCGCCGGAGTCGAAGAAGAGCTGGAATTTGATCGAGACGCCGCTCACTGTATACAGGCGCAAAACGTCGTAGTTGTCTTTCTGCGCGGAATCAGCATAGAGGAAATTGGTGAGATTGATTGGCGAGATGGAGATGAGACCGCAATTGTTGGTGTAGACAAAAATGTGATAGAGTGTCACGTAGAAAACACAGAGCAGCTCTTGCTTGGAGTTTGGAGACCACAGAGCTTTGAACGTGGACAAAGCAAACTCATTTGCGCCAACGTAGGCTTCAAAAATGGAACGCAACTGAAGGTCGTAGACTCGCATCTCCACCGGATAATACGACGGGTACTTGAGATTCACAGAAGCAAATGACGGGTTTTTGGGAGCGTTTTCATTGCTTCCGACTATCGAGTAGTATAATCCCCAATTGACGAAACCCCAGACATTTGCGGTGAGCGCAGAAGGAACGTCGGTCGAGGTGAGATACATTCGCGACAAACAGGACAGATTCGTGTACTGGGTCATCAAAGGAGGATTGAAACCGACCGCGATGTTCAGTCCCGGCAGGGCCTGGTTTATGAGATCATGAGTCCCGTCTTTAGCACCGCTTGGCAAATTTACGAGCTCGTAGTCCTTGGAGACAACCGGTTTCAGTCGCAATTGGTCCAATATGGGCTCGTATCTCGATGAAGCAACTGGGCTGTTCTTTTCCAACGCTTGAGCTTTGACGGATCTGAAAGCGGTGAGCCAACTCTTTAACTCAGCGGACGTTTCAACCTGCAAGATAAGATCCGTCTGGTAGGTTTTGATCTCGAAGCAGAACCGTCTGTCTTCTGAAGGGTAATACCTAAAGTTCGCCAGCAGAATTCCAATCTTGTCCGATTCCTCCACGTACTTTCCGTTGGAGCTCAGCGCCAGGAAACCAAACAGTTCGTCTTTGATGAACAGCCATCTTTTGACCCAAATTACCTCTCTCGAGTTGAGTTTTGTGGATTTCATAAACACCCAGCCGTGCTTCTCGCTCTGTGCCATCGCTCCCTCGAGGAAGTGCGAGCTTCCGATTGTGGCGGGATTGTATGCGTTGAGGTCGCTTGAGGGGGTGAAAAGCAAAGTGACGCCTTCCTCCGAAGTTCCTCTCGCTGCCACCAGGTCTCTTAGCAGATATTTGTAGGATTTGAGCTGTGAGTTGACACAGTACTTGGCCCTTTCGACTTTTTCGTACACCTGTTTGAGACCAAGGAACTCAGCAATGTTTCTCGTGTGGGAGGTTGTGTTCCAGAGCGAGTCGCAAACGTCGACCAGTGTGGTTGAGGTCTTGTGCTCCAGCTTGGTGACCAAAATGCACAGGCTGAGCGAGATGTGGATGTATTGTTTCCTTATCTCGAACAATTGGAAGGCGTCTTCCCTGGCCTTAGCGGGCTGAAGCGTCTTCGGCTGGGCCATGAACTTCTGCAGGTAGCTGTCGTACTTACGCTGAAGGGAGTCGAACGCTCTTTTGACTTCGTAGTACGTCTCAAAGTCTTTCTCCACCAGCATCTCCAGGCTCTTGAGAGCCGTCGTCTGGAACTTGAGCACGTTGGTGAATGACTTCAGCAGTCTCGAGATCCCGTCCGATGTGCTTTCGATACAGGGAGTGGTGACGTCTTCGTTGATCAGACCGGTTGAGTTTACCCCCAATTGGTCGAATCGCGAGCTGAACTCGGACGAAATCGACTCCAACGTGGCGCACGCCGCAAAGAACCTTTTGAGGTAATCGATGGTCCCCTTCAAAACCTGCTCAAAACTGCCCACCGACGAGTCCAGATAGTTCACAGACGCCCGGAAGCTGGGCGAGTCTGTCGAGGCTTCTTTCAGGCCGACTGCTATGAGCTTAACGATTTTGTCCGCCACCACATTCTTGTCTCCGGAATCAACAGGCGAGGAAGTGGAAGCCGAGCTGGCCGTCGAGGGGGCGGGATTGGGACTTGTCAGGCGTTTGGAGGCCATTGTGTACTGTAATGCTCATGGGCGTGATTGATTGGCGGGAAGGACGACAATTAGGACGACCGATACGCTAAATAAATTAACCGGAAGCTCAAAAATGACCGCATGTTCCCCTTTTCTAAACAAAAGGATAGCCGAGAATTTGGAGCGACTAAATTTTTTTGGTCCTTCTTTTAATTTTTCAGGCTTCGATTTCCAGACTCTTGTCGTCTATCTATGAGAAAAGTATGTATTTACATGGGAGTGGAGATACAAAGACAGGGTCAGTTGGCGGAAAGCAGACATTCAATCCTGGCGAAATACTCGGGATCAGCCAGCTCTTGTATCTCCTCCTTGGTTAGCCACCTGTAGTCCTCGCAGCCAGACGAAGTGTCGAGCTCGAATTTCCCAGCAACGATGTGGGACTTAATCAAGTATTCTCTGCTCACGTCCGCGGAGTCGGACTGCTGCACGACCTGGCCGTTCACGTATTTGATAACGCCGGTGGGAGTGCTCGAGACGGTCCAGGTGTTGATCTGGGCCCCGCCAATGGATCTCAGACCTTCCTCGGCAACCTCGTGCAGCAGCTTCGACTCGTCCTGCAGCTCGAACGCAGGAAACTTCCACTTCTGGTCCTGTTTCACCAAAAGATACAGGGTTCTGGAGAGCTTTCTCTCCAAAGATGCAAGGTCGTTCTCCTGGTCGGCCTGGGTGACTCTAGAATTCGGTCTGATTGGCCTGCTGACATCGTCGAGATCCTCTGCAACCTCCTTGCCCGTGCTGGCTGTACCGCCGGAGACTTCGTCTCCCGACTGGCTTTGCGGCAGAATCACCTCCTCTTTGAACCGTCTGTCTCTGCCGTGCTTGATTTCGGGAACACCCTTGGGGAACCACACCCCTCTGTGCTTGGGTATTGGATACTGCTGTGCTTTGGCAAACTCTCTCTCTGCGACGGTACCCTTCTTGAAGTAGTACCACCGAGGGAAGGTCCACATCAATCTTCTTTCGAGCTCTTCCTGGTAGCGGTAGAACTTCTGCTCGAAATCGGACAGTTCGGGCGTCACAATCGGCACACGTGATAGGATCAGTCCTGCACGCACCGCTCCTGCCGCAACAGCACTGTTGCTGTCCGCAGCTGCCGTCGCAAGACACCTTCTGCCCACTATCCGTGTTATCTGGTTTCTGAGCATTATATCTAAGATTCGGCGACTCGGCTGCCCGGATTCAGTATTCTTCCACTTCCGCACCTCACAAACGTACTGCTCGGTTCTCCAGCCTTGCTATATCCGCTTGGTAAAGCTGTAAGCGGGGCCGTGCGGTGTGGCCGCTGTCTTCAAGCACCAACGTTACTTGGAAAATCGTCTCCGATTGAAAAAAAATTTCGTTAAAAGACGGTGCAAGGATGTTTCATTGACAAAAATCGGATTATCCACCGCGACCGGGTCCACGACAGATACACCGCGACTGTCTGAGTCTGTTCCAGGTTTGGCCCTGCGACGATTGGCGTCGGAGTCATCAACGAAAGCAAGCAAGTGACGCTCGTCCAGCCTTCTGCACCCCTACTTCTGCCGTGCCGTCCCCTGTCTTCAGAGGGCGGTTCCGCGAGAGCCATGATGCTGCAGATAACTACCCCACTGTCGGCTCTTGGTCCGATGACTTTTCTAGGGGGTGTCACCTGGAGGGGCGTATTGCTTGCTGTAGTCTGCTCTGCCATCTTCCTGTCGAGGGACCCTCATTTTCTTGAGACGCACGCCACGACAGCCGTTCGAACTGTTTCAGCCGCCCGCAGCGTCATGCGCTCTACTGGGCAAAAAATCACACTAAAGTACTGATTCTGCGAGGGCCCCGCGGATTAATGCCGGCAGCGCAAGGTGACACGGCGAGGAGGGGGTGTGTCAATTGTGGAGGTACGCATGAGAATACGCAGGAGATACAGCCGTGAAACGGTATATAAAGCTCTCCGGCCCGCGTGGTCCCCTGGTGTTTCGAGACAAGCCAATTGTAGGGTATTCCACTGTTTGTAGCTATTCTTAAAACGTCATGTTTGCTACGAAATTGAACCAGAAACTGTCATGGGGTGTCCGTCGAGACCTGAGCCGTGCGCTTAGCCCAAACGTTATGCGTTGCCACCTTTCTACGATTCCGCTCGTCGTTGACGGCAAAGAAACGTTTGGAAACGGTCCTAGATACGAGGTGTCAACTCCGGACGGGACAGTGTTGCACAATGTCGCGACCCTGCAAGACGAGGAGGGCATTGCACGAGTGTGTTCGAAGTCCGCAGAGGCGTTACAGGCGTGGGCCAAGGTTCCTGCCGTGGAAAAGGCCCAGATTTTTGAACGCGCGGCCAGAAACATTGAAGAGATCAGAGAGAAACTGGTGGCTGCGCATAACGACTTGGGAATCGCGCAGTGGTTCTCCGAGCTCAACGTCGACGCGTCGATCGACCATATTCGGCACTGCGGCTCTATCATCACCACCAAGCCATCAGGAACGATTCCCATTCAAAACCCGAGCCCCAAGTCCCACAACGATCTGGCTCTGGTGGTCAGAGAACCATTGGGCCCTGTCCTGAGCATCTCCGCCTGGAACGCCCCGGGAATTCTCACCACCCGGTCGATCGCGGACCCGCTGGCCGCGGGGTGCACCGTGGTGAACAAATCGAGCGAGCTTTCGCCCGAGGTCTCGTACCTGGTGGTGGACTGCTTCAACCGGGCGGGACTACCTGATAACGTTCTGAGTCTAGTTCACTGCGAGGCAGCAGCCTCTGTCGACGTCGTGGCTCAGATCGTCGCCAACAGAAATATCAAAGTGGTGAATTTCACCGGTTCCACAAAAGTGGGCTGTGCAATTGCTGCCACGGCAGGCAGGCACGCCAAGCCTATACTCTTGGAGCTGGGAGGAAAGAACTGCTCAATCATCGACTCCGATCCCGGCAACCTTGACCGCGCAGTCGCTCAGAGCCTGTGGTCGGCCTATGCCCACAAGGGACAAATCTGCATGTCGACTGACACGCTGTTTGTCCACCAGGACGTTTACGAAGCCACTTTGGAGAAGGTCAAGACCGCCGGCTTGGACATGATCAAGAACGACTCTGATATGGGCATTCTCCAGAGAACGGGTGCTCACGCCCAGAAGGCTAAAAACCTGATCAATGATGCTCTTTCGAAGGGTGCTAATGTCTTGATCGGCGAGGCTCCGTCAGAGGACTCGGGAGCAAGGATTGCTCCCCTGGTACTCACCGATGTGACTCCGGAAATGGAGCTGTACTGGGAAGAGTCATTTGGTCCGGTTGTTTCGATCATCAAGTACGCAGACACCGAATCTGTAGTGAAACAAGTGAACTCGCTTGATTTCGGTCTCAAGTGCTCGGTTTACACAGGTAACCATCTCCGTGGATACAAGATGGCCTCGGAGATTGGCAGCGGATCGGTCCACATCAACGGTCCAACCGTCTTTGACGAGCCACAATTGCCCCACGGTGGCTACGGCCGCTCTGGCTTCGGCAGGTTCAATTCGAATTGGGGATTCGACGCTTTCACCTACGAGAAACTCATCACGATGAACGAGTAATAGTGCGCTGCCACCAGCACAACTAACGAAGTGTTGTGTATTATGTAAGCAATTTCGAGCCGGTTAAAAAAAAAAAAATCAAACGAGCTTTCAAAACGTTAGGAGATTTGAGTAGACACGGGCAGGATAGAATCGAGGGAGATAATCCAATTGGCTAACAATGTCGGTTATAAACAGAGTTTTGAGAACGAGACTGAGTCTGGTGAAACCACTTACGCAGAGATGGTTTCATTCGGTCTACCACGCAGAAACCCCGCTGGTTGACACTGGGTTATTAGAAAACCAGGTGTTGGCACGGGCTTACGACAAGTACGTGCCGAGGCTGGGATTCAGCAGGGACGCTGTGAGAGAAGCGGCACGGGAATTGAAGCTGAATCCGGACAATCTCAACCCGGTGTTGAGTATTGCCGGCGAGTCTGACGACGTTGAGATGCAGCTTGTTCTTTATCACTTGCGGTACAACCGAGCCAGACTGACAGGTTACCACGAAGAGGCGCAGAAACTGGCCTCAGAGACTGAGAGAGTGAGATTTTACCTGGGACAGCGGTTAAGGGACAACGGGCCGGTGATTGGCAAGTACCACCAGGCGTTGGCCAGGATGATCATGCCTTCGAACGTGACGGCGGCGCTGGAGGAGCTACACAGTTTGTCGGACGACATTACCTACTACGCGGGGGACGAATCGAACGATTTTGCATGGTATTCAAAGCGGTTTTCGCTGTCTGGAGTGGTTGTTCAGTCCGAACTATTTATGCTGACAGACCGATCCGCTGGTTTCAAAGACACCACCGAGTTCATGAACGACCGTCTGAACGAGGTGGATGCCCTTGGGTATGCGTACAGCTCGTTTGAGGAGTGGGTGCTGTTCAACGGCATCTCCACGGTCAATCTGATCAAGAGCCAGCTCGCGCGGGGCTAGATACATAGGGGACAAACGTGTTTAGCATCGAATGTACATACCAGAATCATTGCGGAGGTCCGACGGCTGCTGTTCTTGCGCTCACGAGTTGGTCGCGCGCCTTTTCGGTCTCCAGCTGGCAATTCTGGATCTTTTCTTCGACTCTTTTGATCTCGGTGGAGATGAACTCGATTCTTTTGTCCACATTCATGTTTGCCTCCTGTGTGTCCTGGGGCAGCAGAACCGGCCCCACCAGCTTGTAGATTTTGGTGTCGTCCTTGAGTCTGTCGAACTCCTGTTTGACAATCTTGTTCTCCTGGAACTGAGTCTCCAGCTTCTGTCTCGCTCTAACGAGCTCCGTCAAGTCGTTCTGCAACGTCGAGAACCTCTTGGAAAGACCCTCCATATCCTGAGACTGTGTTGCGAGTGACATCCTGCTTCTGATAGGCTGTTACGACGTGTTCTGGATCTTTGAAAACAACCCTTCCCGTGAAAAGATCTCTCTGTATTCGAATATGACAATTTTTATTTCGTGTAAAAAAATATCGAAATCCGCGTATTTTTTTCCAGTCCTTCTTACTACTGTTTTAGACACTTAGCGGGTGGCGAATTGAACAGGCAAATCGAAAACAGACACCAAGCAGCTCCCGCCGCCGAATCACGCTATGGTAAGCGGAATTGTTGATTGAGCCCGACGCTCATTACTAACACTCACAAGCTACGTCCTTTCCAAGAGTTCACGACCCCAAGGCACATCCTGGAAGATGAACAACCAGAAGAGGGAGATCCCTTCGCAGAGAAACTGCTCGACAGAGCAACAAACATAATCTTAGACGGAGAGTCAGAGGGCGAAAGCGATTACCTCGTGATAGTGCCTGATACCCTGAAAGTGATTACTGATGGTCTCGATTTGGACAACACCAGAACAATAGCCAGGCTCGAGGTGAAGTTCCCCGATTACGAAGCCCGTTTGAAGGCGGAGAAAGAGCTCGTTTACGACGAGAGTCTGGAACTTTACGTTCCCAAAAACTTGCACGCCGACGACAAAAAATTCCAGGAAGACACCCAGACGTTGCCCGTTCGCCAGACGACCGGCCCTGGTAACGTCAAGATCAGCTTTGTGACGTTCCCCTCCTTCCACCACAAGATACTCTACCACGACCTGCTGAAACAGATCTGCAGTGTCAAGACCAGAAAGCTCGTATGTGTGGGAACCAGCGAGCTCAACAACAACGAAACAGTCAACAGACTCATCGTGGGAGATTACCCTGTGGAAAGATCTCTCAAGGAGGTGCCGACCCTAAAGCCGCCTCACTACGTCTCGGGGGCTGCGGCAGCAGCCGTCTTGACCGCCAGCGAACGCGACATCCCCACGGCAGCTCTCGTGGTTGCAGCCGAGGGAGCGTTCCACCTGGGCCAGGAAAGATGCGATCCATCTGGAATAACGGTCGTGTCGCTGGTGCTGGACGATATTCTGGGGTGCAACGGGGTTTACGCCAAAAAAGTGGCCAAAGCCCTGGTGGCGAACCGTGCAGCCTCGAGCTCGGGGTTGTACTTGTGAGCAGTAGTTTAGACGAGAGTAAGTGCGTGTATTACATAATCAGAGATCGAGCGTCTTGTGGGTGCGGGTCTGGGGTTACCCTACTGCACAGCCTGTTTCCAAAATTTTTCAAAAAAAATTTTCCAGCTATTTTTTTACTGAAATTTTAGAGGGTGTTTGAGAGGAGCTCATCTGAGAGAAGAGGCAGGGGAGAAGATCTTGTTGAAAGAGAAGACAAACCAAGACAGAATGGCAGGAATCGATTACCTTCTTTTTGAGGAGGCAACGGGCTATGCCGTGTTCAAGGTCAAGCTGGATCAAGATGATATTGGATCGAGATTGAAGGAGGTTCAAGGGGCCAGTAACGACCTGAGTTCGTTCTCCAAATTGGTCGAACTTGTTTCCTTTGCTCCGTTCCAGGGTGCTGCGCAAGCACTGGAGAACGCCAACGACATCAGTGAGGGTTTGGTCTCCGACTACCTCAAGTCTGTTTTGGAGTTGAACATTCCAAAGGGCTCAAAGAAGAACCAGATTTCCCTTGGTATTTCCGACAAGGTCCTGGGACCTTCGATTAAGGAGGTTTTCCCATACATTGACTGTCACTCGAACGAGGTGGTGCAAGACTTGCTTAGAGGAATCAGAGTTCACGGCGCTAAGCTGCTCAAGGGTCTGCAAGAAGGTGACCTCGAGAGAGCGCAGCTCGGTCTTGGACACGCCTACTCCAGAGCCAAGGTTAAGTTTTCCGTCCAAAAGAACGACAACCACATCATCCAGGCTATTGCTTTGCTTGACCAGCTTGACAAGGACATCAACACCTACTGTATGAGAGTCAAGGAATGGTACGGATGGCACTTCCCAGAGCTTGCCAAGATCTGCAACGACAACCACTTGTACGCCAAGCTTGTTTTGCACATCAAGGACAAGACCTCTTTGTCGGACGAGAGCTTGCACGATGTTGCCGCTGTTGTCAACGAAGACGCTGGATTAGCCCAGCAGATCATTGACGCTGCCAGAATCTCCATGGGACAGGACATCTCCGAGCAAGACATGGGAAATGTCTTGACTTTTGCCGAGAGAACCGTTTCTATTGCTGACTACCGTCAGAATCTTTACAAATACTTGACCGAGAAGATGCACACGGTTGCCCCAAATCTCTCTGAGCTGATTGGAGAGGTCGTTGGTGCCAGATTAATTTCGCACGCGGGATCGCTCACCAACTTGTCGAAACAGGCTGCCTCCACTGTGCAAATCCTGGGTGCCGAAAAGGCTCTTTTCAGAGCCCTGAAAACCAAGGGTAACACTCCAAAATACGGTCTGATCTACCACTCATCGTTCATCGGTAGAGCCTCGTCGAAGAACAAGGGAAGAATTTCCAGATATCTTGCCAACAAGTGTTCGATTGCTTCGCGTATAGATAACTACTCGGACGAACCAAACAACGTTTTTGGTCAAATTCTGAAGAAACAGGTCGAGGAGAGACTCGAGTTCTACGATACCGGAAAGTCTCCAATGAAGAACGCCGACGCTATACAGGAGGCTTTGAACTTGTCTGGACACAGTGCTTCCGACCTTGTGGAGTCTGAGAAGAAGGAGAAGAAGGAGAAGAAGGAGAAAAAGGAAAAGAAGGACAAGTCCGACAAGAAGGAGAAGAAAGAGAAGAAGGAAAAGTCCGACAAGAAGGACAAGAAGAGACACGCCGACGACGCAGACCTCGATGACAAGGAGGCCAAGAAGGAAAAGAAGGACAAGAAGAAGAAGAAGTCCAAGAACTGATTTCCGAGTCTGTATTAGATCTAATGCAATCGTTTTTATATTGAAGATTAGACAAGAAAAGAGCCCAAAAAATAAGCCCAAAACGGAACTCTGCCTCGAGAAACCTCACGTGACCAAAAGTCACACGAGTTTTTGTATCTAAATAGCCACACCCGACACCTGGCGACCCCGGATTGCTGTCATAAAGCGGTAGTACGATAAGTTTAGAAGTCTCGTTTCGACATGAATAGCAGCTGTTGCAGCGTTCTATTATATTTATCGGCTGCCAAGTTGACTGAATCCATCACTCAAGGCATCTCTGGGATAGGTCTTGAGCTTCGCAATCAGCAAACACTCGAAGAAACGTCGGTGGATCGACGGTAAACTACTGAGATATCGGGGTGACTGAGGAGGTGAGCAAGTTGTTGGCTTAGATCATGTCGTCGCCAATAGTATTCAAGTCAAGCTTTATGAATAGCTCTCAGAAAGAGAGCCATGGGCCGGGTACAGGGACACACAGGACTCAGAATTCGCAAGGGAAGCTGGAATCGCAACCGGGGTCTTTGAGACAAACTACTACCGGCCCGGAATTCAAGAAGGAGACATACCCAAGTGAGCCTGATCGATCAGGATTTCCGGAACAACATCTTTCAAGATCGGTCCCTGTTCCGCACCCCCCAAGAAGACGGAAATCCTCTTTTGTGACGCCGTCGTCTCCGTACGCGAGACGCAAGTCTTTCCTGTCTAAGTCGATGCTGGAGAATGACAACTTTCAGATATACGAGCTCTCGTCATCTACGCCTAATTCCTGTTATGGCTCTGGCGGAAACGCCGGTGCCCGGAGCAGAATCCCGTCATTTTCGATCAATTTGACCCAGTCGCAAGGTTTCATTTGGAACCAAGACCTGTTTGCCTCGTCTTATCAACAAGTCCGGGCAGGGCTCGATCCCGATAGGTTTCAGGAAGGTTCCAACAGCGTGGAGGTTGTAGAAATTGTGCTGGATGAGGAGGAAAACGGCTCACAGGACGACCGGGAGCAAGAGCATACAGGAACGTCGGCAGTTTGTGCCGATTCCGATGACGATATATTTGCTACTGATTACTGAGACAGAGAGCGCTGGCTTGAAATCGCTGTAGCTGTTGTCCTACTTTTGCTGATATTTCTCGATATATATATACCCCACAACATACTATGAAGAAATGGGAAAACTGTAGGGCTCACTGCGTCGATCGTCGCTTTTTGAGCAGAAAAACAAGGATCGTCGCGCCGATCGACGTTTACCTGAATTGCAATTCTCGGCGAGTGGAAATTTTTCAATTGTAGATTCACCACAACTGCACTTGATACAGTTGAAGAGCTCATCAAACCAGCATTCTTGTTGATCTTTTCAACCTTTGGACAGCAGCGACGTCTCGTGGAACTGAGACCGACCAACTGGGAGAAAAACGGCACAGAAAACAACGACGAGATGGCTGGACTGTTTAGCGGACTCGGATTGGTCCCTATGGTGGCCCGGAGATTTGCCTCGACTATGAGTGTTCAAGGCCACAGAAGTGTACCAATAATGACCAGTTTACAACCGGGATTGGCTGTTCAAAGCATGTTCCATCCGGTGGCAAGTGGCAGCTGGCTCACCAGCGTTACCGGGCTCCCTGCTCAGACTGGAATGCTCTTGACATCAGTTTTGAGAAAGAGAAGACTCAAGATGAAGAAGCATAAGCTGAGAAAGAGAAGGAAGGCTCAAAGAGCTCTGAAGATTAAGATTGGTAAATAGACCTAGACGTGTATATAGCAACATGAGTCGCCGAACTATAGAGAGATGGATCAGGTGTTAGGAACGCCGTCCGGGTGGTCCTTGTGCCAGTTTTGGATCCATTGGACCAAACGTGTAACATTTTCGTCCAAGGAGTTGACGTCTTCGCTATGAAGTTCCACGACAATATTCTCGTCGTAGTTATCTTTGGCCTCGCTGAGCAAAACCTCCATGATTTCCACTTCGACGTTTTCCTTGATTTTCGACTCTGAGTAACCTCGTTTGGCCAGACGATCGTACAGAAGCGTGTTGTTGCAACGCAAAACGATCACGAGGTCGATCCACCTCTCAGGGAAGATCTCACAGCAATGCCAATCGATGATCTGACCTCCTTTATCGGCGAGCGGTTCTAGGGCGTCGAGCAGCTTGTCCTCATCGACGATGGCAGAGTCTCTGTCCTTGTCGAAGCCGTCTATACACGAATTTTGCTTAGCGAACTCGCTCACGTTGATATGTGTCATTTCTTCAAGCTGTTCTGCGAGTAGCTCAGCGTGCGACGTTTTGCCGCAGCCGGGCGTTCCTGTGATGATGATGTTCGGGGCTGTTCTTGCTGACATTTGGGGCTGTTTCGAGGTCGCTTCTGGCTTCTGTACGGCAGAAAATACAAGACATCAAAATATTTACCCTCCCGAACCTCCTTTTTCAACATGGAAACTGCGAAAAATTGGTAAAAAAGCCATAAAGCAAGAGGAGGGTTAAACATTTATAGGTAAAAGGGCTTGAAAAATATAAATACAGCATTGAAATTGGCAGTTTAATCGCACGAAGACTTGGCAGAATTGGTTCAGACTGCACCCCAACCATTAGATAGACGGCAAGGCCTTTGAGATACACATATTAATGGGTAAGTTTACTGCTGGGTTCGCCACTGGCTCAGGACAACTAACAACGAAACAGCGGCGTGGGGGAACATATCAGGCGACCTCGAGGTCAGACAAAATGTGGCACAGACATCGGGAGCAGTCCGGCCGGAGGAGACGGGCAGTATTGACCAGTTCCCGGTACTGGGGACAACCACACCGACGCCTGCGGCCAGCTTGGCCCAGCAATTACAGCAGCATTTGAGCATCTCACAACGAACTGCAGCCAACGGAACGACTGGTCCCGAGCTGTTGGATCTCCAGCAGCAGATCAGTAACACACAGGCCGTTTTGAACGCCATCAAGCAGGCAAGCAGGGGCAACGGACAGTCGTCGCCGGCTTCTGTGCTGCCGCCAGGACTCGGATCGGAGTCTATCACGGACGCGAGCGAGCCTCGGAGTGGCCAGATCGGTGAGATGGACAAGTACGGCCTGAACGGGCTGTTGCCGCTGCTGAGAATGGAGAACAGCGATCTGGCTACCGTCACCACGGGAATAGATCTCAATATGCTTGGGTTGAACCTCTCCACAGAGAACGACTCAGTGCAGATATCCAAGACGTTTGCGTCTCCATGGTTGGAGACGAGCCGTTCGGAGGTTGAGCCGGTTTTCCGGGCTCCAGAGTCGTTCAAGGTGGCCGACTCCGAGCTTGTTTCTGTCGAGACACGAGTCAACACGTTCAACGACGAGACATTGTTTTTCATATTCTACTCTAAGCCCCGCGATGTTCTGCAAGAGCTGGTCGCACGTGAGCTCAACAACAGAAATTGGCGTTACCACAAAGACCTACAGGTCTGGCTGACCAAAGACTCCAGCGTGGAGCCCACGCCTAACGGACCGGGTTCTGAACACGGCGTTTACATTTTCTTTGATCCGACTTCGTGGGAATACGTCACCAAGGAGTTTGTTCTTTACTACCAGTCGATCATCTGAGTTTCGTCTTGTCGTCACTTAGATGGTGATTGGTCTATCTGTATACTAAAATCCACCATGTACCGGACCAATGGGGACACAGCGGTTTGTTCGTGTCTCCCAGGCTTCACTATCAGGTGAAGACCTACCAATGTCATCAGAGACGGTATCTTTCTGTAATCTGTCTGATTGACTGAACTCAACAGCCCCAAAACTAACGAACAGCCCCAAAACCGTTTGATTTTTTTTTCCTCGAATTAATTAATTATTGGTGAAAAAACGTTTATTTTTGTCCCCCTTTGTTCCCCTTGTTATCTTTTGTTTAAAGCTGTTCATTTTACAACTGGTGATCTGATTGGCCCGACAATCAGACACGGTAGCAAAACAGAACTCGCCGAAGAGCTGCTTACGGCGGTCAGAATCCAGCAAAAACACAACCGTTTTGTTTTCTTCGAATCATGCCTGACAGACCCATTTCAGAGGGCGCAAACGGCCCGGGAACTGTGGAAGGCAGCGAAGATCCGCGGGGACCACGAAAAAGGTCGAAACAAGGCTGCATCACGTGCAAGCTCCGAAAGAAACGATGTGACGAGGTGAAGCCGGTTTGCGGTGATTGTCTCCGACTAAAGCGCAGGTGCGAGTACATCACAGACAACATGTCCAGCGAGGAGGCCCAAAGACTGAAAGGAATGATGGAGGTGATAGAGGTGAAAAGCAAGACCCGACAGCGAAAGTCGAAACACAAGAGTTCCGTCCCCCTTGGCCAGGGACCGGACACCGGACTAGGCCCTAGATTCGACTCCACAAAATCCTTTAGCAAAAGGAGACGAACAGAGGGTGAAGACAAGATTGTTTTTAATCCATTGGCTTTAGACTTCGCATCGCCGCACATTCCCGTTGACACAGCGACGATTCCGCTAGAAGGCGCAAACCGTTCGATCGAGCACTCAACCACTCTAGACAGCATAGATGTGATGGGTCAGAATGCTTGGGAGACATTTCTTGAGTCCAGTGCAGCACAGCAGTTGGTCAATACCGCGTTTACCAGCGCTGATTCTTCCCCAATGGCTTCTGTTCTCTCGCATCCGCTCGCTGTTCCGTCCGGATCTCTCGACAGTGAGCTTTTTTCGCCTAATTTCGCCAAAATATTCCAAGGACACCTGCAAAGCATCAAGAGCGATTCGCCCAGAGAGTCGCCACGGACGTCTCCAGAGCCCTCTGTGGTTGACGACTCGGCTCTAGAACCTTTAGGACTGACTTTCCACTCACAACTTGCCAAACAGCCGAGAATTCCAGTCAAGTCCAGAATATACGTCAATCCATCGATTGTGATCAATTCTCCTTTATCGACGTTATCGCCCGTTGGAAAACAGTTGTACGAATACTACCGTGATCGACTTTCCACTGTGGTTTCTTCTGTTCCCAAAGAGGAGAACATGTACCTGAACACATTCCTGCCGATGGCTCATTACGACAAAGGTGTCCTCTATGGGTTATTGGCCTGGAGTGCGTTCCATATGGGGGGCTCCAAGATGGAGAAACAGGGGGAGTACTACATATCGAAAGCGATCAAATGCATTGCTGCTCGGCCGATCTCGTCTGGCCAGACCGTGGAGGACTACAGAGACGTGATTGAGCCAACGCACGATCACGACGACGAAGTTGTCAAAGAAAAAGAAGAATTCGACGACTCGGCTGCAGTTTCAGACCTGAGCATGGGAGACCTGATCAATCTGAGATTGGCCTCGCTTTTGATTTTGTGCGGAGTGGAAATCTGCAAAGGTGACGTTTTCAAATGGTCAAAGTACCTGAACTACGGGGCAGAATTGATCCGATTGAAGGGTGGAATGAAGAGCTTCAACGACAGCAAGGACGAGCACTTTCTGATCACAAACTACGCCTACCATGACATGACGTCTGCGTCGGTAGTGGAACAACGAGGGCTTCACTTTGACTTGAGCGAGTACGAGCAGATGTGGGCAGCGTCGAACGAGATTGGATTTTTGGATCCTTTGCACGGAGCTTCGTCCCCGATTTTCAAGATACTTGCCGAGATCAACAAGCTGGTGATGGAAACCAAGATTGTGCTCCGCCATCTTGGGAACAATGCGGAGGAAACCCCAAGCGAGGGTAGCATAAACGGAGCGAGCGTCTCACCGTCGTTGGACAAGTCCCCTCCAACAGAGACAGGGACAGCGGTGGGCTCGTCCCCGTCGTCTGCCTCGGGCTCGTCCCCGGCATCGCAGTACGGGTACAAGAGTTACGTGAGACAAAGTCTGGAAGAGAAAGACGAATCTTCTGTTTCTGAGATATACGAGGAAATCATGACGATGAGCCACGCCCTTGATAACAGGTTGAACTCGGCGAGTCCGAATTTCTCGTTGCTCAACGACCTGAAGCCCAAGGACTTTGAGTTTCAACTGACGATGTTCGAGTGTTTCCAGCTGACGGCGAAAATCCATCTGCGTCAGTCGGTTCTGCGCCAGAACTCGGCCTGTCTGGAGATGCAGCTCCTGGGTAGACAGCTGACGCGGACTCTGGACATTCTACTGGGGTCGCCTGTGGAGGCGTGCTTGTGTTTCCCGCTGTTCATTGCTGGGATGAACTGTATCAACCAGACGGACCGCGACCAAATCGACAGGCGGGTGAACGAGCTGGTGAAGAGATACAAGTGGAAGAATGTTGTGCGGTGCTATATAGTGATGAAAGAGGTGTGGAAGCTGAACTGCCGGGGGTACAAATGGGTGGACTGGTACGAAATTGTGAGGAAGCTGGGGTGGGACTTGAGTTTTGCGTGAGCTGGGCGAGGCCCGTGCAAGTCTGCATAGCAGCAGCTACACCCCCGGTGGCACACCGGTCTACGTCTCCAGATACTTCCGTAACGGACTTCTGTCATTTGACTGCGCAAAAGAACTAATAAATAACACACTTCTCCTTCAAACGGTCCCTGATCCCCTCCATGACGATTCGGAGTCCCTCTCTGCTTTTTATCAGGTTCTCGTCAAACTTGGACTTTGACCAATTTTCGATCCTGTTTTTGATCCCGAACGCACTTTTGAACCCCGAAGAGAACTTGACCGTGACCTTATTGGTGGTTATGTTTGCGCTCGGGTCCGACTTGTAGTGGTTGTATTCCTCGATTCTGATGATTTTGGTGTGGTCCAGGTTTCTGGTGTACGTTTGCAGGGACTGCTTGATGGGGTCGACGATGGTCTGTTCGATGATCCAAGACGTTGAAATCTTGCCCAAAAAAGGTTTGACCCACTGCGGCAGCCTGCCCGACTTCATGATGAGTTTTGTCTGGTGAAGCCGGCCGTCTGTGTCGATATGTCGGTCGATCGTGTCCACCGAGAGCACATGTTTCGAGTACGGGTTAGGGTATCTGTTGAAGTAGGCCAGGGTGACCGTCTCGAAGTCGTGGGTGTACGTGTGGGAGTTGTTGAAGTATAGCACCATGGAAGCGGCAATCTGGGTTGTCCGGGTTGTTTCGGTGTTCGATGGCGATCAATGGGGCTGTTGGAGGGTGTTTGCGGCGGGTCCGGGGCTGAAATGGCGGGTTTCGACGGAGATTGAAGGAAATTTGACTTTGCTAAGTCAGCGAAATAATTTTTCAGCTAAAAATTAAATATTTCGCTCCAAGTTGACCAACCAAAAAAATCCAATTGGAGGAGCAGGAGCACGCAGGGGCACGAGAGTGCAAGGATGTGCCGACTACAGTAATCTGTGGCTGTGATTAGTGTTAGATGAATTGTTTATTTAGAATAGAATGTCTGGGCCATTGAGAAAAGGCAATACCAGTAACGGACAGCATAGGAGAGACCGCGAGGACAGGTGAGATACGAGCTCGGTCGGCCCGGGGCTAATGATTCTTCAGCTTGTCCTTGCCCCCCTTGCGGTAGCTGTCCACGTAGAAGGCGGCAAACAAAAAGGTGAGCGGGGTGAGGTAGAACACGTTGATAAAAATCGGGAACGCCTGCTCGCTGGACGAGATGCAGTGCTGGTAGGTGCCGCTAAAAACGTCAAAGTAGGAGACAAAAAAGTGGACAACCGCGAGAGAGCCACCGAGAACAAACTGGGAGATCTGCAGCGAGGTTAGCGTCTGCTTGAATATCTTTGGGAGCCGGATGTTGACGCACGAGAGGCTGAAGTAGAAGTACATGATGGAGTGGATGAACGAGTTGAACACCACAAAGATCCAGATCGGGGCCGAGGCAAACCGCGTTCCGGCCCACATCGATAGGATGGCTCCCGAGTGGTGGTAAGTCTGCAGAAGAGACGACTGTCTGCCCTTGAGCAAAATGATGACGGTGTCGAGGATCTCGTAGTACTTGGACAAGTAGAACAGGTACGAGTAGAACGAGAGACCCAGCGACGACTCTTTGTTGTACCAGATTCCGTGGTTGATGTCGCAGACAGACTGCCAGAACAGATCGGTCGAGGACCACTTGCTCGAGTGGGTGTAGTACTTGCTGATGAGGTCGGGCACGAGCTCGTGGGCGTTCACGTAGATGGTGGAAACCATGCCGTGCAGCGTCCAGGCCGAGTAGACGCACAAAAACACATTGTGGGCCAGCACTAGCAGCTTGAAAAGCCTCGTTTTGGCCACGGCGTACGGGGCGGCTGGCAGCTTTTTGGCGTCTGCAGGGACTGGTTTCCCCGGGTTGGCCGCCTGGAAGTGTCTGATCTGTCTGGCCTTTACCACCGGGTTGATGGCGCGGATCGACGTGAAGTAGGTGATGGAGATCAAAATTGGGGTCCAGCAGCTCAGCGAGGCCGGGTAAAGTGTGTTGGCCACAAAATCACTCCGGAGGTCAAAGGGAAACTGGTAGAATGGCAACGAGACCCTTGGAAGCTTAAACACCTCCGAGCTTGGCCGGAAAGTCCATTGAATCAGGCCGTCCACAGTGGCCTCCAGCGAGGGCAGGTTTTTCAAAGTGTCCATTTCGGTGTCGGAGTAAAGGAGCAAAAGACGTTAAGGTAGAAAGAGTGCCAAGAACAAGGAGATGGTTTTGTTGAGGAAGTAACTTCTTTAGTCTCCACATTACAGAATCTCAACTCTCGAGTCTGAATTGCTCATTTTGCTGATTCTGCAGGCTATATTGTCTGGACAATAGCGGCCGGATATGACGGGGAAACGAGTTTGAAGCGGTGCAGACGCAACAATAGGGTCACGGGACCCGGGATACGCCAATCTCGCTGTACTCGGCCGGGGAAAGCGAAAGACCGAGGCCGGGTAACAGATGTGGTTGGTGCGAGGAGGGGACGGGGGTGGGGATTTGATGGAGATTAGGAGGGCGCGAGCAGACAGCGAATTCGGTGAATTTAGCCGACAGAACAGTCTCCGGAGGAGTGGAACACCCGGAAGTATAATGCTTCACCAAATCAGAATACGCTCCGCCCACCCCGAGACAGCCGGTCGTACAGAGAATTTTCCCGTTTCCAGCCTCCCATCACCCGCCTTACATCTCGATTCCGTCCGATGACTCAGTTCTCCGCGGGGAATTCTGACCCCGGCTCAACATTGGATGTCTGCCGCCCGCAGGTTGCAACGCGGGGCTTGCGGGGCTTGCGGGGCTGCCCGTTGGCCTCTCGCGAGGCCCCTCTTCCCCGCGGCCGGAAAAACTTTTCGGATCAACAGCCACCCGTTTGATGGGGTGTGACGACCGAGATGAGTGGCGCACGACTCTAATATTTCAGGAGGTTTTTTTTTTTCCATGTGTACGTAAATTGGATAAAATGTGTTTGCATATTGTTTCTCAGTTTCTTGTTCTCCCACTCTTTATCAACAACTGCTGATATACCCACCGAGATGCAATCCGCCGTGGAATCCGTCCCGCCCGACCCTTCGCTTGATGTTAAGGACAAGAAGGAGAATGACAGGCCTTATCAGTGTCCCATGTGCGACAAGTCCTTCCACAGATTAGAGCACCAGACAAGACATATTAGAACCCACACAGGAGAGAGACCCCACCACTGTTCGTTTGCAGGCTGTTCCAAGAAATTTTCCCGCTCAGACGAGCTCACCCGCCACCTCAGGATTCATACCAACCCCACTGTGCGCAAGAGAAGGACAAAAGGCTCCTCCATGCTTCCGGGCTCCAACTTCCAATCGGGTTCTGCTCAGCAGCAGCCTCACATGATCATGCCCATCGGTTACGACATGATGGGCCAGCCGATTTATCCGCAGCCCGTTCCCATTTACATTCTTCCGCAAGGCTCTGCAATCCCTATTCCTGCTAGCGTCGGCTACCAGCTTTCCCCTCAGCAGCAGCAGCAGCAGCAGCAGCAACAACAACAACAACAACAACAACAACAACAACAACAACAGCAACAACAACAGCAACAACAACAGCAACAGCAACAACAAACGCGACAACAACAACAGCTTCTATCCCCTCAAATGCTGCAAAAACCTCATACTTCGCCAAAAAGTCCGTCTTTGCACCTTCCGGACGGCAAAAAGTTCAGTTCCGTCAAGTCGACTCCGGCCTTGAACTCCTACTTTGGCTCGCCTGGCGCCGGAGCGCTGGGCCAGGTCTTCGAGTTCACCCCGCCACACTCGAGCCTGTCGTCGCGGACTAACTCGTCCACTTCGCTGCGGTCGCTGGAGTCTGCCGCCAACAACTCTTCCAGCACCACGCTGGTTTCCTACGGCGGAACTCCGACCGGGAGCGCTGTCAAACCGTCTATACCCCCCCTCACCTCGCTGTCTTCGCTGCAGAGGATGACGCCGATCAGAATGTCGTCGTCCGGGTCGATCCCTCGGATGTCGTCGATGCTCTCGAGACGGTCTGTGTCGTCTGCGTCCCTGTCGACGCTGATAAACGACGAGAGCTCGCACCAGTCAAAGAAAAGATCGAGACCGAACTCGCCCACCCTGTCCAGCAACCCCTCCGACATTGTCGACAAGACAATAGCCGTCTTCAACATCACCTCCCCCGCGGAGACTCCCCTCTCGACCCCTATGCAGTCGCCGACCCTGAGACCAACCACGCTTTTCGCCTCCTCCTCCTCGTCTCTCCAACCCCAGCAGCCGCAGCAGTCGGTGCAGTTACCTCCGATCAGCTCGATGATCAGCGGTCTGGGCGACCTGGACAACGAGCTGTTGCGCAGGAAGCTGAACAGCAGTCCCGACGACAGAGTCAAGGACATTCTGAATAGGTCGCTTTCACACTCCAACGTGTCGTCTTTGCCGCAAAAACGCAAGTCGGACACCAACCTGTCTACGCTGGCTCACGAAAACGAACACCTGAACGGCCCTGTGGCGATGCAGAGACCAACGCTGGC
Source organism: Ogataea saltuana (assembly GCA_030674545.1). Classification (NCBI taxonomy): domain Eukaryota; kingdom Fungi; phylum Ascomycota; class Pichiomycetes; order Pichiales; family Pichiaceae; genus Ogataea; species Ogataea saltuana. The sequence continues at coordinate 57,502 of JAKTYV010000012.1, forward strand.
CAAACACGAGTCTGGAAGCTCGGGTGGAATCCTCACCATCGGCAGTCTGGTCAACAAATAGAGAAAACGAGCTCGAACATCGATTATAGAGAAATGCTGCTTTGCACGGTTTTTATGGCTTTGGGTTTGAAACGCGCTGTACTATTACTACTCGCAGTTCTAGTGTGTAGAACCTGGTTTTATTGCATACGGTGGTGATATTGGATACAGTTGTAGGACGCCGGCAGTAGGCAAGTTGTTCCGCCCTGTCAGGGTGCTCTGTTTGTCAGTGTAAGGATGCAAGGTCAGCAGCCGTGATGATCAACCGAAATGACCAACGATTCGTTGACTGCCTTGAAGAAACATCCGCAATTTTATCTTTCCTGCTACTAATTGTGTTTCCAACACTTGCAATTCTGCTACCAAATTTTCTGTATTTTTGCTGCCAATTTTCTCCGCCAAAATTCCTCTAATATTGAACTAATTCAGTCTCTCGCCTTAGCGTTCCCCGCCCTCCTTTATCCCCTAATTCCTAGCCTCTTCAGACTATCAATAACCTAACTTGAGCTTTACTCAAACTAAAAAACGACAATTTTAAAACTACTCCTCGTCCCAACTCCGCAGCGCTGTCTCCGAACTGGACACTGGTGTCCTCCGGCCACCATGAGCGATTCATTGATCCCCACCACGGTCTACCGAAATACTCGCCATTCTTCTTCCCTCCGTTCTCGCCCGTGCAAAAAAGAGCTTCCTTGGAAAATGACTCGGTTCCGGTTGGTCACGTGTCGATCACGTGACCAGAGAAAGCTGGAGCACTTCTTTCCTGAAGCAGAGTACAAACCTGGCACGGGCCCCGCTGCCACAAATCTCGCCTCCTACAACTCAGGACTTCGCCCAGAGGTTGGCTTCCCTACTGACGACTGTAAATAGTCGTGTCCAACAGGGAAACCGCAACTCGCCAGAAGCAATGGTCGCTCAGCAGCTCTTTTCTGAAATATTTTTTATTTGAGCACGTTCTGGCCACTTAGACCATCGGGCCCTAGTGACGACGGTTCTCGCGACAATAACGATGAGGAAACTTGCAAGCAGTAGCCCAGCGGCGAGGCTCTTTACAGCCAAGCGGGGCCAGACCAGGAATTTGCACGTGACTTGGCTCCCGATGAGATGGACCCGGGGCGATAACTACTGCTATCTGCTCACCGATGACGCCTCCTTGGAAACGTGGCTTATTGACCCTGCGTACCCCGCAGAGATTCGGCCCTACTTGGATAGCAGAACGGACTTGCGAATCGCGGCTCTGGTCAACACTCACCATCATCATGACCATTCGGGTGGAAACGTCGAACTGCTCAACACCGTCTACAAAGGCTTGCCCGTAGTAGCGGGAAAAGATTCGCCCGAGGTTACTTACACGCCTACGCACGGAGAGATTCTCCGGCTGGGGCAAAACGTCGAGATCACAGCTCTTCACACACCATGCCATACGCAGGACTCCGTATCGTACTACGTTAGAGACCGGAAGACGGGCCAAAAGGCTCTCTTTTCTGGAGATACGCTCTTCACATCCGGATGCGGGAGGTTTTTCGAAGGGGATGGCGCAGCTATGAAAATTTCGCTTGACAGGTTGATGGAGTTGCCCGACGATACGCTCGTGTATCCCGGCCACGAGTACACCAAGTCGAACGTCAAGTTTTCCAAAATCGTGTTGGGCGAGGACAATCAGGCGTTGCATCATCTAGAACGGTTTTGTGAGAATAATGAACACACTACTGGCATTTTCACAATTGGTGACGAAAAACAGTTCAATCCATACGTCAGACTCAATGACCCTTGGGTGCAGCGTGCGACCGGTGAGCGTGATCCGATTCACGTGATGGACAAGCTAAGAAAGATGAAGAACAATTTCTAGTGATCCTCTACTGGCAGTATCGTGATTATGTAAATGAAGTTGCTAATGCCGATAGCAAGAGGAGGATTAACTCCATCAACTATTTTGTCAGGTTACAATCTCGGGCCTTTGAACCGCCGGGTTTTTGAAGGTTCCCGCAGAACATCCCCACCTTCCCCCGGTTTTTCGCGCCTCACGCCGATCTTTTTTCTTGTCGCATGCGTGGGGGCGGGGAAATGTTGCTCCAACCTCGGTTATTACCCCTCTTTCCTAATTGGGATCATCTTAGTCCAGCTTTGGAAAGCTTCACCTTGGCTTGGATCGGCTCCATGATACCCTTATTACCGTCAGCTCCCAGGGCTTCACCCTTTTGCCAGCCTAGCTTCTCCAGCAGACGTCTCCCCACGTTATCCGATCCGATCTCAGGGGCAGTTGCTGCCACAAATTCGCCCTCCTTTGGAGCCCATTTGTTGCGGTTGTCACCGCTCTCCTTGGGACTCTTTTTTCGCTTGTTTTTCAGCTCCATAATCTCGTCCACCGACAAATGAACATCGGTTCGGCGGAATATCGGTCTCTGTCTCATCACCTTTTCAATGTCCCGGTAATTCGGACTGGCACGGTAAGTGCGTTTAGTTTTGATCACCACAATGTGAGATTTCGGGCCTTTTCCAAACGTTCGTGGTTTCAAGTTGTAATATTCGCCTAACTTCCTCAAAGTTTTGATTCCGTGCGGGTCCAAAGGAGGGAACCGCATGGTTTCTCGCTGAGGATCTCCGTAAAATTCGTCGTACTCCAATCTCATGTCTCGCACATGTAATTCGAACGGATATTTTTTCAACAAAAAATCTCCCATAGAACCGTCTTCCTCCTCGTTCTCCTTGTTTTTCCTCTTGTCTGCCTTTCCAGACAAGCGCCGTGAAAATTGCTCCATCAGCTCCATTCTCATTTCAACGTTCTCCAAGTCTTCAAAGTCAAGTCTCTTCTTTTTCCCTCGTCCTTTGGTAGCAAGTGCTCTCGATTGCAGCTCAATCGGATCGTCGATGATCCGAGCCTGGTTTCTGTTGAACTGGACAAGCTCGTTCACTCCGTCGTCATCTTCTTCGTCTTCATCCTCGGTATCAGGAATATCAGCAAACTCGTCTTCTTCAGGCGAGTCCGGCTCATCGGGTAACAATTTTGCCGTGATGAATTTGATGAACGCGTCTGTTCTGTGCTCTGCGAGTCCGTTATCAACCAAAATCTCAAGCAGATCCTCTCTGGACCACCATCTGAAGTCGTCACACCCCAGAAGCATAGGGGATTTGGCGTAAAGTTGCATATGTTGGGCCGAAACCCCTAATCTCACGTTCTCAACTTCAAGCTTGGAGACATCAAACGCCTCGTAATCCTCGGGAAGAAAGCCAAACTCAAGCTCAGCAGGCTCAGCAGGCTCAGCAGACTCAACCGACTCAACAGGCTCAACCAAATCAACTGATTCGAGCTCATCAGACGTTTCTTCAATCTCCAAGTCGGACTCCTCGTCAGAACTATCCTGTTCTCTCATGTTTGCTATGTAATCGCTGATTCCGCTTTCATCAGAGAAATCGTCACTGTCAAATCCTGACAGTTCGCTCTGAAACTGCCGTTGGAATCCGAGATTCCGCGATCTCTTGCTGGTTGTCGGTAGTTCGACCACCAGATCTCCCTGACTGTCACGTCGGGCTCTTCCTTCAAAACCACCGACTCTCACTACCGTTCCCTCTTCTGAGCTCTCATCTGCGTCAGGGACTAGTGGCTTGGCTGGTGGAAGCTTTCTGCTCATCAAGAACTGTAACTCCTCTTCAATCCCATCGCTGAAATCGACGTCAGATTGCGGTTCACTTGGACCATCAGGTTGAACCTCAAATTGGGAAGCAGTTCGAACACCAAGTTTGGATGCAATCTGGGAAGCAATCCAGTCGCAGTTTTCTTTGTCCTCTGATCCACTTTGATCACCAATTTCTGATCCACTTTGATCACCTTCATCATCCTCCTCGACAACTTCCTCCTCCTCCTCCTCCTCCTCCTTGTCACCAATGTTGACCAGAGAGATGCGCTTCATCAATTCTGCAGACGGGTCGTACACATCCCGGGCCTTAACAAACTCTATGGGCATCTTTCTAAGCGGCTTTCTCATGGTCTCTTGTCTGTTCCTACCAGTAAACTCAACCTCTTCTCCCCAATGCTGAGCAGTTTTTCCCGGGCGCACGGCCCCAAACTTCACCGAACGCTGTTGCGATCTCCCGGAGTCCAAATCCATGAGCTCGGGAAACCCTCCTCGCGCCCCCCTCAGGCCTTTCTTTCTTCCTGAGTTTTCGCCCTTAGGCTCATCAACTAACGGGCGTCCTCTCATCCCGCCTCGAGAGCCGCCACGTCCTCTTCCGCGTCCACGTCCGCGTCCACGCCCTGATCCTGTTTTTCGTGGCATTCTCTAGATTTATTCGTGTGTATTATACTTTCGTCAGCTGCCTTTTCCTCACTCTCTCAGCTTACAAACCTCTCTATTCCATACAAATCAGTTAAAAATTGGTAAATCTGCTGAAATCTGCCAAAATAAAGAACGGCCAAATAATCTGACAGCTCTTTAAAATAAAGTCCCAGCATATTTGTAAAAACAAGAGCATTAAAAGGGGGCAACTTAAAGTCAACGCCTTTCAACCTCGACCTAGTCAAGAGTTTAAAAAGACGACACGGCAGACTGTTCCATTTCAGAGCGCTGAATGCAGCACATAGACGCTTATTGAGTGCCACAGCCAAAAAAAACAAAATCGGTTTTGCTTGTTAATTTGTTCCCCTAAAAGGGCCAAATAAGCAGGAGATGGCCTCAAAACACGGACTTTCAGGTCTCCATAACGTGTTCGATTACATCTGGGACCGCGAAGTTTGCAATGATGACTTTGTGAACGACCTCACGGTCCTCGGGACCTCGTATTCCCCAGTGGTGGCTGCGGGTGCCCCTGATCACCAAGAGTCGCCACTGCCATCGCCCGAGTCCCTCCGGGATCATGAGGCCACGGAATCCCAGGGAACTGACCGAATACAACAGCAGTTACAAACGCTGAATTTCAACGAAATCCGCAATTTTTTCCACAAGGTGAGGGGTCCGGTCGACTCAGAGGACTCGAAGGCAACGGCGATAGCAGCGAAAGAGACAGAAAGCAGAGCGAAACAGTGGCCTGCAGACTTCCTAAGGGACGTGGAAACCCGCATATGGCTGACGTATCGTTCTGGGTTTCCAATCATTAAGAAATCAGACGACGGGCCGTCTCCGTTGAGTTTTGGGTCGCTAATACGCGGCACTATTGATCTGTCTACTGTGACCAAAGGGTTCACCACCGACGCTGGATGGGGGTGTATGATCCGAACGAGCCAGTCGTTACTAGCTAATGCGTTTCTGAACTTACGAGTTGGTCGGGAGTGGAGGGTTTCGGACAATTGCGAAACCGAAACCGGCAACGAGACCGAATCAAACTATGACAAACACTGCGAGATCATCTCATGGTTCGTGGATATTCCTTCGGCTCCATTTTCCATTCACAACTTTGTGGACCAGGGGATGCGGTGTTCCAACATGAAACCAGGGGAGTGGTTTGGACCGTCTGCGGCAGCACGAAGCATTCAAGTGCTCTGTGAGGAGAACTACGGCAAGACCAACTTGAAGGTGTATCTCACATCGAGCGGCGATATTTACGAGGACGAGCTGTTTAGCCTGGCTACAGAGTCGGGCAACGACGAGTTCTGTCCTGTTTTAATTCTGGCAGGGATCCGACTGGGTGTCAAGTCGGTCAATCCTTTGTACTGGGACTTTTTGAAAAAGACGCTAAGCATGTCCCAATCTGTTGGAATAGCCGGAGGAAGACCGTCGTCTTCGCATTATTTCTTTGGCTACCAGGGCAATCAGCTGTTTTATCTGGATCCTCACCTGGCGCAGAGGGCGTTGTTGGTAGCGGCAGACAAGGAGTTGTCGCAAGACCAGCAGATGGAGACCAGCAATTTCATCGAGGTGGAGTCCAAGCTGAACGTGGAGTCTGTGCATACGAGGAAAATTAGAAAGCTGCACTTGGAGCAGATGGACCCGTCGATGCTGTTGGGACTTCTGGTGAAGTCGAAAAGCGACTACGAGGACTTGAAGGCTTCCGTCGACGGGTTTGACTCCAGAGGGAAGTTTCTCAACATCTACCAAACCCGGCCGCAGATGACATCGAGGAGCTCAGCTGGTCCTGAGACGTTGGAGGACAGCGAGTTTGTCGTTCTGGGGGTGGAGTCGATGGATGAGTACGCGGTGGAAGAGGACGGGGAGGACGGGGAGGACGCTGAGGAAGACGAGGCCGACGACGAGGACTACGACCACGCCTGCAGCAGGGAGCGCACGTTCTCGCAGCCTGTTTTGATATCGCGGGAGGCGGCCGAGGTTCCGGACGTTGACAAGGGCGAGGAGATCGAGTTCGACAAGGGCGCGTCCATGGTCGAGAGCAACGACCTGAACGAGACGTTTGAAGAGATCCACCCGTCGGAGACCGAGAGCAAGCTGGAGTTTGAGGAGCCGGTGGTTGTTCACCACGGCGAGTCGAGCGAGCCGAACGAGCTGGACGAGCCGGACGGCACCGAGTTCCAGTGAGCAAGACCTTCCCCGTGGAACGGCCCTCCCCGTGGAACGGCCTGTCCGCCTGCCCCATATCCTTATTTATAGCTGAAATTGTACCAAAACGCGCTGCCGTAGCTTGATCAAGGCTGTGCTGGGATTCGGGCTGTGCAAGGTGCGAGGTGTGGATTCTTTCGTGAAATATTCTGGCGCAGGGACGCGTTTGAAAAGATGATTCAGACCCAACGAGAGTGTTCTCTGTTTGCTGGGCCGAGCAGCACGAACACACCACTGTTTGCGATGAAAGCGGATTCGATGGAACGGCGTGCGCTACAGGACGACAGCTCGTCGGACAGAGACATCGAGGAGCAGCTGGAACGCGAGTACGAGGGCGAAAGAACGCCTCTGTCTGAAGTTGACCAAGACGAGGAGGGCGACGCGGAGGGCGACGAGGACGACCCGCGGCGGCAGGATCGGCTGAGCTCGATACGGAAGCTGAACCGGGGATGGGCCGTGGCGTCGGGCGCGGAGCAGGCGTTGAAGGCGCAGATTCTGATACTGTGTTCGGCGCTGGGAGCGGTGGACGGGTCGAGCGCAGCGGGCGAGTACGTGCTCGGGTCGGACGCGTTGGCGTGTCTGAAGGACCTGAAGCGGTGGATAAAGTCGGTGGACGACGCGACGGACAACTGGAACGTTGCGTCGGCGTGCGACGACAACGGGCTTGTGCTGAACGACCTGATCCCAATTCTGGTGCAGTATCCGTCGCGGGTGAACGACAGCAACCGGTCGTTCTACACCAGCATTCTGCTGTCTGCTCTGGAGCTGCTGGTGGCGCTGACGCGGCCGCTGATGCTCGACACCGAGAGAGCGACGCCCGCGAAGATCGACCTGTACATCAAGCTGAAGAAGTCGCACGTGCTCTACAAGAACCGGATCCTCAACCTGCTGGAGGGACGGTGTCTCAAGTCGGTGGTTGGTTTAGCGCTGCCCATTCTGCGGGCGCGCAAGGACCAGCGCACTGCGCGCGACACGGTGATTCTGAACCTGTGTCTGAACCTGTTCCGCAATGTGATACGGATCGAGCCTGCCGAGATGACGGTGACCACCCGGTCCGCGTCCAGCAAGACCCAGCAGGCCAACGACAACATGCCGCCGGGGGTCTCGCGCGACGACATCTCCTTCGACAGTCTGCTGGCGGCGTTCAAGAAGAACAAGGTGCTGACGTTTCTGCAGACCATCACGGCCGGGCTGGGCCGCGAGTTTGAGGAGCGGGTCCTGGGGCCCGTGTGTCTGGACTGCTACTTCTACCTGACGTACGGGGTCGACCCGGACCGTGTGTACACGGGGACGGCCGCCGGGCCGGCCGCAGGCCCAGCGGGCTCCGCCCTGGTCGACGTTCTGCAGCGGGAGCGGCAGATCAAGAAAAAGCTGCTGAGCAAAGGCGTCTCGCGCCACGCCAACTTCGGGACCCTGCTGAGCATCCGCCAGGGCGACGACCGCACGATGACCGTGTCGGGCCAGAAGCGGCTGGCGGGCTCGGACGTGCTCGAGGAGCTGGACTCGAACAAGTCCAAGAAGAGCGTCGGGGCCCGGTGGAGCTCGAACCGCGGCGAGAGCACGCGGTCGGACTTTGACACCAAGCTCGAGACCTCCAGCGGCCGGGGCGTGAGCGGGGCGTCTGCCGCGCTGCTGCGCCGGTTCTGCGCCGACTTTGTGGAGGCAGGCTTCGGCCCGCTCGTGGCCAGTCTGCGCAAGGTTCTCGCTGGCGAGCCGGGCCAGTTCGCCGCGTTCCTGGAGTTTCACTACTTCTACGTGATCGCGTGGACGCTGCGGTTTGAGCGGCTGGGCCGCGAGCGCGCGGGAGCCGCCCCGGGCAACCCGGGCCCCCCGGCCGCGACCTTTGCCCGGTTCGGGTATCTCCAGGAGAGTCTGTCGGAGGACACGCTCAAGATCGTGCTCAAGAACAACATGCCGCGGTACCTGCAGAGCCGGGAGCACAGTCTGCTGCGGGTGGCGGTGAACTGCTTCAAGGAGGTGCTGCTGACGGTGGTGGACATGCACCGGGCAGACGCGGGCGGGCCCGGCGGGCTGTCCGCGGAGGAGGAGGAGGAACTGCGCACGTACCGCGCCACGTCGGAGCGGCTGCTGCGCACCATTTTCTCGAGCGAGGAGGACATCGACGTGCTGTTCCGCGTGGCACAGGGCGCGCACCGGGTGTCGATGTCCTTCGCGGTGGACATGGCCGACTTCACGCACGTCTTCCTCAAGGTTCTGCAGTACCTGGCGGAGCTCAAGACGCCGTTCGCGCTGGGCAAGAAGGTGCGGGCTGCCCGCGGGACGTCTGCGGGGCCTGCGGGGCCGGCAGAGCCGGCAGCGGACGTCTCGGGCTCCGAAAGCGACTTTGGCGACGTGAGCGACGTGCGACTGCGGCGGTTTATGAAGTTCGACCGGCTGCGGTACCAGGCGTACGAGCGACGCCTGCTGCACGAGCGGATCGTGGACTGCTACGTGTTTCTGTTCTCGCGGTTCAGCGAGCTGAGCGAGCGCCAGGTGCGCCAGTGCGTGTCGTACTTCAGCCGGCTGCTGCTCAAGAAGGAGGAGCACTTCCTCAAGCTGACGCGGCTGGACTTCATGCTGGCCCTGCACGATATCAAGGACGCGCAGCTGAGCACCGCCACAATGAGAGATGTGGCGCGGCTGCTGGGCTTTTTCATGAACTCGTTCGAGAAGCTGAACCGCAAGACTGGGTCGCTGCTGTTTGAGCTGCTGACGCTCGGCCAGGAGCAGGACCGCACGCTCAGGACGTATCTACAGACGGGCGAGGTGGCCCAGCTGGCGGCCGCGGTCGAGGCAAACAAGACCCGCGACGTTGAGTTCCGGAACCCGGACCTGTCGTACTCGCACCGCACGACGATCCTGGTGAGCTCGCTGGTGTACAGCGACAACTCTGATCTGGTGGAGTTTGTGGTGGCCGCGCTGAGGGCCGCGAGACGGCCGGACGCGGCCACGCTCGGCGAGGACGTGGCGCTCGACCGCAGCAAAGACAGGTACGCGGTTCGCAACTCGATCTATAGACTGCTGCTGCAGACCGTCGGGTTCCGGGTGATGCTGGAGCGCGGGGGACGAAGCGTTCTCCCTGCCGAAACCACTGTCGAGCACGTGGACCTCACGGTTCGGCTGATTGAGACGGCTCTGGAAAGCCCGCTGGAGGTGGAGGAGTACGAGGACGAGCTGGTCAGGGCGCGGGCCGAGTTGCCCGATGGATTGCCCGATGGATTGCCCGATGGGTCGCACGACGAGGACGACTACTTCACCACGGCAGCCTCTGCGCACCACGACCTCGGCTCCGACAGCGACACGCCGCCCGCGGACGGGCTGGACCTGCTGGAGGCCCGGCTGGAGTCGAGCGCGGGGCGCGTCAGAGGCAGAGCCGTGCGAAAGAGAAAGCGCACTCCGCACGACCCCGAGAAGGACGACGATGTTCAGTTTGAGAACCACGCCAGAAAACAGAAGAAGAAGAAACCTGCCAGGACCAGACGCAGCCGGACAGACGCGGACGGCGCCGTGCCCGACGCCAGGGCCCCAGAAACCCAGAAAGCGTACCTTTCCTCCAAGTATGTGGATGGCTCCGACGACGAGTCCGACACAGAGGAGGCCAGGCGGTTTTACCGGGAGGAGCAGCAGCTACACGAGTTCATGTTGAAAAATGCGGGCAAGCAGCTCACTCCGGAGCAGTTCCGGTTGATCTATGGCTCGTCTGCGTGGACCGCGTCCAAAAGGGACGAGTTTATCAGTGTGGATGGAGTGGACGAAGTGGACGAAGAGGAAGAAGAAGAGGAGGAAGAAAAGGGAGAAAAAGAAAACGAAGAAGACAGCGAGGAAGACAAGGGAGACGGAGAAGCTGTTTCTGCTCGTGGAATCCCCGATTTCACCCCGAGAACCTCCAAGGTTGCCCGTCGGGTGATTGACGACAGTGAAGACGAATAATTCCAATTGGTTCAATGCAAATGTATAAATACTCTAATCAATGCGCATACTCTAACAACGCTCACGCGACACAGTGTCCGTCGTCGTCCTTGTTTCGCACGGCACTCAGAATGGTTTGTGAGGACGACAGAATCATCACGGAAAACCCAAAAACGATGCACGCGTAGCAGGGCAGTCGCTGTAGAAGCGTCTTGCGGGTCATCTTCAGCAGACACAGGGGTGGCAGAATGTACGCAAGCAGCGACGCCGACGTCGCGCCAACCAGCTCTAAAATGGCACCCAGGTTGCACGTGAACAGCGACACCAGCATGGGAAACGCCGACAGAACCGTCGTCACCACCACGTGCTGTATGTGCGTGAGCTCCTCCTGGTGGAACGCAGGGTCCCTGCGTCTCTTGTATATGATAATCAGGTCCATCACAACGGCACGCACAACGAAAACCTCCAGCGGGAATGTGGTGAGCATGTTGAGGCCGAAACACAGCCGGGCGATGTTGACGATCCAGTCGTCGCTGGGGAAGTTGTTCAGAATGTTGCCCTTTGTCTTGGAGCCAAACGCGAGGTAGCCGCAAATGCCCATCACCGCGCACACGATTCCAGAAACCACGCACGCCACGTGGGTCACTTTGCTGAACCGGTCGAGCGTCGGCGTCCTGATGGAGTCGTAGATGAACGTGGTGTTGTGGTGACACACCAAAGCAAACGAAATGACACTGATGCTTTGAAATATTCCGCTGTTGATAAACCACTCTGACCCGACAATCGGTACCCGCAGCGAGTCCGGCATCATGGGGCCTCTTGTCACGACAATCACCAGGATCGCCATCATGCTCACCAGCGCGAACCCGCTCGCCTTGGCCAGGCGAGAGATGTCCCGCGTCAGGGACAGCGGATACGAGATGCCCATGATGCACACGACGATCATCACGTTTCTGCTGAGCAAAAGGTCCACAACCCGGTAATTTTCCACCTGCGATCGAAATACCGCCCGGAAAACGTGCGGAATCGTGTCCCCGATAATGACCGAGAACCCAATGCTGCCCCCAAAGCCAAACAGGCCCTGGGCCAGCAGAACCACCGTCTTGCCCAGATCGCCGAACGAGTGGTTCACAAACGCCGTGTACGTCTTAGTCCCCGACAGCTTCGTGTTGATGATGATGAGGCGCAGCGTCCAGTCGTTCAGAATCGTGAGCACAAACAGCAGAACGATCCCCGTCACAAGACCGGAGTTCTTGAACGCCCGCGGAATGCCGATGATACCCGCCCCGATGATGGAGTTTGACATGTTGAAAAAGGCGTTCTTCAGGTCCGACCTGCCCGGGTCCTCGGGGCCCGTCCGCTCCGGGTCCACCAACTCGGGGTCCATGTCGAACGTTCTGGAGGGACGGGACGGACCCGTCTGATCTAGAAACACGTCCCCGGGCTCCGAACTGCTGCGGCCGGGCCGCGACGGCTCCAGCTTCTGATACGCTCCTGAAGACTCAATCATCGTCTGTGGGGCATCTCAGGCGCAATGGCAGAAAGAAAGAAAGAAACAAACAAGAGCTGCAAAGAGGGCTCGTTTTGTTTCCTCTTTTGTTGAGCTGGCCGGACAGACAAAACGCCAAAAAGGGCGTGTGTGCGCAGAAAAAAACTCAGAACACCCGTGCACCGCGTTCCCCGCCCGAAAACCAGCGCAAACAAAAGTGACAAGGTTGGTGTGTTTATTTTGAATCAACCCGGCCGGACGTTGTTTGCAGACGAGTGTTCAAGGGCAAAGGCGCAGGTTTTACCCGGAAACACGTGGAGGACGGCACTTCTCGCACACAAGAACGATCTGCCGAAGTTGGGGCGCCAGAAGGTTGAAAGCCACACAGTTTGAGAGCCGGTTGTTACCGTTGAACCAGAAAGGCCCACCACTCGGAACAGCAGCTTACCACCACGGGGACCCGGTAGACCGGTAGAGACGCGTAATGAAGTCGACAAAGCGGTCATCGGAGGGCAGCGCCACTGCGCGCGTGGGGTCGTTGATGGGAATCAGAAGAAGCTCGACCAAGACACAGGAGCCTTCTTCGGCTGCCTCGATAACGTCCCCCAGTAACGGGTCGCTCTCCCGGATGAACACCAATGCATCGTCAAACTACTCGTTTATGGAGTCACCGACCAAGTCGAGTTTCTTCTCGCGCACGAAAACACGCGACAACAACGACACCAGCAGCATCGAGTCGCCGTTATCGAGAATGACCACCAACTCCAGTCTGGCGCTGCCGTCGAGCCAGCAATCGGTCCACTCTCTCTCGTCGACTCACGCAAAGAAGCTCAGCAGTGCCAATTACAAAAAGACGCATCGGCACACGATATCCGACGACTTTGAGCTCGAGCCCCCTGCCTCTAATGAAGAGATTGAGAGATTGTTCAGAGAGGTGATGATCAGCAGGGACTTCAACAGTCTGCCGGAAAAGGCCCGCAGAGAGATGGAGAGCTATCCGCCAGACAGGAAGTGGATGCTGATTCGACAACACAAGCTGGCGGAGTACAAGAAGCAGAGAATGATGCAGCAGAGCACTTTGTCGGCCGTGCCGAGTCGCAATGTCTCCAGCGCATCCACGGTGATGACTGAAAAGACGACGAACTCCTCAGGAAAGGGATTTGACGCACAGTACTACGTTGTCCAGCTGATAGGAAACAAAATCACCAACGACGAGCTCAAGGAGCTGGACATTTGTTTGAGTTCTGAGGAGCTCACGTGGACGGCCCAGTTTTTGAACTTGCAAGGAGCTGTTGCTCTTTGCAATGTTCTGATACAGCTTTACAAGACAAAGCCCCTGCTGAAAAAGTCGGGCGAGCCATTCCACGCCAGCTCCGTGGTGCACGCTCCTATCGCGGGATCCAAGGGCTCGAAGGCAGCGAAGCTGTTCACCAATGTCGCGGAGGACTACGAAACGATTCTGGACAAGGAGAACAAGCTGTTCCGATGCATCAAGGTGATTGCCGATCTTACCGTTGGAATTGAGCACTTACAGAAAATTGACATATTTATTCCTGCGATTTTTGGTGGGCTCTACTCGGCCAGACCCCAGGTTAGGAAATGGGCCACCGACATCATCACCTACTTTTACCACAAGACGAACTGCAGCCCGTTGATCTACCGAACCATCCACAAGCCCGTCAACGACAGTGTTCATTTGGCCTACATCAGAGAGCTGTACATTTCTCCTTCGAGAGCAGGACTTTTGGACGGCAAGTCGCAGTACTTGCTCTCCAATGCCGAGAGGGTCAAGAGGTACGAGGCGTGGTTCTGGTCGGTGATCAGACTGTTTGAAGGCAGGGGTAAGATGGGATCGAAAGTTGGATCTTTTGACGAGTTCAAACTGAGCGGATCAGTGACCAATAATTTTCTAATTGAATACGGATTATCCACGCTGCTGCTGATCAACACTCTTCTCCAGTATTCAAAGGACCTGGGCGACAGAACCAAGCTGCGGCGGCTTTTCCAAGTCGCAGGGATGACTGAGCTTTTTGAGCTCTTGAAACCTCTAGAGAACAACGATATCGATCACAGCATCAACAACATTGAAAACTCTGAAAAGGCCGATCTACAAGAGCTCAAGCAGATGGAGGAGTTCCAGAATCAAAACATCGATTTCAACGATCCGCTGTCGTTGTTCCAGGCCATGATGATGAAGTCCAAAGGAACGGATGCGGAAAATTACTTGACCTCCATGGTTCAGAACATGTTCATCAGTCAGTCCTCAAACTTGCATACGCTAGATCCGCAACAGGTGAATAGAAACCTGAAACTAATGGATAACTTTGTTTCCAACATCACCATGGCTTCCGGCGAGGACGATACAGACATGAACATTTCGATCAACAAGCTGCTGTCCTCTTACCGGACCGACGAGATTGCCAGGAAGGCCATGCTGGAGTCGAAGGAGGCTAGAAAGAGAGCCGAAGAAGCCGAGGCAGAGCGAGACAATGCTCTTGAAAAACTGAATGAAGGTTCGCAGGGAGTTGTCGAGGAACTCTACAAAGAGATCAAAGAAAGAGACCTAATTTTGGAGAGATTGAGAGAAAAAATTGAGACGAAAGAGTCTGAAGTAGGCGAGCTGCGAAGAATGAGGGTTCTAGACAAACATCAGCAAGAGACAGAAATGAGAGAAATGCTGCTTCTGCTCCACAGCCAGCAGTCGGTTCAGCCGTCATTCCAGTCCCCAGGGTCTGTGGATTTGAGGCCGAACTCCAGATCCACGATCAACACGGAGGCCTCTTCCACTGTTGAGGAACTGCGCTCGAGGCTCAAGTCCCAAGTTGACAAAAACAAGGCAGACTCCAAGAGAATCGCCAGCGTCGGCGGAGTGGAGCCTAGTGCCAGACTGCGTGATTTGCGGCTGAAGATGGATCTTCTGGAACAGGAAGCGAGAGACTTGGAAACGATGGACTTTGAGGAATTTATGGAGTCCATAGCGGACCCGCCATCGTCCCCAACTGTATCCGACGATGTGAAAACGCTCAACCAACTTAGACAGCAGCTGGATCACCTCCAGCGTGATGCCAACAAGGTGATCAAAATCCAGGGTGATTTGAGCGAGAAACAGCTCATGGAGAGAAGAAAGCTAGAAGCTTTAGACAGACTGAACAAGCTTGAAAAGTCCATGAAGAAATTGAAAATACAAGGACTTGACGAGAGCAAAGCGTCCGAAAGAAAGACCCTGGATCCTAAGAGAACTCCTCAGAAGAACGAGCGGACCGAAAAGCTGACCAAGGAGTTGAACGAACTGGAAGACTTCTGCAGCAATTTGAGGTTCCAGCTTGGATTGACCGGCGACGAAGGAGTCGACAAAGATGCCCTGCTGGAAAAGTTTGAAAACAAGTTTGCGAAGGGACAAACCGAGGCTCCAAAGACCCAATTTGCTGTGTCTGCACCGCCGGTGATGTCGGGTGGTGGATCGGCAGCCATCAGACCGTTTCTGGGAGAACTGGAGAAAAAAGTGGCCAGAACCCCTGCTGCTGTCGAGGATGATAATTCCAACGTTGGTGTAGGAAAGAACTCTGTGTCCGCTAGCTCTTCTGCTCTGAAATCAGGGGACGAATCTGTCATCAAAAGTTCGCCTTTGGTCTCTACTGCACCTCCGCCTCCTCCACTCCCACCGGCTTTAAAGGGAGCCAGTGCAGGACCACCGCCTCCACCGCCTCCGCCATTACCTCCTTCAATGGCCCAGAATTCGGGGGCACCGCCTCCTCCTCCTCCGCCCCCACTTCCCAGTGGTCTCGGTTCAGGAATGCCTCCGCCGCCTCCGCCTCCATTTCCTATGGCCAAAAACTCAGGGCAATTGCAGTCGTCTTCTCCGTTCCTTGCAGCTGGTCCATTTGATTTGATGCCTAGACCTAAGAAGAAGCTCAAGCAGCTTCATTGGGAGAAGATTGAAGATACTGTTGACTCTTTCTGGGCTCGGATGGGCTCGGATGAAATGGCCAAACAGCTTCTTGAGAACGGTATTTTCGACGAGATCGAAGTGATATTTGCGGCCAAGGAGGCCAAAAGAATTGCTCGCAAAAAGAAGGAGGAGGAAAAGAAGATTTCGTTTCTCAGCACGGATATTTCTCAACAGTTTGGAATTTGCCTGCACTCGTTTTCTTCCAGCAGCGATGAAAAGGTTGTCACTATGATTTTGAAGTGCGAGAAAGAGGTTCTAGACAAATCGGCGTTGCTTGAGTTCTTGGCCAAACCGGAATTGAACGAAATACCAACCACTTTGGCGAAGAATTTTGAGCCATACTCCACGGATTGGCAATCAGAAACGGCACAACGTCCAGAGAAGGACCCAAGCGAACTAGCTAGGTCGGACAGAATTTATTTGGAGTTGATCTACAATCTTCAGCATTACTGGAGGTCCAGAATGAGAGCCCTGAACTCGATTTTGAACTACGAGAAAGACTACGAGGAGTTGGTCCGCAAGCTTGAGTTGTTGGAAAATGCCCTGACCAGCTTGGAAAGCTCACAAACACTGAGAAAAGTGTTTGATATCATTTTAATTGTTGGAAACTACATGAACGACACGTCTAAACAAGCCCAAGGTTTCAAGTTGAGCACCTTGCAAAGACTGAGTTTCTTGAAAGACCACAAAAACTCGATCTCCTTTTTGCACTATGTGGAGAAGGTTATCAGGGAAAATTATCCCGAGCTGACAAGTTTCATGAACGAACTCAAGCCTACCAGTATGGCATCCAAGATTTCGGTGGAACAACTCAAAAGCGACTGTCACTCTTTCATTCAATCAATCAAGAACATTGACTCCTCTTTGGTGAGCGGGAACTTGAGCGATGCTTCCAAATTCCACCCTATGGACAAGTTCTTGCAGGTTGTTTTGAGAGGTCTTCCTCAAGCCAGAACCAAGTCTGATTTGCTGAACGACAGGGCCAGTCTTGTGATGGAGAAGTTTGACAACATGATGAAGTACTTCGGAGAAGACCCTATGAGCGACGAGTTTGTCAGAAACTCGTTTTTGCGCAAGTTTAGCGAGTTTGTCGAAAGTTTCGAAAAGGTGTCGAAGGAAAACAAAGAGATCGAAGAAAGAAACAAAAAGTACGAACTGAGCAAGAAGAAGTTTGAAGAGAGCAAAAAGGTGAAGGAAAAACGGGATGACGAACCAAAGGTGAGTTCCGACATGGACAAGTTCTTACAGCAACTGAGACAAACGGGTCCGTTGAGATCAGAGCCAACGTCTGCCAAAATCAAGCAGTGGGCCAAGAAACACTCGAACCAGTCGGCTTCGCCGACCGAGGACTCTCCTGTCAAGGGCTCGGCCAATTCAAGCCCGCAAAAATCGAGCGTTTCGATTGATCAGAACGACGAGGAAGACATCCGGTCCCGAACACACGATCTGCTGATGAAGCTGACGCAGCAATCCACCGATGAGAATGCTGGCCCGGGAGCGACTCCTCCTTTGTCGAGTTCGTCTTCAGCGGGAAATATTGGCCAGCCAAGCAACAGCGGCAGCGTGAATGCAGGCTCGACAGGCGAGTTGGAGTTCAAGCTCAGCGACTTCAAATTGAGTGACAAGATGAAGAAAAGACTCCAGCAGGTTTCGAGAACTTCTTCGTTGAGCTCTGTTGATCTGGATTCTGTTTCACGGTCGGAGTCGTTCAAAACCAGTCGATCTCGAGTGGACGCTTTGAGCAATCCTTTGCTGGAGGATGACGGCATTTTTGACGAGGACGATCCGTTGGAGAGCGTGAAAAACCCTGCTCAAGAGAAGAAGCCAGGCCCGGATGCTGAGGAAGAGGGAGAAGCAGGAGAAGGGAAAGATGATAAATTCGAGGATGCCAACGAATTATAACGGAATATTAACAACTCCACCAGTTCTGTTGTATTCCAACTTTTTTGGTTCACGGCTCAAATCCAGTCACACCGTTATATATAAAGACGTATATACATATGAATACAGTCCAGCGAGCTTGGAACGTAGGCTAACCTCGGAGGAGATCCAGAGCGTATTGTAGCTCTTTAATGGCGGTCTCAACGTCCTCGTAGTTCAATGCGCTGATAGCGAACTTTGCTCTCTTCTGAGCCTGGGAAATGACCTCGTCGTCTTTGAGCATTTTGCGAATGTCGTCTTTTGAGTATCGGTGGTTATCCGTGGAAGGTTGTCTGGCTTTGGAGCTCGGTTTCGGAGGAAGCGACGAGTTTCTTCGCAGAGAAGTCTCCGCTTCACTGGAACTAGTCTCAGGGGGCGTCTCTTTCGAAAGAACGGGTTTGGGCGGGAGCGATGGAGTGTTGGGGAGCCCGAGTTTGTTCGACTCTCCCTTGATCAGGACCGGCGGAGCAGGCATGTTGAGCTCTCCCTCGATTTCGTCAGGAGCGCTGGGAAGCTGCAAGTTTGTTGGCTCTACCTCAGCAGGCTCAATTGGAAGAACAGGCGATCGGAGCTCCGAAGGCGGATTCGGGAGAGACTGTTCGAGTCTCGCGGTCTCCTGGAGCTGCTGTGGGGTAGAGGCGAGGTGTTGTTCGGGTTCAATAGGGGCAACAGGGAGCTGCAAATCGTCGGACTCGGGGTTTTCAGGCAGTTTTTCTAGTTCTGCCAGCTCCTGTTCTTCCTCCGGGGTGATGTAATCGTTTGGGTTTTCCCCGTTTTTCAGGGCCTTGAGGATGCGCATAGAGTGGAACTTGGCGTACTTGGTGTGTTGTTCAATCTCTTTGCTGTTTTCGGAGTACGATCGGTCCCAGAGTTTGAGCACTTGGTAGAAGTCCAGGGCGGCTTTGAAGTTCTCCACGGTTCTGCGACTCGACGTGTGGCTGGAGATGTCCTGAAAAGCCTTATTAAACACGCTGTTGCTGAAGTTGTGGAGGATCTTGAAGCTGGCTTCGTTGTCGTTTATCAGCTCAAACATTTTTGCGTTGTTCTCCTTCAGCTCCGCCTTGAAGTTCTCTATTTCGTCTAGCAACGAGAAAGCGTACTGTTCAATGTCCTTGGATTGCAGGTGAAGCTGCTGTTTCAGTATAAGCTCAGCGGCGTACAGCTTACAGTAGTATGAGATCGCTGGTTGGAGCGGCTCCAACTCCGAGGCCCGTCTGATGAACGGCCCCACCACTTTCTTGAGACCTTCTGGGACGGGATTGAGGTCTGACATTGCGTTGGCAGGGACAATTGGGCGAGATCACTTGGAGGGCAAAAAGAACGCTAGCTGCACAGGATGAACAAGATTAAATATTCGCACCAAAATATCTCGGGGCAGCCATCTACTTCGCCACATGTGGCTGTGCCCGTGTGGGTTTGTGGCAGTGTCTCCAGATCTGGAAAAATGACAAAAAAAACACGCCACGCGTACTCAGATTTGTGGCTGGTGCACTTCTTTTCACGCGTCAAGCGGGAAACAACAAAAAAAGTTTGTCGGTTTACAGAAATGTAATGAAGCGCATGGAATTTGACAAGTTTGGACAAGAAGGGCGTTATTCACAGCAGCGGTTTTAAGCGTCTCCGGTGTTGAAACGAGCGAATTGGGAAGAAAGGTCACGAGCGACAGCAGGAGAGCGATTTCTGGCGGGCTGAACAGTACGATTGTGGCGCATTACAAGGGATTCTCTGGCTCAAAGAAACCCTACGCGTGACGGTTCCGAGAACAAGACAAAGGCAGCCAAACACGTCTTGAACTAGACCGGAAAGCTGCACGGAACAACCGAGTGGCCACTTAGCGAGCACAGACAGAATGGAAGCTACAGCCGAGCTCAAACAGCAGAACGAGTCGATGATGAGCGTCGACACTTCCGAGAGCTCATTTGCGACACCTTTGGTGCACAAGAAAGACGTGGAGGAGTCCGAGGGGACTGTCAGGACGTACCACGTGACTCCGGTTTACAAGGCTTCTTACTCGAACGTCGAGGTTGTTGAAATGGAGGTGAATGGATGTCCCGTGATGCGCCGACTGAAAGACTCGTATTTCAACGCGACTCAGATACTCAAGCTGGTGGGTCTTGACCGGTCCCAGCGATCCAAGCTGCTGGAGAGCGAAATCTATCAGGGGGAGCACGAGAAGATCCAGGGGGGGTCGGGACGGTACCAGGGTACGTGGATTCCGTACGAGCGGACGGTTTCGTTGAGCAGGCAGTACGAGATCTACGAGGTCCTGAAGCCTCTTCTACTGTTCAATCCCACCACCCACAGCGCAGAAACCCCCACTAAGGAGCAGCTGACGAGGACGTTCTCGGCGATGACCGAGGCGGACCTGGACGCCGATACGCAGGAAAAGGACGACAAAGACGACGACCACACGGTGAACGACGGGGAGAGCGATATGGAGCCTGAGTCCCCCAAGAAGCGGGCCAAATTGGAGCCAAATCTTGTCTCGTTTGAGGTTTTCGAGCACGACACGCGTTCGGCGAATCCCAACGCTCCGTTCACCATCAAGCCTCTGCAGGAGAGCGAGGCCGACGAAAAGTCCAAGGTGGTGATGTCGTCGTTGTTTCTGCCCAACCAAAAAGACCTCACGCTGCTGGAGCTCGTTGGAGGAGACGAGTCGCAACTGGAGGGAATTGCCATCGACGTTGCCATTGACGATAACGGTCAGACTGCGCTTCACCTGGCCTCGACGCTGGGTCGTGTCTCGTTGGTGAAGGACCTGGTCAGACGGGGGTCGAACCGGATTCGAGGCGACAACGACGGCCAGACGGCTTTGATCCGCGCCGTCCACGCTACCAATTGCCTTGAGAACGGGTGTTTCGACCAATTACTGGACTTTCTGTATCCTGCCATCACCGTTCTCGACCACAAGGGGAGAACGGTTCTGCACCACATCGCCTACACCTGTGGACGCAAAGGCAGGAATGACGCATGCAAATACTACCTGGAGACTCTGCTGGAGTGGGTGGTGAGACGGGGTCCTCATCTCCCAGAGGGCCAGAAGCTGAGTCTGACTAAATTCATGCAGGACGTTGTGAATATTCCCGACAGAAACGGAGACACGTGTCTGAACATTGCGGCCATGGTGGGCAACAAACACATTATCCAGCAGCTTCTGGAGGTGGGCGCCGATCCCAACAAGGCGAACAAGGCAGGCGTCAAGCCCATAGACTGCGGTATCAACGTCAAAGCCACGTCAAGACATCCGGGTCTTTCTCCAGCAACGTCGCATTCGTTCACCGAGAAGAAGCTCTCGTCGAACTTGCACGGTCTTTCCTCGACAACAGACTCTCCCGCTGCGTTGGAGAAGAACAGCCTCAAAATTCTCGACTCCATCCAATCGTTTGTGTCGCAGCTAGGAAAAGATTTCAAAGAAGAGATGGAAGCCAAGTCCAAACAGGTTGACGAAATACACCCGCAATTGCGCGAGAAAACGTTCAAGCTTTCGGAGAGAAGAAAGCAGTTCGAAGAGCTGCAGAAGGTGGTGAGAAAACTGGGAGACTACAAGACCAAAATAATGAACCTCAACAACGCTATCCAGGAAGAGGAGCAGAAGTTCAACGAACAAACCAAAGAGCTTCCGCTGAACTCCCGTAAATTCGACGGCGACTTCGACGCTGACGAACCGTTCACTATCTGGTCGGTTTACCACGAGGTGGAACGCAAGCTTCAAGAGCTGAAGTCGTCGAGCACCGAGTCGATCTCAAGTCTGATTGATAATTTAGATGTCGATCAATTCTTGGCTCAACAGCATGAAGAACTGCCTCCTTCGGTGGTGCTGGAGGCCCGTATTAACGCTTATACGCAGAACAACGCCATGTTGATCGAGAGGACCAAGAACCGCAGATCGTCCAGTCAAGAGCTGGAACGACAATTCAAAAGGGTCATTAGTCTGTGTATTGGCAGTGGAATCGACGAAATCGACGAACGACTGCTTGGAAGTTTGCTTTTGAGCGTTGAAAACGATCCTGATCCCGAAATCAGCCAGATCAAAAAGGTGCTGAGCATTGTAAACGACTTGGACGGCAAGTCCGGTTAAATAGAGTGTGCAATTATTGCGTTTATCTTGGAAGAAGTAAGTGTAAATTTAGCAAAAGTCTCTGGATATAATACAAAAAGAGGAGAATCCGCCAGTGAATCAGCTCGAATACGGATTCTTTGTGTACATATTGCTTTGACCAGACGCTCCCTTGGCTGCTGCATTCGCAAGAGCATATGGATTGCCTTTGTTTTTGAACGAATCAGCGCCGGACGAGGGTTGGGATGGCGGTCCGCCAACTCCCCTGTAGCCAGGTGCCCCTGCTGGAGGAAAATTGTTTTGGTGGCCGTATGGAGCCTGCATCGTGTGTTTCTGGGGTAATTCCATTGGCGGTTGGTTTGAGTGCTGAGGCCTCTGGTGAGGAGGATACACTCTTTGCTGCTGGAAATTTGGGGACTGGGGGTAGTATTGTTGGGAATGAACCAGCGGCTGGCCGTGGCTCTGAACACCAGGCTCGACAGGCTGGCCCGCCATATGAGGGGGAGGTCTCCTTGCTCTTTGTTGAGAATTTGGGGACAGCGGTTGAGGCTGAATCGGTTGCGCAGGCTGCTGATATTGGACCGGGGAATGTTGTTGGTATTGGTTGTACTGTGGATGCGCAGGGGGTTGCTGTCTGTACTTCGGACCCTGGGGAAATTGTGGGTTGTAAGGAGACATCAACCTCTGCTGTGAATTCTGGGTGGTATGACTGGCGACCGGAGGGGCTGGGTTTTGGTATTGTGGTCCGGAATACTGGGCTTGTTGAGCAACAATATTGTTTGAAGGGGCACGTGTCTGAGGGTGGTAGTTTTGATGATCTTGAGGCGGAAACTCATCGGCATCGTAGTACAAGTCAGGCGAATCCGTTGGAGCCGTTAGAGCCGTTGGAGTGTCAGATGGGGTTCTCACTTGACCATTGAATTTCGGTGGTGAAGAAAGCGGCTGCCTTTGCTTCGGTAACTGCAACATCTGGTTCGAACGGTAATCAGCTTCTGCTCTGTTTGGAAGAGGCTTGTCTGCATTGGGTTGCAAAGAATTCGTCTCACCTTTGTTGACTGAAAACTCGCTCTCCGAGTAAACAATGTTTTGCTGCATTGTTTGGTGATACGACCTGTGAAAGTCCGTGTAGGGTGAGTAGATCCTGTCCTGTGTTGTACCGTTAACGACCTGTGCACGGTCAAACGAGTCAACCGAGGACGACGTCCCGGAGGTGTTGACTGCAAATCTCGAGCTGGGATGTGATGGGGAGATTTTTGTTTGCGACGAACTTTTGAACGCAGCTCCATTCGAGCCCGAAGTTATCACCGATTCAGAGGACTGCATGAATGCAGGTTTAACATTGGCCGGTTTTATGATTGGGATCTCGAAATCTTCGCTGTCGTCAGAATCCTCGTTGTCGTCTTCCTCATCCGCGCCCTTGTCCATCGGATAAAGATCGTCGACAGTATCCGGCTTGCCCAGAGAGAAGTCTTTCAAGTTTCTGTTCACTTCATCAAGTGAGGCGTCCGCATTGTGAGTCTGATCTGGCATTTGCGCATACTTGTGGTAGATTTTGGCCAGGTTTGGAGAAGCTGAATTGCGCAAATTCATCTCGTTCTCGTTGTTCGGTTCCCCTCGCGGACTTGGTAAGTTGACCGACTGAAGCTCATCGGGTTGTTTCCGGTTGAACCTCAACTCAGAATACAAAGAGTCCTGATCGTTGGTCCGACTTTCGAAAGAAGGAAGTTTGGCAATCGGAGTGGTAGTCCCATCCAAAGCGTCCTGGTCATTGCTGCTTGGGATTGTGACGTTACTGCCAAGCTTGGACCTCTCGAAGACGGGTGCTCCTTTTGATCCAGGGGAAAACGTTGGCGAGTCGGGGTTATTTGAAAAAGTTCTAACTTTCCCGGAAGCTAGATCGCTGGAAAGAGTCAATTGATTAACTGCCCCAACCACACCGTCAGAAGAACCACAACCAGTGTATCCTTTCGAGATCTTCACCCTCAAAATATCTTTGACTGCAGTGATCCATTCGTGGTTTGACCAAGACACAGTGGTGGTACTGCCTGTTAGCTGCAGCAGATCGTCAACCTCTAGGTAATGGATTTTGGGTAGCACAGGGAGCGCAAATAAAAGCGAGTCAACGTCGGTTTTGTCAGCATTGAGTCTTTTCGGGCGGCCATAAAGTTGGAAAGCATCTAGCAAAGGAATCAGGAACCGAATCAAAGTGTCGTAGCCGGGAACTGAGGAATGTTGCTCTGGCATCATGAATATAGAGCAATCCTTCTCTCCTTCTTTCTTGTTGAACATAATTTTTCCATCCAGTTTGATCATGGTGCTATGGTCAATCACAGTGTACGTTTGAGGGTAGACGGCGTAAATGGAATCCGCACTTGTTATGGTAGCCATTGCCAGCTTTTTGCCCTTTTTCTCCGATTCGTAGAAGTGGACTTTTCCCGGCACAAACTTCTTCTTTTTCTTTTTCGGAGGAGGTTCAATGACGGCGAAACACCGCTTCCAGGGCATTCCGGCTCCAAATCTGACACTGGTCCAATCTTCGTGTTCAAACTTGGTTTCTGCCAGAATGACCCTGATGTCTGACAGGTACGATCCTCTTGCGCTCAACAAAGCCCCCGTGTAAGCTTCCTGCAGGAGCTTGTACTCCAGGGCCGCGAGTCGGAACGCCGCATGCCATCTTCTGTACTGCTCGTTCGATGAGATTTGTATGAGAAACCGGTTCTTCAGCGTCGTTGACACGGTGATCACGTTTTTCAGGTCTCCGCCTGTGGATGGGAGCATGTCGGTAGCTCTGAACGTTGCGTCTGTGAAGTTAATATACGTCGGTTTGTTCTCAATGTCTCTCTTGTTTTGGAGGTCGTCGATAAGCTCGACACTCCAGATTGCGAGCTGGTTTCCGGTCAAAACGCCGTAAACTTCAGACCATTTTCTCTCTGCAGGACTTCCGTCCGAATGCAGGTCCTTGAGTAACATAAACACACCTTCGTTGTATCGTCTGTGCGCCTGGGCTGAGAGCAATATCACGACGGGGGAGAGGGCGGGGCTCAGCTCGCCCTTGGACTCGGCCGTCACCACTCTTCTCGGCAGCGGCGACGTTTCCCCCTCTTTGGGTGACGGACTGAAGTCTCTTTTGGAGAAATTCCGCAGCTTGTTCATTGGAAACGAGTGTTTGGGTGCTGTGGTTCAAGAGGGCTCTCTTCCCTTTGTATTATATAGCGAGAAAATATACAGTGCAGAGCTGTGAAATGTCCGTTTGAGCACGCTCTTTGTTTGTGTTCGCTTAGTGATCGTGTTTCCCGTCCCGGGTGTAGGAAACCGTGTTGATATATATATATTAACCGCGTTGTTTATGAGAAAAACCACCAAAGAGGGAAACAAATTAGGCTGAATTATCGCTTCGCACTAGCTTAAAAAAAACAAGCCAAGTGAAAAAAATTCTTGGCCGACCTGAAAACGCAGACAAGGACGATTACGATGAAGGGCAAAGCATGCGGATTACGGAGGGGACAAGACGGGAAAATTCTGACTCGAAGTAAGTCTTGCGAGGCTGATTCGAAATGCTGGAAAAGAGGTGGGGATGAGTACGTGAATTCTGGTTCTGACGAACCCTATTGAGCCTTGTAATTATGTCGGATTAGTTCGCTGCTGGTGGGCCTCCACTGGCCAGCGCAAGATATCGGTGTGCGTCGCGCAGCCTATCGTAGCTGCCAGTGGCCCGGGGGGCCCTTGGCAGTTCGCCAATGCAGACGCACCGCGTGCCGCATGGGCTGAAGGCTGTGGCTGCGCCTTGTTTCCTGGGTTTCGCGGCCGGGCAACGGCGATCAGAGGTGGATCAGATTTAATACGGGGACAGACAACAGAGGGGGGCTAAACCGGTGACAGCAGGAACCGCGTGGCGGAGCTGTTTGCCAACCAGCACTAGCTTCTCCACCCTGGCCCACTGGTCCTCGTATTCGTGCTGAACGGTGACAATGTCGCCGTGGTCGAGCCACAGCTCGTCCTGCAGGGACGGACGGCACGGTCTGGTCACACGCCGGAGAGACAGGGTTTCTGCAATAGGGGTGCTTAGCAGGCTGTTTTCGGAACCCGTGGGCATCTGGGGGGTCGGAAGCAGAAACGGATAAGTTTTCGGTTCCATTATTGGCGAATCCGTATCGCAAAAACTGGCGGACGGCTGCAGACGCGAAACGGGCACGCTTGACTTTCGGGCCGGGGCCAGCGACAAGAGCGGTACTTTCTTGGTGAGATGGCCCATGCATGACGAGGCCCGCAAAATCTGGGGCTCCGGGAACGGATCGTACACTGCAGCAGGAGCCCTGGGCAAATGTAGGATCGTCGGAACATTCTCTTTGTTGTCCTCTAGGTCGCCTGCCAGATTGGATCTTCCGCGCAGCAGTTTAAACGATCGCAACAGTATGGCCGGAGACTTCAACCCCAGTGTTCGCGAATCGCGACTTTCGGTGGCAGCAGGTCCCGTGCTCAACGACCCGTCAGAAGAGTAGTAGTCGGCTTCTGAGTCGTCGCGCACCACAATTCCGTGGGTGCTTTTCCTGTTGAGCCAGCCTTTGATGTTGGTGTAGGGGGTGCTGATCCATTGTGCTTCTATGGGCCCAAAGGGCCGGTAACTTTCCTCCCTCTCAGGCTCCGCTTTTGAGTCCTCAGAGGAAGTGTATTCAGTGAGGGCTGGTTTTTCCCACTCTTGCACCTGAGACGCTTGTCGTGTTCTCTTGGACGTGCTGATGCTGCGTGTCAGACTTTTAACAATATATTCGTCCTCGTGGCCAGAGTCCGCACGGGGTGTCGTTCCGTAGTTTTTAAAATCTGGGGTTAATTTTTTCCGATGGTGGCAGAAATACCAGAGCAATGTCACGGTAACACCAACGAATATGACGCCCAAGGGAATGGCAATGGCCAGAGCCAACGTCGTGCTGCTTCCAGAAGACGACGATGAGCCTTCCACAAACGGCAGAAGTGTGCTTTGATTGCTTTTGGCGACTTTGGTGGGGCTGGCAGTTTTGGTAGCCAGCGAGGAAGCAGATGCTTTTTTGTCAACCACAGCCATGAAGTTGGCGTATTGCGTGTATGTAGCGGTGATTGTTCTGGTGATCGTGGTGAGCTGGTTGTTCGCTACCAGACTGACCTCAGTGAGAATAAGGTTTGTCATCGATAAGCAGAGCGAGACGCAAGACAGCCAGAGTAAGTTCCTGGCACCGACTAAGCAGGACTTTCTACTGCGTATATATACGTTTTGCAATCGGCTTCCAGCCGTGCCGAGTAGATTCATGCTTGTTTCAGGGGTAAATCCAGGCTAAAACTGCAGTCGGAGCAGGGTAATCGCCCCGTCAGTCGAGATCAAATACGTGATGGCTGGCCTGTCTCAGATGTGTTTCATATAGAACGCGGGAACTATTACAAGCACCGCCCGCTTGTTTTTGGGTTGGTTAAGACGGATGAGTCCGCGGGGAGTTTCCGGTGATACGCAAAGGTTCTCGCAGTAGTGCATCACTAAGGAGCAGTCTGTACCCCCGGAAGTTGTGATCGTCTAGTCCAGAACCAGCTCGCAGGGTCCCAGAGCCGGTGTAGAGGTGTCTCCACACCTCGCTCCGGATCTCGAAGTTCAAAAAAAGACCGGAGAGAAATCAACTGGTTCTCTCAGCTACCTCTCGATGTTGCTCCGCCAGCCGCCACAATGATCACTGTAATCGGCTCTTTGAACTACGACTTGGTCACCTACACGTCTCGGGTTCCGAGCGGAGGCGAGACGATCGAGGGGGTGTCGTTTGAGGAGCATCTGGGAGGCAAGGGATTGAACGAGGCGATCGCCGCCTCGAGATTGAGCGAGACCAAAGGACATGTTCGGATGTGGGGAAAAGTGGGCTGTGACACCCACGGTGATAAAATGCTTGAAGAACTGAAAAGATCGGGTGTTTCTACTGGGCTGATTGAACGGCTGGACACCATCGGATCGGGAACTGCGACGATTCTCGTGGAAACTGAGCACTCGGGAGAGAATCGAATTGTTATCATTCCCGGGGCTAACGGGGAGTTGAAGCCAGAATCTGCAGAACTGGATAAAAATTTCAAAGACTCCGGGTCGGGAGATTTCGTCGTGCTGCAAAACGAGTTTCCGGCAGTGAGAACGTGCATCGAATGGCTGGCTAGTAACAGACCAGAGGTTGGAATCGTTTACAATCCATCTCCTGTGAAAGCCGAATTGCTTGACTCAGCCCTGCTGAACCAGGTGACTCATCTGGTGGTCAATGAAGGCGAGGCCGAAGAGCTGGTCGATGCTTTTGGACTGGAGGTTGGTTCGAAAGAGACCCATTTGGAGTACCACAGGGAGCTTTTGACTGTTCTCCGCCAGGCACTACCGAAACCAGCGATCGTAATTACACTGGGGTCGAACGGGTGTGTCTTCCAGTCGGCAGCGCGGCAGGAGGTCAGACACATACCCTGTATCAAGGCGGAAAAGGTTGTTGACACCACAGGGGCCGGCGATACCTTTCTGGGTGGGATTGTCTCCCAGTTGTACGTTGGAAAGTCGTTGGAGAAAGCGATCGAGTTCGCCACGAAAGCCTCCTCCCTGGTCGTCACGCAGAAGGGGGCCGTCGAAAGCATTCCGCACTACGAGGACGTTTTACGTAAGCAGTGACATAAGGCGAATTGTTTTTGAATGTATAGATACAAGTAACTCACGCAATTACACGAGCTTGCAGTAGGTGTCGGTGGTGAGACACGAGACGCTGTTGTTCTGAGGAACAGGGTCATTTTCGGTTTTGGCAGAGCCAAAACCGCAGAGGAAAACCAAGCGTCAGCCTTGGTTGTTGAGATGCCCGACGCTGGCAAAAGAAGCGGTTCTGTCTTCGGTGCTGATGTTGAGTTCCTCGGGCAGGTTCAGTTTCAGCGAACGCAGGGGAGGCAGTTGGGTGGCCGAGGCAGACCCTGGGGACGAGCCGGACGACAACGACGAGAGGTTCAGCATGTTGAGTGCGTTGGAGGACGTTGCAGACGAGCCCAGATTGAGCGTGCCCGCAAAGGAAGTGGTGGAGGCCGAAGGAGCCAACTTAGGCGACACAGACGGAGTTTGCAAAGGCGTTGCGTCCGGGGTTTGCTGGGAGCGGAATTGGTGTGATTGGTTAACGTAATGCGACGAACTGGACGCGCTGAATGGAGGCCGAGCAGGCGGCTGCGACACCTGGCCCGAGAAGCCCAGAAGATGCAAAGCTGCCGAGCTGTCCCTGTTGGGCAGCATAGACGATGTGGGCGACCTCGACAGTGACGTAGTAGAATTGCCGGGCGAGTTAGGCCTGGATTTTTTGAACTGCGGCTGTACGAGGGGAGCCTGTTGTGCGGATATATCTGTGCTAGAGAATGACCTTGCCAGAGAGGTGAGGTTGTTCGACGAGCCCGAGCCTGTCTGTTGGTTGTTGATGTTTGGCAGCGGAACCCCTGAGGCGCTGAGCTGCGACAGTGAGCCTGTGGGCGTTGTATTCAAAGGGGTCAGTCTCTGGAAGGACGAGAGTGTGTTGAGAGGTCTTGGATGCACTTGTTTTTGTAATGGGGTTATATCCACTCCGGTGAACGATGACCCGCTCGCCCCGTTAGTGGCGGACTGTAAGTTGCTGTTGCTGCTGTTGTTCTGCTGGAAGTATTGAGTCAGCGACGGGAGAGACTTGACGTATTGTAGGTCCAATTGTGACGACGAGCCTCCTGAAACCAGGGCTGCGACGGCCTGCTGTGTCTGTTCACGCTGCTGCTTCAAGTTCTGCAACTCCTGGGAGGCCGCGGTGGCCAGGACGTTGATGTCCAAAAAGGATCTTGCGGTGCCGAGCTCTGGCCGGGCGGCCTTAGGCTGACTGCTGACGGAGACGTCCGACATTGCTGCCGTGTCGTCGTCGTCGTTTTCCTCTGTTTTCACCCTCACCGGAGCCGTCTGGTCGTCGTCCGAGTGGCCGCGGGCGTCCTGCTGTTCGCCCGAGCGCGATGGGGGGCTTTTGGCAGGGATTTTCGACGTGGAGCTCGATTTCTTCAAGAAATCTGGTCTGGAGGCTGCCGAGGCTGCGCCCGGGCCGTTCGACGTCGTGGGCGAGGTGGCAGTATCTGAGATGTCTGTTTCGATGCCCGAGGGGTGTTTTCGTCTCGAGCTGGGGTTGGTGTGGATTCGTGAGTGCCGTGTAAGCTCATCCGACCGCGAGAAACGCTTGAAGCAGCCCGGGAAGTTACACTGGTGGGGCTTCTCGCCGGTGTGGGTTCGGATGTGTCTGGTCTGGTGCTCAAGTCTGTGAAACGCTTTCTCGCACATGGGGCATTTGTACGGTCTTGGGAGGTCTGAAGGAGGCACCTTTTTTCGCAGGTTGCTGCCGGCGGACGGATTTTGAGCGGCCGGAGTCACCTGTGGGGTTCCAGAGCCGTTCGACGTGGCCGAAGTGGTGGAGCTGCCGGAGTCGGCCGAGTTGGCAGAACTGGAAGAGCCAGAGGAGCCAGAGGAGCCGGCAGGACTGGCAGCAGCTGCTGGGGCACGTTTGGAGGAGCTCTGCTTGCCAAAAACAGCGCCGATGGGACCGGAGCTGCCGTCGACAGAGCTGGGGTCGCCGAGGAAAGACTCTTCCTGCGGCACCGCGCATCCCGCGGCGGCGGCAGGCAGGTTGGTGGCCATTCGAAACGTGGTCTGGCTATCAGGGGGTATTCTGGCGGCCATGGTTGTGGTATGTGTGGTTCGCAGAAGCCTATAATATGTGAGTCAGCACAGCAAAGCAGAATGGTATATCGAAAGTATGGGGTAACCACTAAATTTTTTCCCACCGATAATTTTTTCTAAACTGGGGGTGGTGGAAAAAAGATGGAGAAACGGGAAAAAAGAAAAAGGCGGAGGAGTCGTGAGAGGCAAATGGAATGGGAAAACGGACCGGTTAAGGGGAACTGTTGTTTATTTGGAAGCGACAGAATTTGAAACGGTGCGGGCTCGTTGTGACAATCGCACTGAGAACACTGGTCTGACAATCGGTTACACGTTCTGTGGACGGTAGAGGGCAAAATCAGACCGGACTGGATCACTAGAAAAAGAAACCAGGGGGACTTCGGCGTGAGCGCAGACTGGACAGCTCAGTGGACGGCTGCTGCGAGTAGAACAAGTAGGCGTAGATCAGAGGCTTGAAAAGCAGACAAGCAAGGGACACCTTGGGCAAAACAGTGTAGCGTGGACTGAACAAGACAAAAGAAGAATGCGTGTTGTCGAAAAGAGCCTCCTCAGGTCAACGGCAAGACCGTTTTCCATGTTGCAAAAAACCGGGGTGTCCCCACAGGCCCCCAGGGCCCCGCGAAAACAAAAAGAAAACCCACGGTGCTAGTCTCCGAACAATCGGCAATTCAGTCAATTGACCACTCGACACCCCTTGGAGGCGCTCGATGATCCCGGGGAGACGCTCGCGGCCGCCCCGAGACCGCGGGGCCTGTCGGAAGTCCCGAACACACTAACGTTGACCCCTGCAGCGGCAGCTACAGCTACCCCACTTTCCGGCGAGTCCGCAGCTGTGCTCGGCGCGGCGCCGCGTGAAACGATGTGGCGGTGTCGCTTCCTCCGCCACGGCCACGGCCACGACCACCCACTTCGCGGCCCCCCTCGCACCAGAGCAGCGCACGACGTTACCCGTGCTGGTCAGACCGTTTCCCGGAACAGCCGCCCGGCGCCTGGAGTTCCGTGCGTCGCGACGACAGCGTCGACGTTCCCGCGCCGCAGCCCCTCCCAACTCCGAGAAGGCTTCTTGGACATCAGTGCTCCGTGCTCGCGACATGTCAGCCACGACACCGGCGCCCGGTAAATGCGGACCTCTCCCGCCCCGACGACGTGCCCCCGGCCGGACAACTGCCGGGACGCCCCCGGGGAACGCCACGTGTTACGTAAGCACGGGGACCGCAAGAGAGTTGGGAATCAAGCCAGGGAATATATATTTGAGCGTATTCCTTTGTTCTTTCTTTGTCTTTGCTCTGCGCTGGAAAAGAAGTTGCTGATCAAATCACCTGCAAAAATGTCCTCCGATCTCGAAACCCTTGCCGTGAACACTATTAGATTGCTGGCGGTTGACACCGTTGGCAAGGCCAACTCTGGCCACCCTGGTGCTCCAATGGGTATGGCTCCTGCCGCCCACGCCCTCTTCACCCAAATGAAGTTCAACCCAAAGAACCCAGAGTGGATCAACAGAGACAGATTCGTTCTTTCTAACGGTCACGCCTGTGCTTTGTTGTACTCTCTGCTCCACTTGTTTGGCTACGATCTCACCATCGCCGACCTCCAGCAGTTCAGACAGCTTGGCTCCAAGACTCCTGGCCACCCAGAGTATGACATTCCCGGTGTCGAAGTTACCACCGGTCCTCTCGGACAAGGTGTCTGTAACGCTGTTGGTTTGGCTATTGCCCAGGCTAACTTTGCTGCCACCTACAACAAGCCAAACTTCACCCTTTCCGACAACTACACCTACTGTTTCTTTGGTGACGGATGTATGATGGAGGGTGTTGCCTCCGAGGCCATGTCTCTTGCTGGCCACTTACAATTGGGAAACCTGATTGCCTTCTACGACGACAACAAGATTTCGATCGACGGTAGCACCGAGGTTGCCTTCACCGAAGACGTTTGTGCCAGACTCGAGTCTTACGGCTGGGACATTCTCTACGTTCCAGATGCCGACACCGACATCAAGGCCATTTCCGAGGCCATTGCCAAGGCTAAGAAGACCAACAAGCCAACCTGTATCAAGATCACCACCACCATTGGTTACGGTTCTCTGAACGCTGGCTCCCACTCTGTCCACGGTGCTCCGTTGAAGAAGGACGACGTTACCCAACTCAAGAAGAAATGGGGTTTCAACCCAGAGGAGTCTTTTGTTGTTCCTCAAGAAGTTTACGACCTCTACGGCAAGGTTGCTGAATCCGGTGCCGCTGCTGAGGCCGAGTGGAACAAGCTTTTCTCCGCCTACTCCGCTGAGTACCCAGAGTTGGCTTCCGAGCTGACCAGAAGACTCAAGGGCGAGCTACCGGTCGACCTTGTGAAGTACCTGCCAAAGTACACCGCCGAGGACGCTGCTGTCGCCACCAGAAAGCTCTCCGAAACCGTGTTGAGCAAGGTCCAGGCTGCTCTGCCAGAACTGATTGGTGGTTCTGCTGACTTGACCCCATCCAACCTGACCAGATGGAGCATTGCTACCGACTTCCAGCCTCCAAACACGAAGTTGGGTGACTACTCCGGTAAGTACCTCAGATTCGGTGTCAGAGAACACGGTATGGGTGCCATCATTAACGGTATCTCTGCCTTTGGTGCCAACTACAAGGCTTTCGGTGCCACCTTTTTGAACTTTGTTTCCTACGCCGCCGGTTCTCTCAGATTGTCTGCTCTTTCTGGTCATCCTGTCATCTGGGTTGCCACCCATGACTCTATCGGATTGGGTGAAGATGGTCCAACCCATCAGCCTATCGAGACTCTAGCTCACCTGAGAGCTCTTCCAAACCTGATGGTCTGGAGACCAGCTGACGGTAACGAGACCTCTGCTGCCTACTTGCAAGCTTTGGAGTCCAAGCACACCCCATCCGTCATCGCTTTGTCCAGACAAAACTTGCCACAACTTCCAGGTTCCTCCATCGAGAAGGCTGCCAAGGGTGGTTACACTGTCTACGAAGTTGCTAACCCACAATTGATCTTGGCTGCCACTGGTTCCGAGGTTTCTCTGTCTATTGACGCTGCTAAGCTCTTGGCTTCCAAGGGTGTCGCCACCTCCGTTGTCTCTCTTCCTGACTTCCACACCTTCGACTTCCAGTCATCTGAGTACAAGCTGTCTGTCTTGCCAAACGGTGTCCCAATCATGTCCGTCGAGGTGATGTCCACTGCTGTCTGGGCCAAGTACTCTCACGTGCAATTCGGTATCAACAGATTTGGTGCTTCCGGAAAGGCTGACGATCTCTACAAGTACTTTGAGTTCACTCCTGAAGGAGTTGCCAAGAGAGGTGAGCAAACTGTCACTTTCTTCAAGGGCAAGGATCTGCTGTCCCCACTGAACACTCCTTTCGAGTCGATCCACTAAGTATCTAGTGGTGGACCGGCTTGACTCATCTGAGATGCTGCAATCTTTGTTTATATATCTTATATAAGGTTTCTTGAGAGGAGCAGCCAGCTAGCTACCGTGATATTATAGTCCAGTCATTCAACGGCTGAATAAATTGAACTACATTCCATCAAGTCAGCGGAAAACAACCTAACTCCAGACGTTGCTAAAAACGTCGTCGTTGGCTTTCTTGGCACTGCTGGCCGGGCCAGAGCTGGCCCACACGTTAGAACTGGCAGCCGAGCTGGTCGTTTCCGTCCAGAGGTTAGAAGCTTGGGGGGTGGAAGAGGCAGAGACGGCGGAGCCGATGTTGAGGTTGGAGAGAGAGTTGTTCAAATTTTCGGCCGGATAGGTTCCTGATCCAGACAGTAGGTTTGGCATAGAGTTGACGGCCGGGTTCACAGGGCGTGCCGGCGTCGAGTACAGCGACAGGATGGATTTCTTGAGGTCTGGTCTGGCTGTTTGCTGAGACTGTTGACGTGAGAACGTCGACTCGCCGAACGGTAGTCCCGGAGAACGGGAGCCTGTTGGGCCAGCAACAGGTTTGTTCACAGGGGCCGGATTCTGGGCAGCTGGCTGCACTGTAGCTCTAGAGAGGGGCGTGCTGATTGGTCCCCCGAGGTCGAGCAGAGAGGTCGAGTCCTGGGGCTGGACAGACAGATTGGGCGCGGCAACGGCAGCTTTAGCGCTTGAAGCCGCCGCTTGCGACTGCGCCGTTGGCTTCAGCGAGCTAGGGTCCGGAACGTTGGGACTGGAACACCACTTCTTCAGCTCGTACTTGGTCCTTATAAAGTTCTCGATCTTGCCCTCGTCTGGAGTGTAGCTTCCCGGCAGTTTACTCTCCCAGTACGAGTTAGCCTTGGAGTTTCCCCACAACACCATGCTTTTCACCTGTTCATCAGTCCACGAGTCCAAATCCACCGACTTGACTCTGGAGATGTGAGTTCCCATGCTTCTGTGTATGCCTGAACAACGGATGCACACAAAGATTCCCAGGTTCCACGACGCCCATCTGGGGTTTTTCGATGTTTTGCAGTCTGCGCAGAACTTGTTTGGCGGGTCTTTGAGCAAGGTCTTGAGGATCTGTTGATTCTTTTCGCTGTGCTGTTTTCTGGACGACGTTGCGACCCTCGAGGAAGAAGAGTAGCTCATTGTGGTAGGATTTGTGTATGATGTTCTAGAATGTTCTATTGAATGCAGCTCTTGCGGTCTGAAGACTCCTGTGGCGGCCCTCGGTAGTCGTAGACGTTTGCAAAACTCTGATTGCCCTGCCCTCGTTGCGAGAATCGTGTCAAATCGTGATGGATCGTTGTTTTTTAAATTCCCCAAATTTCCAAAAATTCAAGATCGCGGAAATTGGGTCGCGCACACGACTTCCGTCGCTAACGCTCCGCTATCGTAAAGTTCTATTAGTACAAACTGGAGCACCGGTGGCCGTCTAGTAGTCGACCCTGGCACGCATCTCTGATATCCGCCGGTCAACGTCCCGCGGCAGACGGTCCATTTTCTGCGCGATGGTGAGCCGTTTTTCCCCGGATAACTGGTAGTATTGCTCTATCAGGTCTCCGTCTATGCAGCCCTTGATCGGGGCGTAGTAGCTTCTGAACTTGAAGAAGTCGCGGCCTGTGAGCAGCTCGATTTCCTCGGCGATCAGTTTCTGTAGTTCCTTGAAGAAGTTGATCTCGGAGAGCGTTTGCATCGGATGCAGACAGCCAATCAGGCCCTGCAGACAGGTATACAGAATGCATTCAGACCCTCCAATGGTGAGCGATCCGCGCTGGAAGCTCGTGGGGATGTCCACAACGTAGAAACTCATGTGGCTGGCTAGCTTCCCCCTCTTGTCGGTGATCAGCGACCCGTGGTTGTCTTCGTCGCTCATTTGGGAGACCTGAGACGGACACCTCAGGACAAACATGTTGCCGAACTTGTCGCCGCCAACCACGGTGTCGTAGTCCAGCATCGTCGTTCTGGTCACGTGCCGTTGGACCGTGTCGTCAGCGAACTCGACAAACGCGTTTTCCAGCGGTTTGTACACGACGAAGCGAACTCCGTCGCGCAGGTCGCTCACAACGACTCGAAATCCCTGGGTCTTCAAGTCGACAATCTCGCTGCAATTGAGCTTCGCAGTAGCCTTCTTCAGCAGCTGTTTCAACCCCACGTCGTACAGAACGAGCTGGTCTTTAGATCCGGCAAGAAGCTTCTCCTGAAACGGGATCAGACACAAACAAAGGTTGTCGGTCTTGGTCTTGTGGACGAACTCCAACGAGCCGTCTGGACGGATCTTGTACGATCTCAAAAACGTTCCGGCGTTGGAGTTCGGATTGAGCGACTGCTGTTTGGCTGACGACACTATCAGATAGTCGTCCCTGCTGTGCGACCCGAATCTCACGTGACAGGCTCGGAAAACGGTCTCGTCTACCAGTTCAATGCTTTGTCCAACCGCCTTATTCTCCAGCGAGACTGCTTGGATACAGCTGCCCCACTTCGTCTCGTCCCGTTCGTAACCGAATTGCTGGTGGTACTCCAGTCGGTCCTCGTCCACATCGTAGCTGACTACCTCCTCCTCCTCCTGCCGGGCCGGATCAGGTTCCTCCAAAAACGGAGACCTAACCTGATAGTCAGACTCTACCACATACACCATCCCGTTCAGCCCGGAGCAGTCGGACATGGACTTGGGGGTGTAACGCAGACCGATGCTCTCGATCAAGGTGTCGTTTTCAAGCTGGTCAATGGTCATAATCGTCAGGTTGTTGCCATGAACGGCCAAGACTCCGTTTTTGGGGACGTCCTCACTTTTGAAAGGACATGCAAAATGGAAAACAGGTCTTGAGATTGGAGTGATCTTAAATTCAGACGATTTAGTGTATCCCAGGTACGTTCTCGTGGACAGAACCATCACCACGGTTTGACCCATGAGACGCAGCTTGCACACCGTAACCTCCCGCGGACCTGTGTACTTGTTGCGGGGATTAGAGAGTTCTCCCGTGGTGGAGTCCATCTGTAGCTTGGCGTAAACACCACTTCTCATACCGATGTGGACAAATAGAGAGGACGTCGCGAGATCGAGATCCTGGTTGTCGTCTTCAGCGTCGTCTTCTACCTCAATCTCGTTGTCCACAATAATCGTTGTATCCTTCATGAAACAGGCCTCCAGCGAAGAGGCCACAGAACTGAGCGTTTCCCGTGCTATCAACGAGAGGGTGCTCTCTGGACTAGTGGCCAAAACCGTCAGCGAATTGTCCTGTCCGCCAACCAAAATGAAAGGGAAACGTGCTTTCCCCGGCTGGATTTCACCCAGAGAAATAGAGGTTACCTGAGCTTCCATTTCTTTCCTTTCGTTGTACTCGATCAAACGGTCAAGTTCATCAATCTCAAAGTAGACAATTTCCCGGTTGGACAGGGCCAGAACCATCTGCGTGCCGGTTCCTGACGAATGGAGGATCTTGATTCCTGTGGGAGGGGCCCACTCCACAGTTTTTTGCGGACTTTCATCCTTGTAGAATATCTGTCTGAGTCCGTCTGAGTGAACTTGGACCACCGACGCGGAACCCACCTGCTGAACGGCCAACGTCTCGACGTCGGTCAAAAAGCCAGAGTTCTCAACCTCCTCCACCTCT
The DNA here is from genome assembly GCA_030674545.1 of Ogataea saltuana. Taxonomy (NCBI): domain Eukaryota; kingdom Fungi; phylum Ascomycota; class Pichiomycetes; order Pichiales; family Pichiaceae; genus Ogataea; species Ogataea saltuana. Next base: position 95,053 of record JAKTYV010000012.1, read on the forward strand.
TCTCCGACCCCCAACACAAGAGTTCCATCCACGAACGAAAGAATCACGTACTTGTCGTGCGAGTCGTCTTTGTTGAGTTTGGTGACAAACACTTTCCTGGCCATCGACGGCAGCTCCTGCGTCACAATCTCGCTGAATTGGAGCTCCCGGTTGTAAAGTCCAAGAGAGGAACGGGCACCAGTCCCACTCAGAAAGTGAACAGTTGGTAGACTCGAGGAGTCGCTAGGATCGAGCAATTTGGAGTCTATCAAGGGGTTGATATTTTCGGTGATGTTGACCAGATTTAGGTTCACAAAAGGCCTTGTTTCGAAAAACGCGTCCTGATCATTCAGAACGGCAATCTCGTCGGGGTAGTCCGCTGAATTGAACGTTTTTTCGTCAGGATCGTCTCCCAGCTTCTCAAACTGATAGATGTATTGATCTCCGCTCTCGCAGCTGGCATAGAGAAATCCTGCCTTGAAGATCAACAGCGAGTTGCAAATGGGCATCGTGTCAAAGTACTTGACTTCCACAGAGTTCACGACACCAGATTCCCCCTCCGACTCGTCCGAGTCCTGCGCTTCGTAATCCAGCGTAACCTTGAACAGATCTCCCAAATCGCTTTGCAGCAGAATGAAAAAGGAGTTTTTCAGCTTGTGGACAACACCGGCAATAATGCTCGAGCCGTTTGTCTGCCCTGACCGTCTGGGTATCGGGACTGTGTGGGTCATCTTGGAAAGACACTTGTACTGGATCAGGCCCTGCGAGCACAGGAGGAGACCCGACGGCCCATCGATTCCACCGGGAACCGGCAAAACAAAGCTCGAAGTACTGTTAACCTCCTCAGAGTACTTTTTCACCACGTGATTGAGTCCCATATCTAGCTCGTAGTAGCACAAAGTTTTGAAGGGCTTTTTGTCCGACGAGCTCTCAACAGTTGAATAGTCACATTCTATGGCTGCGAAAACGGGGTTTTCAAAGCCAACATCCAATCCACACAGCGCAAATGTCAGACACTTGGACTTGTTAGCCTCCAATGGCGACGAGACAATCAGCTTGTCGTTGTTGTCTTTCTTGAAATTGTAAACCAGCTTGTTTTTCTCCACAGCCCCAACCATTGCCGCTCTATTCTGGCCATCCAGAGCCAAGTACTCACCAGGTGCTATTCTTCGAAGTCCCGTTTTGAAGTAAGGCTCGTTGCTAACGCTTTCAAATTTCGCTGTCTCATTGTTGAACCCGACCACAGACAAGTTCCCGCTGTCAGACGTGATGATCAGGTTGTCTTTGGTGGAGCCCGGTGTTTTGATGTTAATGATTGTCCGTATGTTGCTGAACGTGTTCTGCTCTAGCGTCTTGTAGAAATTTCCGGTGTTCCGGTTCAGCTTCCAGAGTTCTATCGATGTGGCAGTTGCCCTCACAACTTCCTGCTGTCTTCGGTTTCCCGTAAAATTCCCGATACAGCACTTCACCGCAGACGCAGACGGCTGTATCGTGAGATTGTACAAGTACAGCTCCGGGTATATGTCTGTAGACATGGGAGTGGGCGTTCAATTGGTAAGAGAAGCGGGTATAACTGGGAAAGTTATTTGTTTAGCAGGGTTGATTTGTGTCTAAATTTTTTATTCAGGAAACAAAGGAAAAAAAATAGTTAGACTGGACGATCGACGCAAAAAAAATTAATTTGCCGGACCGTGTTATGACAGATGTTTTGATTTCCTATCCGCAAAAAACAAACAAGGGTGAAACCGAAATCAAGTTGATCAAATCCTGCTTTCCTTGTTCCGATTAACAAGTGTTTGGCAGTCATTTGCTGGGAATGCAACTGAAATAGCCAAATCCCGGTATATAAGACACTGGGGAATTAGCAAACGCGTTAGTATCCTTGCCAGACACGAAAAATCATGCCGGTTGGACAAGGAGAGAAAGGAACGCGAGGGGGCTATCTGAAGTCAGTCCACGAGCTTTCAGAGCCCGACCATATCAATGTCGCCATCCGAAAAGCGTTTCAGGAATCACAAGTCACTGTTTCCTCTCACGGAAGACAGATCGCGATTCTGCGAGCCGTTCAGGTGCGCTGTAAAGAGCTCGATCTGGAAGACCTGTTCAACGAGGTATTCTGCAAGATGGTGAACAAAGTCCTTCCAATCAAAAGAAATGAGCCGGTAGGCGACCGCATAGTCAAATTTGTCTCTTCTTTTGTGAGCTCGATCAATCCCGAGGCGGACGACGGCGAAGACAGCGCAATGGTTGACGAGCAGGATGAGGCGACTTTCAACCGTTTTATCGGCAAGCTTGCCCGACACTTGGTCACAGGATTGGAGGCGTCGAATAAAAACGTTCGCTATCGTGTTTGCCATCTTCTTTCGCATCTGATGAACAATATGACGTCGATTGACAGAGAACTGTACGAGACGTTGAGCGAGGAGCTACTGGCTCGGATATACGACAAGGAGCCCCATATCCGGATCAAGGCGATTTCTACGCTGGCCAGCTTCCAGGAGCCGGACGGAGGGAGCGAGGTCAGTAATGCTGCCAAGAAAATTCGGTTTGTTATGCAAAACGATACCAATCCAGAGGTGAGAAGAGCCTGTTTGAAGCAGATCGAAAAGAACAAACAGACTGAGCCTTATATCTTCGAAAGAGCCAGAGACAGCAACTCCGTGAACAGAAGATTGGTCTACTCGAAGATCCTGCCGGAGTTCAAGGACTTCCGGGTGATTGACTACGCTGCAAGGGAGCAGCTGCTGAAATGGGGGTTGAACGACAGAGAGGACAGCGTGAGGAAAGCCGCTACGAAGTGGCTGACGGAAAATTGGATGCAGACGCTTGAAAACGACGTTATGGAGCTGCTAGAGAGATTAAAGGTAATTAAGAGTGACGTTGCGGAGTCTGCCGTGAGATCGTTTCTGGAGAACAGACCAGACATTGTCGCTAAAATCACTTTTGACGAGAACGTGATCCGAAACTTGACTCCCGAGACGTCGCTACTACTAAGAGTTTACTACCAGTTCTGCAACGACCGCAAAAAGATGGTGGAGTTGGATAAATATTTCCCCGAGGCGGCACAATTGGCGGATATACTACAGGCCTACTTCGACAGGAGGAAGGAGAACTTGATGAAAATCGAGCAGCACAAGCTCCTGCTGGAGTCCAAGGAAGTACTTGACGAAGACCTGGAGCTGGCAGATCCCGAGGAGGTTGACTATGTTGTCAAGCAGGTTTTGACTGTTGCCTCCGAATACGACTACAGTGACGAGTTTGGACGGAGCAGGATGCTGAATGTTTTAAGATCGACTTTGACTAACGACGGGCTAAACGACAATCTGATCGAGGTGTTGATGCTGTGTATACGGAAGCTATCCATCAGCGAGCGTGATTTCACCCAGATGATAGTGGAGATTATCAACGACTTGAAAGACTCTGCGTATGAGAAACAGAATCCCACCGCAGCAGTCGAGGGTGAATTGATTGGAGAAAGTTCCAGAATTGAAGATGACGGAGAAGACGACGACGACGAAGACGATGAAGACGGGAACTCCTCATTTCACTCTGCCCGTGCTGATCTTTCGAAATCTTCTATCGCCAGTGCCAACCGATCGATGCAGCAGGAGCTGAAACAGGTTGAGGAGCTGAGTGCAGATGTTCTGCTCGAGTGTCTTTCTATAGCCCGGCGGATGCTGGAACTGGTTAGCCAGCCGCTGCGTGAAAACATCACGTTGATGTCGATTCTCGACAGTTTGATTCGCCCGTCAATTCGTCGCTCTGAAACGGAAATCAGACGGCTTGGGCTGATTTGTTTGGGACTATGTTGCATTATCGACAAGGAGCTGGCCGTCGACAGCGTGTTCATCTGTGCGATTTTTGTCACCAAGAGCAATGACGAGTCACTGATTGTCACTGGAATCAAGGTAATCTCTGATTTATTAGCGGTGCACGGGATTTCCGTGCTGGAGGCAGACACTGCCAACAGTGTCGACGCTATTGCCATTGCACGTCTGTTCTACAGAACCTTGCGAGACACCACAAGGAAAGAAGCTCAGGCAACGTCAGGAGAGGCGTTATACAAGTTGTTTCTGTGCGGGGTGATCACCGACGATGAGCTCTTCGAGACCACGTTGCTGACTTACTTCAATCCTTCTATCAACGACAACGAGTCTTTGAAGCAATGCTTCTCGTTTTGCATTCCAGTCTATGCCTTTTCGCACGACTCCCACCAGGAGAGAATCGCGAGAGTGACAGCAGACACCTTGTTCCGGCTGTTCAGTGCATGGGGGGAAATTGCCGGAGCCGAGGAGAACGGAACTGGATCGGCCTCGCTGACCCCCCAGTCGATTATTCAGCAGATCATGTACTGGACGGATCCATACAGAATCGTTAACAAGGAGCCCGAAGATGCTGCGAAAAGCTCGATTCAAGTTGACGTTGGAATTCAGCTGATGAGTTTGCTCGACAGGCTTCAGTACTCGCCGGCCACTAAACAGTTTACGAAAGCCATTTTGATGTCTTTGCCAAAGCTGACATTCACGGAGCACGCCGACCCCGCCAAACTGGAGCAACTTTACGATTACCTGGAAGCTGAGGAGTTGTCAAACGGGGGAAGTTTGGAGCAAGCGTTGAAGGACGCGCCGTCACGAAACGCATTCACCAGGTTCAAAGAGTACGTGGAGGAGTGCGTTGCCAACTCGAGAGCGAGAACCGGTTACAATAAGGAGGACCACGAGAAAGAAATAGGGGACGAAGAGGGAGACAAAGACGCGGATGTTACCCATGAAGCCAAAGACTTCTCCATTGCCAAAGAAGAAGAAGAAGAAGAAGAAGAAAGGTCGAGACTATTGTTTTCCGACGAAGATAACTCAGCAGTCGAAAGCCAGGCCGAGAAGGAGACTGAAGTGCGAGTGGAGGAAGCTGCAATTTCCGAGGAAGAAGCTGTCGAAAGCACAGAACTGCACCCCGGAGGAGACCTCATCCAACCGCGGAAGTCGTCTCGAAAGAAGAAACCAACCCCAAAAGTGAAGAAAGAAAAACCTGACCCTGTGAAAAAGCCTACGGTGACCAAGAAGACCCGCAAGGTTGACTCCGGAGCTGCACAGCCCCGTGCGGCCAAAGAAACCCGTACACCGTCTGCGAGAAGCGGGAAGAAAAAGGCGGTGAAAAGAGAAGCTAGGCGAGTGGAGCAGGACGAGTCACACGAAGAGCAAGAGGAGGAGCCAGGGGATGTCGGTAACGACGAGACCGAAGACTTCGATGCTGCTGACACCTCTGCGATTGTGCTGATGTCGTCCGATCACGAGGAGACTTCTCCGATGGTCGGGCGAAGGGCTCGGGAAAATGAGTCCCGCCGTAGACGGGTCGCCGAAGACGAAGATTTCATGAGCGATTGATGCGTTGACGATAAATAGCCGACAAGGGCTCAATTCGAAAAGCAGAACCTAGCCAATAGGTAGCTCTGTGGTGTTCTGTGCAGCCGATCGGGTATTGGCAAGTAATGTAAATTTCCCCTCATTTCGCCTAATTTGGCGAAAAAAATTTTTATTAGTGGAAAAAGAGGCAAAAAAAGGCTGCTGCGTTCAGTTTAATATTAATTCTTCCTGGTAAAGATCTGTTTATGAACAAACACCGGGCTGCATCATCGAATTAGGAAGGAGAAAGAGTTCTCGCTATTCTTTAAGTATAAACAGGTAACGAAATACATTTTTGAGTCGAAAAAGACACTTCGATCGACACAAACACCAAGTGGCAAATCAAGATGGGATTATCGTACCAGGCTTCAAACGCCATCATCTTTCTGACTTACGGGTTCATGTTAGTTACAGGAGTGGCAATAGCTTTGTACCACAATGACAAGAAATCATTCCTCGCTGCTAACGGAACTCGGAAAGGGTTACCACTGGCGTTGAACTTTATTGCTAGCGGTTAGTATCACTTGTTGGGTTACTTCATGAACGGGATTTAATATGTTTTCAACAATCAATTGGATGTTTGGGTGTTTTTGTGTGTGTGTCTTGCAACAATATTGACTATACGGGTGCAAAAGGGGCCTGACTAGGTTTCTAGTGGGGCTCTTTGCTGAGATTATACCGTCTAACTCGATCAAGCTAATACTTGCGTGAGGATTATTTGATATTGTTGAACTCTTATTAAATCTAACGGCGTGCCAATGTGCCAAGATGGACTTCTAGGGAATGGGGATCACGAAGGGTCTTTGCGGGTCGTTCCCGGTGACTGATGGGCTTCGCTGTACAGAGACCCTGCTCGTTTCCTATCGTGAGTTTTTCGTTTTGCAAGCATCGTTTGTTACTAACACCTAAAATAGCTATGGGATGCGGTATTCTGACGACTTATACTCAGATCGCCAACATTGCGGGAATCCACGGCCTGATGGTTTACACCATCTCGGGTGCCATTCCGATCTTTCTGTTTTCTTTGGTGGGGCCCCTCATCAGACGCAAGTGTCCGGAAGGATTCGTCCTTACAGAGTGGGTCTTCCAGAGATTTGGTCCAGTGGCTGCCCTTTACCTGTCTGCGTTCACGGTCTTGACCATGTATCTCTACATGCTTTCTGAGTTGACTGCCATCCAGTACGCAATCGAGGCTCTGACGGGCCTGAATGCTACCGCTTCTATGGTGGTGGAGTGTGTGGTGACTACCATTTACACGTTTATTGGTGGTTTCCAAGTGTCTTTTGTCACGGACTCGTTTCAGGCCGTGTTTGTGCTGATCTTGCTAGTGGTGACGATTGTGGCTTATGGCGTGAACATTGACATTGACATGGACATCAAACGTGCCACCGAAAGCGAACTCATGCATGCCAACAAGCTGGGATGGATGCTTATGTATATTCTTCCGGTGGCCATCATCACCAACGATTGTTTCTTGGCTGGGTTCTGGCTCAGAACTTTTGCGGCCAAAAGCAACAAGGATCTGATGATTGGTACCTCGATCGCAGCAGTCGTGACGGGAATAATTTGTACCTTGGTTGGTTTACCGGGGATTCTTGCTGTGTGGACAGGAGATTTGCAAGTTAATGATGACAACGGATTCAACGCTTTTTTTATTCTTGTGGCCAAGATGGACAAGTGGATCATTGGAGTCGTGCTGATCTTCTCTGTTGGGCTCTCAACTTGTACGTTTGACTCTTTGCAGAGTGCCACAACTTCCACAATTGCGAATGACTTCTTCCGCAACCGTGTTCCCCTGATATGGGTCCGTTTTGTTGTCATTTTGATTATGGTTCCTTCGATCGTCGTTGCTGTGAAGGCCGCCACCAATGTTCTACAAATTTACCTCATTGCCGATTTGGTTTCCGCCTCTGTGATTCCCATCATCTTCCTCGGTCTGTGGGATAGGATGTACTTCTTGAAGGGTCTGGATGTGATGGTGGGAGGATTGGGGGCGCTGTTGGCCGTGTTTGTTTTCGGCACCATCTACTACGGCACTGCTAAAGAAGGCGGCCGTTTGCTGCTGATTTGGAACGGCCTCTACTCTGACCAGGATTGGGGTGCGTTCGGAGCGTTTGTGATTGCTCCGTTTGGAGGAATGTTGTTTGGACTTATGTCAGCTGGACTCCGTATCAGTGCCTGGTGGGTTCACTCCAGGATCACTGGGAAGCCGTTCACGGCACTCGACAGACCCGCTCCGGTCCAGTTATCTCCAGCCGAAGTTGAAGAGACCAGCCAGCTCAGTCAGATCGACCACGAGTTTGTGGACTCTGACGACGACCACAAAATCTCCACCGCGAGAGTTTTTGGGTCTTTAAAACATAATTTGTTGTAGTTGAAATATACTCAGGAGATGATTTCCAGATGAAAAATTTCTGACAAAAAAAAAATAACCGAAAAAGCGATAAAAACTCACTCGATTCTTGAATGACTAAAGCAGACTGACAACGGGCTGTTGTAAACGGTTCTGAAGAGCGCAAAACAGAACGGAAAATAGCGCAGTTTTCAGCAAAATGCCGGATCTAGACAAGTTTGTTGTTGCCGAAAAGAACGGATACCTGAGTTTGGGAATGGAGGGATCTGCCAACAAGCTTGGGGTCGGGATCATCAGACATCCCGTGGGTCCACTTACACCGCAAAATAAGGCGGAGGTTCTGTCGAACATCAGAGACACGTACATCACACCTCCCGGAGAAGGGTTCCTGCCGCGTGATACCGCGAGACACCACCGGAATTGGGTGGTGAGGCTAACCAAGAGAGCACTTGCGGAGGCAGGATTGACGGGGTCGGATCTTGACTGTATCTGTTTCACTCAAGGCCCAGGAATGGGGGCGCCGCTACAAAGCGTGGTTGTGGCTGCCCGGACACTGTCGCAGTTGTGGAACGTTCCTATAGTCGGTGTCAACCACTGCATTGGACACATAGAAATGGGAAGAGAAATTACTGAGGCTGAGAACCCAGTGGTTTTGTACGTGAGTGGAGGAAACACACAAATAATTGCATACAGTCGGCAAAGATACAGGATCTTTGGCGAAACGCTGGACATTGCTATTGGAAATTGCCTAGATCGGTTTGCCAGAACCCTGCGGATCCCCAACGATCCTTCCCCCGGTTCCAACATCGAGCAGCTTGCCAAGAAGGGCCGGAATTTTGTAGAACTTCCTTACACCGTCAAGGGGATGGATTTGAGCATGAGCGGAATTTTGGAGTTTGTGGACAGTCTTGCACAAGATCTTTTGCGTGGATCGAAGAACAGACTGCTGAAGGCTGCCAACGGTGAGCAGGTGACTGTGGAGGACCTTTGCTTTTCGCTGCAAGAATGTCTGTTCGCGATGCTTGTTGAGATCACTGAACGTGCCATGGCTCACGTGAACTCGGGACAGGTGCTGATAGTAGGCGGGGTTGGCTGCAATGAGAGATTGCAGCAGATGATGGCCACGATGGTGAAGGACCGTAACGGGTCGATCTATGCCACTGATGAACGGTTCTGTATCGACAACGGGATCATGATAGCCCACGCTGGACTGTTGGCGTACCGGATGGGAGACCGCCACACGGACTTAGCCGACACCGTGTGCACCCAGAAGTTCCGGACCGATGAGGTTTTGGTGAAGTGGAGAGAGTGAAATGCGATAGTTTAATACGGATAAGGGGGCATCGACGAAGATCTCAGCTTACGTAATATCTGTTTTTTTGCACAGCCCGGAAAAGCTGAGACCTGTTTGTTGATATTTTTCAATGATATAAAAGATGATTGAATGAGTGATGCAGCTCTTTTAGGGCGTTTCATTGCGTACTCGTCCTTTCGGCCACCGTGATGACGTCGTTTGAGGAAAATTTACGTCGGATCCGGGAGATAAATCAGTCAATACAAACGTTGTACTACCGACCTCCCGGGATATTTACCAACTCGCTGCTAGACAACGTGGACACCACTCTTTTGATACGAGACTTGCAAGAGGACGAGCTAGTTTTGTACCGGGACAAGACTCCCCGGCAGGTCGATGGCGAGGATTTCGACGAGCCTGGAGTTGATCTGGTGAAGCAACTCGCGACTGCCCTGGACCAGATGAAAGACGACCCGAACGAAGACGCGTCGGTGCGATTGGGGCTAATGTACCAGCGACTACTACGGTATGCTGGTGTTTATCGAATTGAAGAGCAACAGCGGAGCGCAATCCAGCAAGGGCTCAACGATGCGACCCAGGCTGTCACGGATGTTCAAGAATCGCGCGGGGTTCTGGAGAGCATGCAAGAGGAGTTGATAGTTTGGAATCGTCTCGGGGCCCAATACCAGCAGCGAGGGGCTGACCAAGGAATTGATCTTGGAACTTTTCATGTTGGTGTTTTTGATCCAGAAGGAGAGGATGTCAAGAGCCTACTGGCTCGAGAGGAGGAGGAACTTGAGCGTTTGGGGGAATCGGTTTAATAAGTATTTTCAAGTGGATTGGCAGCAAGGTGAATTTTCCCGATAGTTAGTGATGAAAAATTACCGGATTTTGAAAGAAAAAAAACAAGATAAAAAATCCTGTAGATCGGAAGAAGAAGAAGTTAGTACCAAAAGAGAATTTCCCCGAACGAATCAGAGTTCTGGCTACATCCGCAAACGTGGCTTAGAGACCGGGATGTCCCAGGAGAAGAAAATGTACAGCGGGAGCGATCTGGCGAGGTCTGTGGCGACGACGGCGTCGGTTCTAGTGAACTCGACGCAGGCCGGCGCAGGATTGAACGGAACTCATTCTGCGCTGATGTCGAACCGGACGTTTCAGCGGGCGGTTGGCGAGACTCTTCACAGCAACAGGAACCAGTCTCTGATGCAAAAACACTCGGAGGCCGGATTCGCGGTGCCGTTGGTGCGACGCAGCAAGATGGCGGGCCGCTCCAAAAAAGACTTTGACACGATTCCAGACCAGCTGTTGAGCCAGCTGGGGCTGGAGGGGCAGGAGGATCCGGAGTCAGAAGGAACGCAGTTCTCGTTGTTCCAGGGGTTCAGCGCGGTGTTGCCCGAGGTGGAGGAGACGCTACAGAGGATCCAGGACGGATCTGTCAAGCTTTTGACGGGCGAGGGCGGGATCCAGATGCCGAACCCATTGCCTCGGGGAGTGACGTCCGAAAGAATCAAAACGTCGCAAAATCCCCAGCAGCTCAAACGGTACAAAGACGACATCAACTACAAGTTGGACCTGATTGAAATTCGTAAAGGTTTGGCGGCGCACGACATTCGGGAGCTTGACGCCAAAATCGAGCGGTTGTACGAGCTCCGCAAGACCATTTTCGATCGAATTGCACAGTACGAGCAGAACGAGAGCTATCTAGAGGATCAATTGTCGGAACTGGAGTCCAGACTGGTGGTGGTGAAGGACGTTTCGACTGAAAATAATCACGAAAATGCTGTGCTTGACGAAACAGACGAAGAACTACAGACGGGCGACCGGAGCGACCAGGAAGAGTACCACCAGGAGGCCCTCTTATCTCAGTCAATATACGGGAAACTTGTGCAAAACACCAAAACCAAGGCAAGACGCAAGCACAAACCAACTTTACAGCAATATTACAGTCCTGGCAGCAACATTAGCGAGTTTGGTGCGCACCGGGACGCGGTCACGTGCTTTGGGTTCGATGCTCCGTACGGAACCATGGTGAGTGCCTCGATGGACAACACGGTCCGCGTATGGGATCTGAGTCAGAACCGGTGCCGAGGCCTGCTGGAGGGCCATCTGTCGTCTGTCAGGTGTCTGCAAATGCAGGACAATCTGGTTTTGACGGGGTCCATGGACGCAACTTTGCGACTGTGGAACCTGGAGAAACTAGCAACGGACGCGGACGAGGAAGAACAAGGCGGTGCTCTTGTGGAAACTTTTGAAAGTCACGTGGACGAAGTCACGGCGTTGAGTTTCAGCACCGACAACAACACTATGGTGTCTGGGTCTTCTGACCGCACTATAAGACAGTGGGATCTGAACACTGGGCGCTGTCTACAGACTATCGATGTTTTGTGGGCCTCTAGTATCATGAACAGCCATATTGGTAGTGGCCACTCGAGCACAATGGTTCCGGAATCCACGTGGAAGCAGCAAAACGGCACCCAGTATCCATTCATTGGTGCCCTTCAGTGTTACGATGCAGCCCTGGCGTCGGGAACGGCGGACGGGATTGTGCGGTTATGGGACTTGCGCAGTGGAGAGGTGATCAGACAATTGATTGGTCACACTGGTCCTGTCACGTGTCTGCAGTTTGACGATCGCAACCTGACGACCGGTTCCGCCGACCGGTCCATCAGGATCTGGGATTTGCGAACCGGGGGAATTTTGGACTCGTTTGCGTATGAGTCTCCGATCGCCACGTTGCAGTTTGACTCGACTCGGATTGTGTCGACCAACGGTGAAAACACTGTCAAGATATACGACCGTATTGAAGAGCGACACTGGGACTGTGGTCGCGGAGTTGAGTCTCCAGAGACCGCTGCTGTGGTGAACTATTCGCGCTACCAAGAGGGTTATCTTGTGGAGGGCCGTTCTGACGGAACCATTGGTGTGTGGGCGATTTAGCGCCGTAGTCGAGGAACGGGCAGATCAGAGCAACGCTGCTTGTTTTCCGCCGTTGCTGGTTGTGAACCCAGCTCATTGTTTTCTTGTGTATATCTGTCTGAGGCGGGAAGACGTAAAACTATTCATTCATATTAGAACGGCTCGAGAGTAGGAAGCTGCGTCGATCGACGATCGACGCGGGTCCGAGATTTTTTAGTGTTACCCGGTCCAGCGACGCGAGCTGGAAATGAAAAATTGTAGAGGCGAACAACGGTCAACAAAAGAAGCGAAAGAGAAGAAGACAAAGTGTTTACTCTCTACTCGGGCCTCACTCAGCATAATTGCACTTGCGGAAACCAGAGGAAGCATTATTGAACGGGGAAACGCGGGAAGATGTCGTTCAGAGGCCAACAAACACCAACTATCGTGGTGCTGAAAGAGGGTACCGATACCTCGCAGGGCCGGGGACAGATCATATCCAACATAAACGCGTGTGTGGCGATCCAAGACACGTTGAGACCCACCTTGGGGCCGTTGGGATCGGATATTCTGATTGTCAACAACGGCAGGACCACGATTTCCAACGACGGAGCCACGATTCTCAAGCTTCTTGACGTGGTTCACCCAGCAGCCAAGATTCTGGTGGACATCTCGCGGTCCCAGGATGCCGAGGTTGGAGACGGAACGACCTCCGTGACGCTTCTTGCGGGAGAGTTTTTGAAGGAGTCGAAACAGTTTATTGAGGAGGGAATGTCGTCCCACGTGATTGTCAAGGGCTACAGAAAAGCGTGCCAACTGGCGTGCGACAAGATCAGAGAGCTACAGGTGGAGCTCAAGAACAAGGACGTGAACGACCCGGAATTCAGAACCCTGCTGGAAAGATGTGCCAGAACGGCAATGTCATCGAAAATCATTCAAAACAACACCGACTTCTTCACCAAGATGGTTGTGGACGCGGTGCTGATGCTGGACCAAGACGATCTGGACGAGAACCTGATCGGTATCAAGAAGGTGGCAGGAGGCTCAATGGAGGAGTCGAGATTCATCCACGGTGTTGCTTTCAAAAAAGCGTTTTCATATGCTGGTTTTGAGCAGCAGCCAAAGAGATTCACGGATCCGAAGGTTCTAAGTTTGAACGTTGAGCTGGAGCTCAAGGCCGAGAAGGACAACGCGGAAGTGAGAATTGAGAAGGTTGGAGACTACCAGGAGATTGTTGACGCGGAATGGAAGATCATTTTGAACAAGTTGCAGGCTATTGTTGAGACTGGTGCCAACATTGTGCTGTCCAAACTGCCGATCGGAGACCTTGCTACCCAATTTTTCGCCGACAGAGGAATCTTCTGTGCCGGAAGACTTGCCGCAGAAGACATGGACAGAGTTCTGTGTGCCGTTGGCGGTGCATTGCAGTCGACTTGCTCGGACATCCAGCCCGAGCATCTCGGAACTTGCAAGAAGTTCGAGGAGGTGCAGATCGGTGGAGACAGATACAACCTTTTCGAAGGCTGTCCTATCTCCCAGACGTGTACATTGATTTTGAGGGGTGGAGCGGACCAGGTGATTGCCGAGGTGGAGAGATCGCTGCACGACGCCATCATGATTGTGAAAAGAGCGATCAAGAACAACGCTGTTGTCGCTGGAGGGGGTGCCATTGAGATGGAGCTCTCGAAGCATCTCCGAAACTACTCCCGCCAAATTGCTGGAAAACAGCAGCTGATTATTGCTGCCTACGCCAAGGCGTTGGAGGTGATTCCTAGACAGCTGTGTGAGAACGCCGGTCTGGACGGGACCGACTTGCTCAATAGTTTGAGATCGCAACACTCCAAGGGTGAAATCTGGTGCGGACTGGACTTTGAAAACGAGTCCATTGCCAACAACTTCGACAACTTCGTCTGGGAGCCATCTTTAATCAAAGTGAATGCTATACAAAGTGCCACCGAGGCCGCCATTTTGGTTTTGAGCGTTGATGAGACCATCACCAACGAGACCAACGAGGCTCCACAGGCCCAGGGCATGCCGCCACAGGGCAGGGGAAGAGGTGTTCCCCGCTAGGCTGGCTAGGCTCCGTTAATAGAAAAAAAACTAAGCCGGAAAACTTTCAAGATAATACCTGAAGAAAAATCAAATTAAGAAAGTAAAACGTTATATCGTACACGAAACAACGTCTCTTTGACCTGAGGGGTTGCGGAGACGGGAAATGAGTGATTTCAAAATCAAGTTCCGATGAAGCAGCGGGCGAGGATGGTGTGTATTAGATTGTAGAAGGCCGTCTCTGGCTGATGACATTCTTGCGGGCGGACAGGTCGGTTCTCAAGCATTATTGGGGCCAGCTCCATGTTTGAGGAAGTACATCAGGTCCATCTCCACGTCCTTCTCTCTGCTCGTATCGCTGGTGGTCTGTGTTGTGTTGGAACTTGTCGTCTTTCCGCTGGTGGCACTGTCCTTTCTGGCGGACCAGCCTTTTTTGTAGTGGGGAGAAAAGGTGACCCCGGTGTTTGCCTGTTTCGCGTTTGAGTCGAGCGTCGTGTTTGAGTTTTCTTGGATGTGGCCAAGATGTGTATCGGAATTAGAACCCGACTGGTTAGACAAGGAGTGGTTTGACGACTTGCGGGCCGGCTCGCTGAAAGAGCCTTTCAAGGAGAACGTCTTCCAGCTGAACTTGGAGCCTCTCCTGCCGCCAGTCAACGGCGGAGACGACGGCGACTTCTCGGGAATAACGCTGTGCATCGCGGGGCCCTGGAACGTTTGCGGGCCAGTTGTGCTGAGGAAGTCTGCTAAACTGAGGTCGACCACTTTCGGGTCGATCGACGACGGTCTTCTCTCGGTCCTGACCTGGCTAGACGTCGAGCTGCCCTCGACCGGGCGGACAAAGTCTGGAAGCTCGCCCGTCTCTGCGAACCGGTCGTTCGCAGCAAGAAACTGATTGATATCTCCGGTGTAGCGATTGTTCAGCTCGGAGCCGGCCGTCCGATCAAGGCCTTCTTCATCGGCCGTGGTGTTAGGATCGTCGTTGGGGTTCCCCAACTTGAAGCCAGGGAGAAAAGAAAGCGCTCTTCTCCATAACGAATAGTCGTATTCGCCGTACGGGTCCACGCAGAACGCGGTCAGCTTCCACGGGTGTTCTCTGAACAGGAACACAAAGGTGTCGATCGCACAATTGAACGCCTGGAAGAACGCCGACGCGCAGAACGACCAGGGGTGGTGGAACTTGCCGCTTCCGTGGATGAGCTGGTAGCACTGGAAGATGAACGGGAACAGCCACATGAGCATGTACGACAAGGGGTAGATGAAAATAACCTTCATTTGTCTCAGAATCTGGAGCCGTCTCAGCTGGAATCGCTCCATCGCTTCTCGGTGTAGCGTTCTCTGCACGTCGAGACCAACCTCGTGCTGCAGTCTCTTGACGTTTTCTCGGGCGTCGGGCGTGTCTTCGGCTGACACGACAGTCTCCAGCCGACGCTCTTCCATCGACTGGGTGTCCGGAATGCTCGTCTCGTACTTGAGGTTCTCGATGTTCTGCAAATCAGCCTCGGTGGTGAGGTTTTTCCCGTGCAACTTCGCACTGATTTGTATGTCTGGAAATACCAGCATGAGCAACAGCTGGCCCATTTTGTACCAAATGGAGTCTCCCAGAACCTCAGACACCATTCCGCGGGTCTCGCCGCCAACAACGTCCATCTTCGAGCTCACCGCGGTGTACTCCCTCATCACGTGGTAGTACACCGAGCCGTAGATGACCAAAACCACAATGACGATGCAATAGCGAATGATCCAGGTGATGAACCATAGAGCGCTCAGCGGAGCCATGTAGCTCCAGCTGATCTGGTCGTAGTACCGTTTGTTTCCCGCGAAAACGAGCGAGCTGAGCAGGACAGGGAGAACCAAAACGGTCACATACACGTAGTACCGCATCATGTACAGCCCGCCCTCCGCCGCTATCACAGAGCCCCGTCTGCGTGAGGCTCGGAGAAACTTGGGCTTGAAAATGAGCAATGCGATGTGGATAGCGAAACAAAGAATGATCAGATCGGCGCCCTCAATGCTGAACGACGTGAACCAGCCAATAGCGTCAACGAATCGAAGGTTTCTGACGGCGCCCTCCTGCGAATTTTCGGAAGCAGCAGGATATATCAGCAGCATCACAGCCTTGATGAAGTCGAAAACGATTAATATGAAAATCAAAACATGACGGAAAACTCTTTTTTTCGGGTGTATGGCGGCGAACGAGTAAAACGCAACCAACCCGTTCAGTATCGAAATCGACGACGAGCAAATGGAACATATCCGGATCACACGTCGCTCGTGGGAGGTGTACAGCGAGAATAAAGAGTCTTCTCTTTTGCCCAAAACTGCCGTTATGGGCGACACAAAGGACTCCATTCTCTCCGAGATCTAGTAGTTAATCTCTAAACGCTCTGATCTTGTCAATAACGGGGCATCCGGTGGCTGGCATGTGTCAAAAGCTGAACTGGTGGTATCGTTTTGTGTGTGTAGTGGAGCCCGTAAAGTAAAATTTAGCAAAATAGCGTCAACGGGACGTCACGCACTGTTCTAATGTCCAATGGTGCACCGAACACGTTCTCGCACACTCCGGTAGATATGGGATTCACGTTTGTTGCTCTGACTAACTTACTACGACCGTGTTTGGCTAGGGATAAATAGTAAAGATGTTTAGAATGCGTTTCTTTGGTCCTCGCCCGCGCCGATCGCGAGACTGCGGGAGCACCGCCACTCGCGGCTGCCGTGGCGGTGCAATCCGAGAAAAAATTTTCCCGTGCTAAACAAGCGCACCTCAGAGTCTCAAAAGCCACGTGACGCGCATCACGTGAGAGCCACCAGCTCAGGCGACGCAGAACTCGCCTTGTGAAGAAGTTCGTCCTGCCCCCAGCTGGCTGAACTTGAAGCAGCTCTTCTTGGCAGCGGTTTTGTAGCCGAACGCGAAGTTTTCAGTGGTGTGGAAATAAAAAATGGTCCTGAAGTCGGACGAAGTATCCTCAAAGTAGCCCAGCACCCCGACGTACAGAGTTGGCCTCAAGTCGCCGTCAAGAGCTCGCAGCTCAACGCCCTTGGAGCATTCCTCGACGGCCTGCTGGGCCAGGCGACACACCATGTGGCTCGTGGTGTAGTTTTCGGCAAGAAATGAGCAAACATAACGGGCCAAGTCCATCTGGATGATATCCTCGCCGTTTCCGGAGCACATCGCGGTGATCAGATAAGGCCCCCTTTTCAGGGCGAAACAACCTGACCCAAGCACTCCGGAACAGCCCACCCGGCCAGGCTCTTTGAAGAGAGATCCGCCCGACGAGACCCCGCAAACGACGCCTGGATGCTCGCTCCGACTTACGATACAAACCCCTATCGTATCCTCAACTTCCCGCACGGGGCTGGGCTCCTCCAGTTCCGGCTGGTAGAGGCTGAAAAAGCGATGCATCTCGGGCGAGACCAGCGAAAGGTCGTGCTGAGTGTCTCCTACCGTCATGAGCGGCTGTGTGAGTCCGAGTCTGTGCGGTTTTCTGTTCGATTGCCGCAATAATCTGGCGACGCAGTCTCCGGTAGGAGACCGGCTAGAATGAGTGAGGAGAGACGACTGATAGCGTTTATTGTGGTGCGAATCAAGCACAATTACAGAGCTGTCGCAGAGCACGGCACCGTTGCGAGCGATTGAGGCTCCGTAGCCAGTATTTGTGAGATCTGACTCCTCAATATTTCTGCTGATCGCACAAAGAAGACCCAGCTGAAGCTGGAACGGGATCAGCTGTTCGGGGCAATCACCTGGACACCGTTCCGCACGGGCATTGACCGCGCGGCGCAGAAGCCGCCTGAGTTTTGTTTGGTTCGAGACAGCATGTTTTCCGGCTCCGAAATGGACCAATATGAGGTCCCGGTGCTCCATCTAGCGGTGATTCATCAAAATCACGGGGTTCAGAGAGTGAAAAATTATATGGATTAGTTTCTCGATTTTTCACGCACTAACAAAAATCCTATACAAGTTACTCAGCAGCCTCAGATTTGGACCTTTTTCAAGCCGGCCAGATAGCTCGCACGCAGAGCCTCGTCTGAAATCTCGTCCTCGAGAACGACAGCGATTTTGCGCCAGGCGTCGGAGGACAGCTGGACCGAGTGCGCAGAACTGACGGATCCGGGCTGTGCAGCCGGGGTGGGCTCGCTGGGTTGTACAGGCTGGGCAGTTTGGGGGAGCGGGGTCACCAGAGCGTTCAAATTGAGCTGTGGCGCCACGTTTTGAGGGAGTTCCGGGTCCACGAGTTTGGCGAGCGAGTCTGCGTCGTGGACGGTTCTGGTCTTGAGCATGAGTCTGATCTGCTGGGCATGGAGGACGAGCGGCTCCGACGACTGGGCGAGCTGTTCGACCAGGAGCGTCTTGAGTTTATGGACCGAGACGTCGGACGAAGTGTTCACCGAGAGGGAGAACTTGGGTGCTCTAAGCGACTTGACCGTGACTGTGACAGGCCTCGAGGCGGAGTCGGGGGTGTTTCTGTAAAAGATAGGAGGGTTCTGAATCTTTGGGAACGACAGCTAGAGACTCGTGTTAGTACGTAGAGGCTTTTGGCGTGACCAGCGCGTCAGCTGTCGGGCAAAAATAATCGCCAATTGGACTTACATCGACCCGGCTCACCTCGTCCAAATTTTTTGCGTAGTCTTCTGGATAAATCTTTGTTGGGCAAACAAACTTTATCAGACTCTGGAACTTGGACGAGAACTCGAGTTCGGAGGCAGCGGCGGCGGACATGATTGTTTCGAAAGAGGGCAATGATGAGGCGGAATCCGGCGTTTGCGGGCTTGCTAACGGACAAAGTACAGCTCCTGAAGAGTATTCTGCCACTCAAGCTGCGAAATTTTTCAATTACCACGAGTACACTTTATTTGACCACCACAACAACGCTGTCGTGGTGACGCATTTTCCCAACGTGTACGAGCCCGGCTCCAGCACCACGAGGGTGGTCCGTGTCCCGCGCACAGGCGAGACGGACTATCCGCAGTTCAGCACGGTGCTGCCCGGGCTCGAGGAGGGTGCGGAGAACGAGACGCGGTCGCCGCGATTCCGGCCCACGGCGAAGGTGAACGGACAGTGGTTTGGAGCCGGTTCCGTGTCGCCCCTGGGGGAGTACGTGGGCGCCGAACGGTTCCAGCAGATCACGCAGGAGATCAACCGGCTGCTGGAGGCACAGTACCGTGCCAGCTGGGTCTGGATGCTGTATCTGGCTCTCGACAGACTCACGTTCAACGCGTTCAAGTGGCTCCGTCTCGACAAACGGTGGGGAGACGCCGTGGAAAGCTACGTTTTACAGGTGAACGAGCAGTTTGGCCGCGACCAGCAGCCAATCACGCTTGTTTCTCCGCGGCGAAACGGGTACTTGAGCCTGGACTTTATCATTCCGAGGCCCGACAAGACAGAGTAGCGAAAAAGCAGCGGCGAACAGAGGTTGGTACGGCGAGAGGGCCGAAGTACTTTTGAGACGGGTAAACTGTATAATGTGTGAAATGCTAATTTTGGGTTGCTAGCGCAACTTGTGCTGAATGCGGCGCATCCGACTGTTGATCTTGCCGTTCCAGTTCATGGACTTGAGTCCGACCTGTTTGTTCTCAATTAGAACGGCGCTCCGGACGAGGTCGCGACGGTCGTTCTCGTTGAGTCCGATGGCAGACCGCTTCTTTATCAGGTCGTTGTACCGGGTTCGACTCTCGATGACGTACTTTTTGCAGTTGAGGATCTCCTCCTGGGTCAGCTTGCTGAAGTTGGACAGACGGAAACACTGCTCAAACAGGTGGTTGGCGTTCAGGATTCGCTTGGGCGTGTTCTGGATCACCTGGAACAGCTCGGCAGACAGAACAGCGTCGTCGTCGCCCTTGGCGACCGAGAACGTGTTGCTCAGCTCGATCATCTGCGGCTCCAGCAGCTTGAATATCGTCAGACTGATCTGGAAAATCGTCTTGGAGTCCTCGTAGAACAGACAGTCCCAGACTCGCAGCGTCGTCTCGATCGGCAAAACACCCACAAAGATGCTCATAAACCAGCTCGTCGTGCAGAACGACAGCGGCGGCAGGTCGTACAGAAACGCGTTGCTCGTCTTGGGCTTCCGGGAGCTGAAACTGCCCGCCGACGAAACGGTGTCCTGGCTCTCGTTGATCAGGTTCCAGATCTCCGGCAGGTACTGCCGCAGACACAGCATCAGCACTCCCTGGTGCACGTTCACTCCCTCCAGGTTGAACTCGTGGATGCCCGGCAGGTACCGCTCGGTGGTGATCACCAGCATCCAGAACGCCTTCTCCTCGTCCATGAACACGAGCAGCAGCCCCGCGATGAAGTTGAGCGACTGGCAGTACCCGATCGACGGCCTGTACTTGGAAAAGCACTTCAAAACCCGACGCAACGTCTGCAGCAGCGCGCTCTCCTCTTCCACCGGCTGCCCGCGCTCGTCCACGCTCTTCACGTTGTTGAAGTGCACGTTCTCCGGGAACGTTCGGTGCAGATCCTTCTCTATCGCCTCGGTGTTCTCGTTGATCATGTCCATGGTCTCCTCCACCAGCTGGTCGTAAACCCCCTTGTTCTCCTTCAATCGGTCGTGGCCCTTGGTGAAGTAGAACCACGCGTTCCCCCGCCACTCGGCGGGGATCCCCTTGCGAACGTACCGCCTGAGGTCCTCCGACCGCGCAGGAAATCGCGTGGGAGGGTTCTCCCGACTCGTCTCGAACCCGTTCTTCGACATGAGCTTCTCCCACTTCCTCTTTCTGCGGGTCAGATACTGCGAGTAGTCTTTCCACCAGTCGTTGTAGTCCTGCTGGCTGACGTAGTGGTTGAATTTCTTGAACCCGTATCTGTCTCTGTCGCTGTTCAGTATCGTGTTCCTCGTTGTCCGCTTGTGGCCTGCGGCCGCAGATGACGGCCCCGGGTCGGCGGAGTCGCCTCGTGTCGTGGCCTTGATCGACTCGTCGATCTGGCTTCTGATCTGCTCCACCGACGTGCGCGACCGCTTCAGCGACGCGTGCGACTCCGTGCGCGTCATCGTCGCCTTCCTCGTCCCTGCCGTCTCGCGCACGTCGGGCTCCATAGGGGCCAGCGGCGAGTTGGGCGTGATCAACGTGAACGGCTCCTCGTTCCCGTGCGGCTCCAGTCCTTGGCCGTCGTAGCTCTCCGCGTAGTAATCTATCAGACTGTAGCCCGAGTCGGACGGCTGTCGGACGTGGCTCGCGAGATCGCTTGGGATCTGTAGTCCCCTCTCCTTCGGCTGCTCCGTCTCCAGCGTTCGCTCCGCAGACAACGTGCTCTTGTAATCGTCGCTGGAAGTGTCCTCGGCAACGTTCGGTGGCTGGTGCACCCGCTGGTCCAGTACGTCGGGCGCCGAGCTCGAGTACGCCAGCGCTATCCTGCCACTCATTGTGTGTGTTTCAGCGACGGCCAGCTCGCCAGTTGCTGACTGAATGGCGTTCTCCCGTTGACGGACACGTGTTTGTGTGTTCTGAAACGAACGTCCTCCTGCGGTGCTGCTGCTTTTCTCACGGCGTCGCGGACCACGTAGCTGGATTTGTTGGCCCTGGTAAACGGGCTTGTTCTGACGGCTGGCTGGAACTGGAACAAAACATTTATACACGTGAGAGGAAAAAAAAGTTGCCATAAAAAAATCGATAGCGATAAAAAAAATGTATAAAAAGATTATATTTCCTTTGTTCTCCGCCAAGGGCAAAAGGATTTAAAAGGGACCAAAACACCTCGGAAAAAGCTATTTTGCCGAACCCCAGATGACCTTGCCGACACACGCTCAGCCCCGAACAGCCTGTGAGTCATGACGAGACACCATCAGAACGTGATCTGGAGATATCCAAACCAGCGCACTGTCGACTACCAGATCTGTGGCTCGATTCAGCTCCCCGAAGGGCTTCTGATCACCGCGGACGGAATCTACAACACGTCGAACCGACTCGACTTCACTCACCGGTGTTACGACGAGATTCCGGTGCTGTACGCCACCAACGACGTGTTGTCCCGCAAGGGCATTGCGAGTCTGCCCACGTTTGAGCGGAACTGGGAGATGTTCCTGAACCAGGAGCAGGTGGCAACGCTCAGCTATCGCTACCGGAACTCCGTGTATCCGATAGTGTACTCCCTGTCCACGGCGGCCGTCATTGCGGTGTTCCTGACCACCCTGATCTTCACCAAACACTACATCACGTCGCTCAGACCCACGTATCTGCTCAAGGCGTCCACGGTTGTGGGCACGTGCCAGCTGGTTTCGCTCGCGATCTACGCGATGGTCATTCTCTCGCAGCAGAGCGGGACGGGCGTTGCGTCGGCCGAAGAGCTGCTCGAGGATATGCTCAGCTCCATGGGTTTCAACGTGGTGTACTTCATCTCGTTTCTGCTGTTGCTGTTGACCCAGGTGGGCGTGGTGAAGAAGCTGTTTCCCCGCAAGAAGGAGAAACGGTTTATTGCCGTTTTGGGAGTATCGCTTTCCATCATCTCGCAGACGCTTTGGGCTGTGTCCACGTTCATCTACAGCGCAAACGATACTGATTACTACGAGGAACACGATGCGCTCGCAATCCTGCCGGCGTTCATGTATCTGCTGCGGATCTCGCTCTCGGTGCTGTACAGCTGTCTTCTGCAGGTGTACTCGTTTTCGAAAAGAAAGTTCATCTTCAAGTCGACAGTCCTGCCCCTGACAATCACGACGTTTGTGAGCGCCAACGCCTCGATCGGGTTCTTCGTCGCCGACATCTCCAACGTGTGGGTAAGCGAGCTTTCGGAGGTGTTCAATCTGACCTGTATTATTGTTATCAACGTGGTGACCTGGGAGTGGCTGAACAGGATCTACCAGCAGGAGAAATTTACCCAGAAAGGCAGCATTCTCGGCCGGCAGTTCTTTGACGAGGGAAACTACGCCGAGACGGACCCCGAAGTTTTCAATAGAGAGACCGGCAGACGGTTCCATCTGCGCTCAGAACGGCTCACGAAACTGCGAAGAAAGCTCGCCAGAAGGGGTCGCAAGGAGAGGGCTGGGGAGATGCTGGCCCGCGAGCCGAACGATAATTACGACGTTTACGTCTACTCGCCAAAAGAAGTGGTGATCGAACTCACGGCAAGACAGGACACCAAAAGGGTTGCCGCAGGGAGAAGCCGTACCGGGACAGCTCCGCTGAGCAACTTGAAGCGGATGAATTTCAACTCGAGAAGGAGGCCCGTCATCAACCACAATCTGAAGACAATAAAGCTGAGACGGAATCCAGAAGAGGCCGAGGGGCCTCGTTCTGCCGGTTCGCCGCGTCGGTCTTTCTCGAGCTCAGACGCTAGTGTGCGGTCGGAAAACTCGAGTCTTTCGGATCACAGCTCGGCGAACTTTCTAAGGCCTGACTTGGAGGAATTCAACTTTGAATACGATTCAGAAATTGACGGCGAGCATTCATACGAGACTGACGACAACGTCAGCAACGAGAGCTGAAACGCGATTCAATTCTCGTACGGTACACAGCGATATACAGTCGTTATGTACAAATGACAATCCACATTTTCCGCAACATGGTTGTTTTCACGGTGTGTCTCGATGATCTGTTTGGATGATTATTTTTCAGCGATCAACACCATAGTGTAGCTCATACCTTCGTTTCTGGCACCGTCCGCGCTGGCCGCCTGAGCGGTGGAAAAGTCCTTGCTGCTCTTGAGAATCTCCTTCTTCACCACGGGTCCGTTCGCTCCGTTCAGCTTGTAGTCGATAAACAGCTTGATGAGGGCGATCTCTTCCAGATCGACGGGGTCCGCCAGCTCTGACGCCGGTTTCGGGCCGGACTTGGACTGGAACTTCAGCTCGTCCACTATCTTGAAGACAGAGAGGACTTTGGTGAAAATCAACAGTTCCAGGTAATTGGAAAAGAACTCGAAAAAGGAGTCCACTCGCAGATCTTTGTAGCCCAGTTTTGACTGCTGGGCGGCCGGCGAACCTTGTTTGTGCTCGTCCAGCTCTGAAGAGACAGAGTGGGTCATATTGGAGAGCTCGGCGTTCTCACAAGTGGTCGATATCTGCGGGTACGCGACAAACGAGTACTTTATTTTCTTGAATCCCAGCCCCTTCATCAGGGGAATGATTCGGCTTGTCAAATCTGGTATCACGCTCTTAGTTTTGCTGTTGTAGTCGAGAATCCGTCTCCACACCTCTCTCCTCACGTACTCGTTCACCCCGGGGACGCCAGTCACTGTGTCTTTTCTTTCCCTGGCGCTGGGGGTGCTTGTCAGGAGGTCCAGGTCCCACAGGAAGAGCTGGACAAATCCGTTCGGCTTCAAAACTCTCCTGAACTCTCGCAGAGTCGGGGTCAGACTCTCTTCGGTGACGGAGAGAACAAAGTCGGGACAGCATATACACGACTGCGAGGCGTCTTTCAGTGGGATCTGTGACGGGGTTGTCGTCGTGAAGGAGGAGTAATCGTTCATAAATGTCTTTTCGTCAGAGTTCAGATGGTACTCGTAGAAATCCGAGCCGAGCAAAGGCTTGCGGAAGTTCGGGTACTGCTGGGAGATCTCGTCTGGCAAATAGCCTCTGTTGGATACGTCAATCATTCTGGACACTTTGTCCGTGATGGAGATGAAATTAGTGTGCAGACTGGGGTTGTCGTGTCGCACCTGCCAGCCATTGAGAAACTCGACGTGTGCGCTTAGGATCGACTCGTCCACCAGTTGCATGATCTCGCTGTGTTGTTTGGACTCAAACTTGTTGGATATCATCTTGTTGCACGAAATGACAGTCACCTCGTGCATATCGGCCGCCTGCGATGGGTCGACCGTCTCGTGCAGGTTCTTCAGGGCGTCGGTGATCTCCTTGTGCAGCAGTCTCGGCTGGTTGAGTAACTTTTTCAACATCTGCAGAAACCACAGCATAATCAGCACCACTCTCTTGTCGTTGAACATGCTGGTCTTCAGTCCCTCGATCACCGTGGGCGGCGAGATCGAAGACAGGTCGTGTAGCTGCGTCTTGAGTCTATGCGTGGCCTCGTTCTTGATGGCCTGGTACGAATGGGATGAGCCTGCGGTCATGCTGAACTCGGCCAGCATGTTCTGCTCTTTGATCAGACTCTCGTAATCAAGAATCTCCTCTCGCAGACTGTGCAGGAACTTCTTGTACCACGTGAGCCACAGGTCCCGTCTCGTTATAGCGTAGTCGATCGGATCGTTGAACTCAGACTCGTCCATGTACTTGAGGAAGAATCGCAGGTGTTCCAGATACGCCTCGACTCCCTTTTCGTTGGCTTGCTTCTTCAGGAGCTCGAGCTCCTTTTCGTGCTTCAGCGCCTTCTCCCTCTGGCGCTTGAGCTTGAACTCGTCAAACCGTCTGTCGGGCGAGTCCTCGCGTATCGACGTGGAGCCGAACGCAAGGTCCCCGGCAAACTTGGTGGCCTTTTTGGTGATTTTCAAAAACGAGCTGGTCGACGATTGTCGCGACATGTCGAGTGAAACAGGCTGGTCCTTAGATTTGTGTGGTTTCACAGCCGGTTGGCCATGGCTATGAAAGGAAAGCAGGTTGGTGGACGACGACGAAGCACTGCTTACGGCTGAGGTCTGCTGAGAATGTGACGTTTTTCCGGAAGCAACCCTTCCGCTTAACTTGTGCAGAGGATTGAAGTGCTGTTGTGCTCGTTTGTGCTTGCGCTCCGCCTTGATAGACTCTGAGGACAGTGACCGCTCCTCCCAATTCGTACTCTCTCGTGTCGGCGAGGACGGGTCAGAGCTCGGAGCCAGCTTGCCTGGTTTTTCGCCCACCCGCACCGGCTCGGGCGCTTTTTCAAGTTGCATTGCACTCGTTGGGCCTTTCTTATAGCTATAGTCCGCCCCTGATGGTCCTACTTATGCCCCGTTTCTTAAAAACGATTGCGTGTCCCTTATGTACTGCGAGCAACTTTAGCTCTTCTCCACTGTATTGGGCATTCACGCTTATCGCTGCCCCGAACTGCCTCGTATATCTCGTACGCAGATCGGAAATGGGGGATTTCTGTTGTTCGCCGCGAGTTTCCTGACACTCTCCGCTCGCTGGTTGCATCGGGGTCTTTCGTTTTCCTCTGCGCAGTCTTCGCTTGTTCGCCTGATTCATAAAGATTTGTACAATTTAAATATCTATCGGTTGGCGCACGTCCTCTGGGGCTGCAAAATAATAACTGCCCCTCCCGGGTAATTGTGAAGCTCAAGGCCTATTGTTGAGACTATTGTCTCCGGCTATCTTTCCCCGAGGAGTAAGCGACTTTCATGCTGCTGTGTATGGCTGCTGACGGAAGCCCGAGGAAGCCGACGGCAGTACAACAGCAGTGGCCCGCTCGGGGGCTGCGAAGAAAGAGACTCGCGTCGCAGTCAGAGCTACAGCAGTGGAATTTATACATACTCGTACGGATCTGTGTCTGCAGTGCTAATGCTGATGGAAATATCAAACTCCAAAACAGCGTCGCCTCGGGCATACTCTTCCAGCAGCTGTTTCCGGAGCACGCTCAGAAACCCGCGCTCAGTGTTGGAGTGGTGACAGACAACGACGCTGGAGCCCATTTCTTTGAAAAACAAAGCCTCATGGTGAGACAGTTCTCCGGTGTAGAACAGGTCGGCCTTGACACCCTTGAAAAGCGAGCCGCCGGACCCCGCACAAACAGCCACCGTTTTGATGTTGCGCGCGTCGCGGTCTGTCGCGCTGGTGGCCAGCTGGACGTGGTCGAGTCCCAGCTGGGCCTTGATCAGCTGCACAGCCTCGTTTAGAGAAATTGGGTTTTTCAAGTGAGCAACTCTGCCCATTCCAACGGAAGCTATTTCAGGGTTTGGTTCGATGATGGACCGGGATTCCAGGTTAGTGGTGTTTGCCGAGATGCCGTCGGCGAGCCAGTCGTTGACTCCGTTTTGTGCCGCGTCGACTGCGGTGTGGGGACAGTAGACGGAGACTCCGTTTTGGATCAGCTTGACGAGCGAGCGTTGCTGCGGGTCCGTCTGTTTGATGGACTTAAGTCCGCGGAAGATGAAAGGGTGGTATGCCAGAATCAGATTGGTTTTGGACGCCAGTGCCTCGTCCACGACGGCCTGTGTGAGGTCGACGGTCAGCATGACATTGAACTGGTCCGTTCCGTAGGGTGCGTCCGCCGAAGACGAGTCCACCAGCAGTCCGGTGTTATCCCACGTGCTGTCGGCGTAGGCCAAGGGGTAGAGTTTTTGGATGGTGGAAACCACTTTTTGCAGTCTTTTCGGATGTGTAAGCATTGTATGGTGTATTCAGGTCTAGATACCGGTAATTGTATCCGTCTTTTGACAGCTTTTTCTCTACGAACAAAATCCATTATGAGATTTTTCACAGGGTGAAAAAAAAAAAACCGGGGCGAACTTTTTGGATTTATCGCATATAGTGCAGAACAATTGTCTGGAGACAGAAGAAAAAGGTTCCGGCAGCAGGAACGAAGTATTTACAACAATTCAACCTACCGCAAAAAAACTGATAACGGAAGTGCAACTCCAGAAACACGCATAGCCAGCATCTCCCGCGCAACAGTCCTCACAATGTCGCAAATAACAACAGAATCGCTCACTAGCATTATAAAGGAAAGACTCCAAGCCAAAGAGGTGGAGGTCCAGGACATGTCTGGAGGATGCGGACAGGCTTTTGCAGTGATCATAGTGAGCGACGTGTTCCAAAACAGAAACAAGCTGATGAGACACCGGATGGTGAACGCCGCCTTGAAAGACGAAATCTCCCAAATCCACGCTTTCACTCAGAAAGTGTTCACGTCGGAGGAGTGGGCAGAGCAGAAAAAACAGTTTGGTGTCTCTTAGACTAGTGAAAAGGAATGCTCCGGGTGTTCGGTTAGCTCCTTCGAGTCTAATTGCCACCATCCAAAACACCCCTGCCCTTCATCACCCTCCCTACATCTTGCACCCCCTCCGTCTTGTCGCAGGTCAAAGTTACCCTTCACTCTAATTTGCTCTGTTTTTCACCATTCCTCCCTTCTAGTTAGCTTTGTCCGTGTGTACTTCTCAATAAAGGCTTTCAGCACAGTGAGAAGGACTGTTTCCAGTAGAGTTTCAGATTTTAGATTAGCCGAATACGTGTGCTGCGATTGAAGATCCAGCAACGGCCAATAAACACTGCCGAAAATGTAAGCGAGTCTGCAAAAATTTAAATACTCCGATAAAAGACAGTTTTAGGGGTACGAAAAAGAGTGCGCAAAGTCGTCAGATTGTAGTAGCAGAGATCATACAAAGGAGAGAAGCCAGGAATAGGCTTAAGAAAGAGAAAGCGAGGTCGCAAACAGCAAAACTTGGCCAGCTCGATCAGAAAAGACCCGGTCGCTCAGTCACAATAAATATTATGTACAAGACTGCCCCTGCATATCAATCTGCAGACTCGGAATTCGCTTACAGCGAGTAGGGAGGAGGCGACTCCATGAACGAGTTGGGCGAGTATCTCATGGAAGGACTGTAATTTGGGTTGGCGTTGGCAAGAAGTTTGTCCAGCTTGAATCTGCGCGACTGGATCTTGAGCTGCTCATATTTGTCGATATGACAATCCGAGTTGACAGACTTCAGCGGAACTGGCTGCGATATTGAATGTGCGGCAGACCCAACCGTATCCACTTTGTTCGCCATCTTCAAGCGCAGGTTGTTCAAATATGCCTTTTTGATGCGGTTCACATCAGGCTCGGAAACGAAGTCACCGAATGGCTTGGAAACCTTGTAGTTTTTCATCGCCACTTCTTGAGCAAGAGGATCCTGTGACTCGGCCGCAAACGTCGACGATGACGAGAGAGGCGGAGAAGATGCAGCGCGCGAGACAGCAGGAGAAAGCGCCGGTGACGACTCCTCGAGTGGAGAGACAGCGGTTGTCGAGCTTTCGTTAGCAGACACCACAGACGACTCCGACTGGGAATGCTGCTTCTTGCTAGTCTCGGAAGATGATTTGCGGTCCCGCTTAATTTTGATCGTTCTCCTCTGCGGTTTCGCCCCGTCCGAGTTGTTTTTCAAAAAGGACCGTGTCTGGAAGTCTCTGATGACCGACAGCTTGCTGCGCATCGATCCGACCTGGAAGTCCGCATTGGACAACTGGATTTTGCTCCAACTCAGTGTGTTGTTTGAAGCCAAAATCGCATTTGCAAAAGTCTTGGTCACGACATCGTCATTCATTCTGTCGCACGAGAGCAGTCCGCCCAGGGCCAGAGTCTGTCTAGAGCTCGAGAGTCTTGTAAGCCTCATCAAGCTGCCGGGAGACACCTTTAACGGTGACTCAGGATCAATGTCTTTGAACAAGACCCGTTTTTCCTCGTTATCCTGCTCCCCGTTAAGGAGATCCTTGTGGAACTGATCTAGAGATTGCGTAGTGTACTTCAGACTCAGTTTGTATAGGTAGCTGGGCAAAAACTCTTTGAAAAGCTCGCTAATCTGCGTCACAATAGTCTTCTGCAGAAACTTTGCTATCGGCTTGATTCTGTCAAAAGTGGAACTCACCTCTATAGACTCCAACGGGTCGTTTTTGAAAACAAGCGTCAAACCCTTGGTCTTGCTGAACACGATGATGATGATCGAACTCAGCTTGAACTTACTCAAAGTCAAATTCAAGGGAATGTCAAAATCGCAGTCTGAGGCTATGAACTTTGGCGTGATGAACCCTGCTAAGCTTTCACATTCCTCTTTGCTCGTTTTGTTCTTATCCACCAGCTCGTCTAGTATATTGTCGTTGTAGATCCGGAGCGGGCTCGCGCTCACCTTTGTCTTCACTGTAATGTACGCATCGCCATCGTACTTGAACTTGAAAATCCCACGAAACCTGTCCGGTCCCAAATCTCCTATTTCCAAGATTTCAAATTCCGGAGCGATGTGGCCGAACTTCAGATCCACAATTTTGATGTCCGAACTCAATATGTTGGGTCTCTTTCCCGAGTTCAGAGCCTCGTTTAACAGCTCCGTCGTGTACGACGAAAAAGACTGCTTTTCTATGGAGTCCCAGCTGATTTTGAACGACATTTCTGCTTTCTTGTACACTCTCTAGCTCTCTAATTCTTCAACCCCTGATGCAATGGATCGCCCGGTATTCGATATGACGCAGCGTTTAGCCGTATTTGTAACGTCACACAGAGTTGTCTCTCGTCAACCTGAGCCCTATCGCTCTAACAACAACCCGAACGCTCCTTGGTCGTGCAAAAACTTGTGCCTTCAGAAAGAAAAGTTAAACAAAACAAAAGAGGCTCTTCTGACTTATAAAAATTGAGTTTTTTTCTCACGCCTTTTTTGCCTCTTTTTTTTTCTTTCCTTCCATCCTTTTCCCATCTTCTGTAACCCCACACGCATCGGATCGGAACAAAATCCTCGCGTGGGGGATTCCGGATTAGGAAAAGAAAATATAGAAAGAATTACGTTATCGATTAGTCATCAAGTTAAAAGCAGGCGGTGGTCGCCTGACAATAGTGATCACCAGCTCTCGGACGAAGGGGCCGGGCTAGTCCTCGACAGGGAGAAGAGGTGCTACAAGTTTCTGCAGGTTCTCGAATGAATGACAGGCACATGCGTTGTGAGTAAATATCCAATCAAATTGCGTACCAAAAAACGTCCTAATGACGATCCTTTTTTGGTGTTCATGGTAGTCTCGAACAGCCTTTCTCTGCTCAATGAATGTCCACATTCAACTGGCCCAACTGTTCCAAAACATTGTCCAGGTCCTTCAGGGTTCCGGTCTCGGTCGTGCCACAATCCAGAGTGACCATGTCGCTTCGGTCCATCCAAAGTATCGAGTCCTCGTTGTTTTCGAAGAACTTGGTGTAATTAAACGACCTATCGGCAGCAAAATCCGTATCGCTCTCGAGGACAATCCCCGCGCGATCCACTAGACTGGAGTCGAGATTGAGTCGACGCATATCCGCCTCTGTTATGTAATCGCTGCCCCCGCTTACCTCTTTAAATGTTTTGAGGTAGAGATTGCTGGTCAGATTCGTTATGTCGTCGTCGTTAGCTTCGTCGTTTTGGGGCACGTTGTCGTCCTGCTCGTTTTCGCGTCGGCCGAACATCCTGAGGATTTCCACGAACTGAGTTAACCGAACTCCTCGCAAGACCTCGGTGCTAGAGCTGTAGAGGAACTCAAAAAACTCGTCCACGTTGCTGCGGGAAAGCGTAGGGTACACAAACTGCATCGCAGCCTGGAACTCCTGTTTGTTCAAATATGACTTGCTTCCCTTGTCAAATCGATCAAAAATAATTTCGTACTGGTAATCCGGCGCGGCTGCCAGCTCCTGGTGTTCAGTTGTGGATTTGACAATTTTGTAGATGCGGTCTTTCTTGTTGAAATGGTGTTCAATAAACTGTAGCTTGTTCACTATGGTTTCTCGG
Source organism: Ogataea saltuana (assembly GCA_030674545.1). Lineage (NCBI taxonomy): Eukaryota > Fungi > Ascomycota > Pichiomycetes > Pichiales > Pichiaceae > Ogataea > Ogataea saltuana. Next base: position 126,327 of record JAKTYV010000012.1, read on the forward strand.
ATCAGGTCAATTCTGAAGCCCAATTCGTCGGCCTTTGAGAGATACTGCAACTGCTCAAAACTCAGACCAAGTCCCTGTGGGTTTTCACGGGTCTGGAACGAGTAAATTTCAGCCTTAACACTAATCAATGTCTGGAACATCAACTCCAGCGATTTTAGGTCATCCAATATGCCTGGTAATTCATTAACCTGGTCCGCTGTGAAATTCGGTAACTCGGCCAACTCTTGGTCGACCAGGTTGAGACCGAGTCCTATACTCGAACAGAGAGACGAGAACTTTTTGAGGAGTTCGTATTTCTTGTTTTTGACATACTGCAGCAATGAGTCGGTGAGACTTGTTTCCTTCTCGACGAGTTCTTTAATCAACAAGGACGCTTTGTCGATACAACGTCCGTCGGCCTCAACTAGTGCCGGAAAATTGAACTCCAGTAACATCATGTTCAGCTTGCTGTTGAGAGATTTCAGGGAGGTGTACTCTTTCAGTATGTTCCTTTTTGCTTCCTTTTGATACTCCAAAAGAACATTTCTCATTGAGAATAAAGGATCTTTGCAGCTGCAATCCCACTTGAGCTTGGCCTTTACATCGGTCATCAATTTTAGCAGCTTCTCGAGCCGGGAAAAGTACTCGTTTTTGTACTCTGCAATCTCAACAACGACTCGGAAAAACGTCTCGACTCGGATTTTCAATATCTGCGACTTCTGGTTCTCATCCTTGCGGTTTGTCATCGACCGGAACTTGTCGTATATCAAGCTCACGTAAGCAATGACACTCTTTTCGTCCGGTTTTGGGCAGTTGAGGTCTTCAACGTCCACCAATCGCGAGATCCCGACAGAGTCTGCGGCCTGCAACGCGTTTTCGATTCTCACAGAGTCGAGTTCAGATCTCATATCCTGGTAACTAATCAACTCGGGCTGGAAAAAATCTAATATTGCACAAAGAGCCAGTCCGTTTGACCAGCTGCTCGTGAAGTTGACAATCTTCACGTTTTGGTAGTCTTTGGTGATCTTTTTGCACCACCTCAAGAGAATTTCTTTTTTGGTCAGCGTCTCGTCGTCGTCGTCTTCGTCTTGCTCGATTTGCGTGTAATTGAGTAAAATCACCCAAATCAGTCCAAGAATCAACTTCACGTTACCGTCAACAATATCCTCAGGCCCTATGTTATGCATCTGCAGATGTTGGTGGTTTCTCAGAAATTCCAGCAGCTTATTGACGTTCTCCAGTTTTTGCACCTTCAGCGTGGGCTTGGCGTATATCGGCTTTAAGTCCAAGCCCGGAACCAACGCGTTGACCAAACCGAACCAAGGATGTCCATCGGCCAAGTCGTCCAGCGATTTAATTCCCGGACAGTTGTCTCCAGTAAGCTTCAAATTTACCCATCGTATGAAAGCTTTCTCCTGGACTTGTATCCAGTCTGTGGAGATCAGTGCCTGGTTGTTTCGGCTGTTGAAGATGCTCTCTTCCACCAGCATTACAGAAGTCTGGTCTGACTGTTCCAATTGCTCCGTCATCAAAACGCTTTTTCCACCGGAATCCAACGCGTAGATAAGTCTTCAAACGGCCCCGATCAAATCCTCCGGCGCCCTGACTCACGCTCTGCTCGTGTGTTCCAGTTCTGCTCCAGCTCACGATCTGAAACGCCAGCAATATTGACTCCCACAACGAGTTTGGCACCACTATTGTCTAATTTGAGCCCCAGCCATTTTTTTTCGTGCAATTATTTTTTTTGGAGCGAAATTGTAATCAGTAACATGTTTCATGTGTCAAAGTGATCAATTACGTAGTTTGGCTCCTATTAAGAGCAAGAGGGCATACGAATTAGCCAAAAAAAATCATGAGTTTCAGCACGATCTGGCAAAGCCAAGAAAGAAAAACTATAGTACATCCGGAGTAGAGTCGACAAACAAAAAGACGGCCACAACCGTGCCTGAACTGAGCTGAACTGAACTGAACCAAACCTGAACCGAAAAGAAAGCAAAGTCCAAAAGACTGTAGGAAAAGCTGTGTTTCAAGGTATTAATGTAACGTTCGAAAGCTTGATGCAGTCTTGCCCACGCAAGCAACCGAATCGGTAATCTGTCTTCTAATGTTGGAAAAATGGATGGGCCATCGCCTCCTTGGCCGTGAGTCTTTCTTGGTGATCATACTTTAGGAGATGATCAATCAGATCAACGACAGCAGCGTTGTCGCACAAGTGTCTGTTATTTTCGTTGGCAAAGCTTCTCCAAGGCTTGCGAGGGTATGACCCGAGTATGTCGTCGTAGTCGCTGCTCAGGGTGATTCCGTATTTGTTACAATACTTGTGCAGATCGTCCGTACCAAGAACCTTGGCTATTTTGACCAGCTGGTCGTTGTTGGAGTCTCCTTTGAAAAACGGTTCCTTTTTGAACACAATCGCCGCAATCATCGCCCCCACAGACCACAGGTCCAGCGAATAATCGTACTGTTGCAGGTTTATGAGCAGTTCCGGACCCTTGTGGTATCTGGAGGCCACCCGGACGTTGAAGTCCATACCGCGGTGGTAAAACTCGGCCAGACCCCAGTCGATCAGCTTCAATTTCTTGTTGACAGGATCAATCATGATGTTTTGAGGCTTCACGTCTCTGTGAATGATTCCCATCGAGTGCGAGTAGTCCAAGGCCTTCAGCAGCTGGGTGAAGTAGAACTGGAGGTCGTCCAGAGTGAACTTTGGGTACAGAACACGGAAGTCCACGTTGTTGATCTTCTCGAAAATGAGCGCCGCGATCTTGGAGTTGGAGTCCTGGATGAGGTCAAACAGCTTGATCACGTTCGGACCCCCAGTCAGGTTCTTGAGAATTTTTATTTCCCGGTAAATTTTCTTGAGCTTAACGGGTTTAAGAACTTTGATCACGCATGGCTGGTTATTCGAAACGTGCACCCCCGTGAACACCTCTGAGTATTTACCACGGCCGATCTTAGAGATGATCTCGTAGTTCGAGATGTTCCCCCACTCTATTTTGTAGCTTTCGTAATCCCAGTACTCCTTGGGTCTGATTTCATTAGCGTCCGCGTACACTCTGGCCACAGAATACACCTTGTTATTTCCTGTTTGCGAAGCCATTTTGCCGCGGGATCTCTGCTATTTCTGGTTATGTGCTACTAACACCTTTCGCAAGCTGACCCTTGCGATGCTGTCAGTGTTCTTTGGCGGCCCTTTTGGTGCGACTTGGAGCTCTTTTGCTATTTCTGTCCAGTGTCTTTGCCATCCTACCGTATCAGAAGTTGGTTCCGCTTTTTTTTTCGCCCCGAAAATTTTGGGGATCAAGATTAGTCCGGGGACACGACCTTCATACGCGAATTCCTGGCGCAGCTTGCACAGCCTGGAAATGGAGCTGAAATGCCAAAAAAAATTATTTGGTACGCGGGGTGGGGAGACAAAAAGCGTGTCTTGTGGAGCAAGAGGGAGCTCAGTAGACCGTTGAAAAGCTGGTCTCCTCCTCAACGCGGCGATGGGTCTGGTTCACGTTGGGACGTTTAATCTTGAGTTTGAGAATGACACAGTGCTGGAGAAACTGCAGCTCCGGGACGTGATACGCCGAAGCTCTCTGCAGGGTGTTGAATTTTTCGCAGACTCTCTGTCGCCTGAACACCCCGAGTTTGATCGGCTGGTGGCGGTGGATTTGGTAGACGTGTGTGCAATTCCGTTGTGGGTTCTCGACTACACGCGTCCGTCTTGGCCGATGCGGGCTTATTCGACAAACGACAGCACCGAGCTGTTCTTCAAAAATCTACTCGCGTACTGTGATTTCGAGACCGACACGCTGGTCGGACTCCTTGTCCAGACGAACGTGGACAGTCAATGTCTGGTGATATATCCGAGTGTTGCGGCAGACGGGGAGACTGTTGAGATTGAGACGATCACGCTCAACTTCCACAACGACGTCAATCTCCGGCTTCAGAGTTTGTCGAAGCTGTGGACGGAAAACTACCTGACACATGACGAGAAACAGTCCTATTTCGTGGAAACAGAGACTGACTTCAAAAAAACAGACAATTTCCTTGACAACTACATCAAAAGAAGATCTTCTGCTTCGGCTGCTTCTGCAGTGACCAGTCGAATACACTCGATGAACAGCGTTCCGCGGGCTGTGCAAGCCCGCCAGCAAACTGTGAGCGAACGGTTTGGCAAGATTTTGGAGCGATTTCTTTTGAGTGAGTTTAGACTGCGCAATGTCTACTCGACGCTCTCCAAGGACGATTTTAAGGAGCTTTATTCCGTCGTGTTCCGGTCCACAAAGTTCATGCTTCGCTATCCTCTCCGGCAGAACGTGCTTCCTGACCTGGAGAAGATAAGCAATGTGGTGACTCAGCTTTTGGACCTTTACTTGGGCGAGACCGGTGCTATGCAGACGAGTTATACGATCTGATTGGATCCCTCTACGGACATTTACTTTGCTTACTTTACCCAAACTTTTAATAGGTTTTTTCTTCGACCCGCTTCGGGGCTGTTTTATGAGCGCAAAATCCTGCTCTTGGCTAAATTACTATACGCTGCATCGCTCCGCTAATTTTCAGCAACTGACATGAATTTCTCTGGAGAAAATTAAAAAAATTAGGCAAATGTGGGGAAGCAAGGCTATCGGTGCCATTTCCAAAATTAGAAGCTCGTACGACTCCCAGATCTGTTAGGATCGAAACTCTAATTAAGGTTAATCGCCCATGCACAACAAGACTTAATCATGACCTGTACCTGGGAGGAACAACCTACTTTCTCGCCCAGAGCTGAAAATCGTCTCGTATGTACGACGTCTAGAGCTGTTTCGGCGATTGTCTTGCTACTTCACGTCTTGTTTATGTTGACAAACTACGACTCGGACCTAAGAAAACTTCCCCGGTTCTGAAACATTTACTGACTGGCACGGCCGTCGTTTGTTTGGGTCATTTTTCACGTAAATGCATTAATAATGTTTACAAAAGTCTTGTCAGCATACATGAGCAGGCTGGAAACGAAGAGCAATTCGTTTAGTAAACACCTTTTTTAGGAATGTCCTAGTATGCCAGGTTGCATACGCAATCATGGAAAGCCTCGCCAGTGATGTCTCTTCTGTCCACTTTGGACGAGAACGAAACTCGTTTGTACGGAGATTGGCGTCTCCTGCCGGAAGCTAAAGCTGACTTTCGAGGCAGATTTGAGCGCTCGGACGAGGTCGATGAGTCTGTCGAGTCAAACGACATGGTTCGCGTGATCGAGCTGTCTGAGGGATGCTCGTCTTCGAACATCTCTTCGTCTGAAATCGCCAGGCCCGAGATTTTTGCAGAGTCCAAGCAAAATGCAGTTGAAGATCTAAGGGGATTCTTTGTCCTTGGTCTGCTTTTCTCAATCAGAGGGCCGTACAGCGCAGTGATGTCATTCTCCTTGTTCCAATTTATCTCCGCAGGATCGAGCTCGCCAATATTGTTTTTCACCTTTGACCAGGCCCTCCAGCATGCGTTCTCCAGACGAACTGCGGACGTGCACGGCAAAAACAGTTGAATGTCCTCTATCTGTCTGTTGGTTTGCAGCGAGCAAATATTGAGCATATTTGAAAGCTCGTACGGCTTCATGAACTTGTTGTTGGTAATGGACTTCCAGCAGCGGTGGTACTGCTTCTCTGTGAGGGGATGCGAAAAATAGTCCACTGCTCGAGGAATGTCCAAGGAGAGCGAGAAACTATGGTGGGCGGACGAGATGAGCGGGAGTTTGATGAAGCTGTCAGAATTTGTCACCTCGACAAAATTGTCGTCAAGAAACTGATGCGCCAGGTTCAGGTACTCGGCAGGCTCGGGGTAGGGATCGCTCATGTTCCAGTTAAAAATATGCTTATTGATCTGTCCTAAGATGACTGTTAATTTTAGTGCTGGAGAGGATCCGTTCTATTTATATTTGGGCTGTCTTCTTTCGCAGCCAAACAATTTAGCTATCTTCCCCACATGCAACTACCTTGCTTGCATGTTTCTGTCGCTCACTATGTGTCACCGGTTTTTCAACTCGTCTTCCAATCGGGTGGGAACTCAATAATGCTGTGGGCGCAAGTTTGAAATTGTTCTTGCTGCAATGCAAGTTGGAATTTCTGCGCAAAACAATCAATCCCAAAGTATGAGAAATGTTCGCTGCATTGCATCCGGAGCTAGTGACGGAATAATTCTACTGTGGAAAAATTCATCACGCGCCGGAAGCAAGCAACGTGCGCATGCGGTGACCGCCGTCAAGTAGATGGTGAAGGATCCCTTTTGTATTGGTTTCATACGTTGCCGATCCATCGCTATCAGTGGCTGCCCAAAAATGCTCAGGTCAGGTCATATTGCTGACCCCTCACTAGTTGTACTTGTGTCCGAGCAGCACAAAAATTTCCGCCACATTGGAGTTCGAGCCACATCAACAGCAAAGCCTCTTAATTTCACTCAGAGAGAAATTCACTTCCAGACCCAACTATAGCCGCACAATACTCTTTTGGTAAGGGGCATTGTGCTTAGGCGAGGGTCCTTCGTTTCTGGAGCTGGCTGATTGCCTGCTTATTGTTTCTCTGAAAACTGGGGAGTCCCAGATAACAAGCAGAGGGTAAATGCATAACAATAAACCTCTTGTTATCTCTTGCACTCGAAAATAGACAATCTGCTGTTTCATTGGCTGGCTAGTCTAAAACCACTCGTAACGTAGGGAGGCAAGTGGCTGGGCTTGAAATTCGAGCCATCACAACACGGTTTCGGAGCTACGGGTGTTTTTCATCATTCCAGGTCTCCTGCAAGTTCCTTATCTTCCAACTCAGGGGATCCAGCTTCCCACCGAATCCGCCTCTCCTCCCACTTTTCGTGTCAATCTTGCTGGCTGCTTTCCTGGTTGCTAGTTGCTGGTCGAAAAATAACCCTCCACCAGCCACATACCAGCCACCGTCAGCGAGGCTGGTACTTCCCCGCCTTCACCAGCTCCCTTCTCTCGCCACAGCGATCTCAGTCTACAAAGGTCGGCTTGTTTCTCGGCAAAAATCGTTTGCGATCGTCAACTTACTAGCCGGGGATTCTTTTGATCTACCCGAGCGGTCATCGCAGGGGGGTGAACCATTTTTGTATATCCACCTGCAATATTCACGAGCTTCTGCCGATCCCTCGGATCTTCTGTATATGTGAGGTGTCGGGCGAGTTAACTTTTGCTAGCAAGCAAATTCCTTATTCTGTAGTATAGAGTACAAAGGTTAGACAGCCACGGAGAAAAATAGTCGGTAACAGACGGGAAGGAAGAGTTTGGGGGAGAAAAGCGTCGCCGCGACGGAAGAAAGAGAGAAAAAAGAGAGTAAGCAAGCATTCTACAGCTCGTTCAGCAAAGCTTGAAGCGCAAAGCGAGCGTCGTTTTTGTATTTTCCATTAGTATCCTCGCTGTCTTCACTGTCGACTCCATCGTTTTCTTCAAAGGTGACCATTTGAGCAACTTGTTCTGGTAGAATAGAGTATTCGTTATGGGTGAAGTAGGGCGATTTGACAGGGTTGGAAGCAAAAAGCAACGATGGCTGGTTTTCAAACTCGTTGGATGATATTCCTGTCACAAACGGGTCAATCCCTATTTTCAGACCAGGAGGTGGATTCATGTGGTGAACGTGCGTAAACGCTTCGTCTCCTCTTTGAACAATCTGCAATGGTGTTTTCACATTCTGATTAAGGCCTCTTGCAATAGGCGTGCTCAGGAGAGCTTTGAAATGGGAGGGGAATGTTGTCGGAGTCATTGGAGAAACAACTTGTCTAGGTCTCGTCACGATCGTTGCCTTTCCGTCGGAATTAATCTGAACTGAAACCTGATAATTTGAAGGTAGGAATTTCCCATCGTTGAGAGTTGAAGGGCGGTCCTTCTTTTGCGAGCCATTCTCATGTAACTCTGGCGAATGCATCAATGGCGGCAGGTGTTGGGGCACGGCCGACGAAGACTGTGTTCTTCTCAGTTTCGACTGTAGCTGCTGCGTAATCAATCCCAGATTTCTTTTTGGACGAGTAGACTTGTCTAGCTCCTGTTGATTTCTCAGCGACATTTGGGCTGCAGGGTCTGTAGAGGAAATCCCTAGACCCGAAGAAGACTGTGCAACCAACGTGGCAGTGTCTGGAACCGAGTCGTCGGCACTGACCGGTCTGGATTGCATTACATCCTCGAATTTCAGAGGTTTGGGGACCAGTCTTCCCGGAGTGGAGGAGATTTTGTTTTGCTGAGGGGTCTGGGCGTACCAATGCGTGTACATCGGAGACGAGCTCAAAACATGAGAGAAATGTGAGATTGGCGTCGACGGTTGCACATCCAGTCTCCTGATAAAAGTGTTTGGAGTAGCGAATAAGTTAGCGTTGGCGTTCGCGGCTGACTGGGAGGATGGTCTTGGTGTTCGTGGGGCGTACAAGTCGTTTTCGCTCGAGGATTGCAACAACGACGGGTTGACGTCGTTCGACTCTGAGTTTTCGAGAATTGAGTGGTGGGAGGGAAATTGGGTAAATGGAATAGGGTAAGAGGCTTTTGATCTGGAAGTTGCGGCTGCTCTTTTGCCCCCATTTATTGGCTGCAGCACTGGTTTCGCCGAAGAGTCGGAGTTGGTAATCGGAGACGTGGTGATTGGAGAGGAAGCAAGGCCAACGGGGGACGAAGTGCTGGACGAGCTTGATTTTGCCGAGAAAGGAGACGAGTTCAACTGGAATCTCTGGGATTTGTAGCCGTTCCAGCTCGTCGACTTCGAGTCCGACTCCGATTGCGTAATCGATGCCAGCTCTTTGTGGGCTTTTGAGACGTTGTTCGAAACTACGTCTGCACCTTCTTTGATTGTGGAGAGCTCCATGGGGCTGGACTTCCTGCCGGACTTAGATTTAGGGGTCGCCGCCTGGGAAAGAGTCCCAGAAGAAGATATGCTCGATCTCCGCTTGTCTGGGCTCACTTTCATCACCGGAGTGGAGCAAATGGCGCCCTGACGCATGACTGCGGCAGAGTTCGACATAGCGTTCAAATTGGAGCTAATTTCAAAGTTCAATGTCGACTCTCCGGGTCCGATCTCAGGTTTGGGTTTAGAAGGCGGTCTGCCTCGACGTCTTCTTTTGGTTGGAGATTCATCGTAGAATCGCCCTTCTGACATTTGCACAGGATCTGGGGCTGAATATGTGTAAGCTGTATCCGATGAGACTCGTCAAAATGTTGGAAACTTGGCAAGCTTCAGATTTGTTTCAGCGTCGAAAAGGGAAACTTGTTACCTAGTGTTCTTTTCGGTCTATTTTTAGGACGTTGAGAGCGATTTAGGCTTCAACAGATGTCTGGCACTTTCCGGTCGCTGTCACCCAGATATTTGCTGGTCCTCACGGGTTTCTGCCACCGTAGACCTAAACAAAACTTGCAAATCAGCTCTTTTGCCCCTTCCATCCAAGCTCAAATCGATTGAGAAGCTGAAACTAAAAAAACGGCAACATTGGGTCGTGTGCCGGGACAAACTTTAAGGTAATATTGCCCTTTCGGGAAATTTATTGATTGGTAGTGTGATGGCGAAAGTCCCATAAGGTTTCCTAATCCGGTAGAAATGGGACCTAAGGGGGGGTGATTTGGGGTTAGGAGGAGCAAACAGTGGGCCACTGTACCGAGCCGAAGTCCGATAGTCTTGCCCGTTGACTGTCCACCGTGGCGGACCTTACGCTACTCCGGAAGCAACCTACGAGGCCGTACAGTCGAGCATGGATAACGGCGATCTCTGTCCATCGAACTTCGCGTTTTGCCTTTTTCGCGTTCAGTCGATGGGAACGCTGTTTTTTTATGTCACAATCGGGCATGAGCGATGGAGACGGATCAGCAATCGCATCGTTTCACGGCGATCGCAGCGCGGACTCGGATTGTGCCCATTGAGGCCCTATCTTCTGTCAAGGTTCAAGGGAAAATCGGTCTGTTGCTCCAACGAAGGTGAGGCTGGTGTATCCTGCGCCACATTTTCCGCTTGTGGCGGTGTTTTGGCCGAGGAGCCAAAATAAGTCTGGCCAAGCAGCGGACATCGAGCTTTACGAGCGCCAGTTTCTCCGCCAGCAAACCAAAAATGGAGCAGAGAGCACAGAAGCTGGCCGAGAAATGGCTGCAGATAGACGTCAATCCGGAGACTCGGGCAGAGATCCAGCAGCTGGTGGCAAGGAACGATGTGACAGAACTCGAAAAACGGCTTTCCAGTCGGATTCTGTTTGGGACAGCCGGTCTCAGAGCACGAATGGAGGCCGGATTCACCAGAATGAACGACGTGACGGTGTTGCAGGCGTCGCAGGGACTGGCTGCTTACGTTATCGGTCAACGGCAATCTGGTGAAGAACTCTCTATAGTGATTGGCCATGATCACAGACACCACTCCAAGAGATTTGCCGATTTGACAGCCGCAGCGTTTTTGACCAGAGGATTTAAGGTTTATTTTCTCGGGCCTGAGCAAATTGCGACTCCTCTCGTTCCGTTTGCCATTGACTACTATGGTGCGTTGGGTGGTGTCATGGTGACGGCATCACACAATCCAAAGGATGATAATGGATATAAGGTGTATTGGAAAAATGGGTGTCAGATCATTCCCCCGCACGACGTTGGTATTCAGAACTCGATCTTAGCGAACCTGGACCCTTTTTTTGGGACTGGCGAGTGGGATGCTGAGAAGGTGATTGCGGATCATTCAGAGAGCGTGGTCTACTGCAGAGATGAAGCTGTTAACCAATACGTTTCTGCCGTCCGGTCCAAGCTGAACAGGGGCAAAATCTCAGGATTTAAGTGTGTTTATACAGCAATGCACGGTGTGGGGGCTGAGTTTGTGAGGAAAGCTGTGGCTGGCTTGTCAGACTCGGAGATCCTCATCGAAGTCGAAGAACAGTGTTCCCCTGATCCCGACTTCCCTACGATTTTGTTCCCCAACCCAGAGGAGAAGGGGGCATTGGATCTCGCGATCTCCACCGCGGACCGCGAGGGAGCCTCGCTGGTGGTGGCGAACGACCCCGACGCCGATCGGTTCTCTGCTGCTGTGAAGATTGGATCAGAGTGGAGACAGCTGACAGGCAATGAAATCGGGTTTTTGTTCGCTGATTACGTCATCTCGACGATGGACTCTTTAGAAAATGTATGTCTTCTGAACTCGACTGTTTCCTCTCAGATGATTGGATCAATGGCCGAGGAATTGGGTTTCCGCTACGAAGACACGCTGACCGGTTTCAAATGGATAGGAAACCGGGCTATTGAGCAAGAAAGTGCCGGATTTCGGGTCCCTTTTGCGTTCGAGGAGGCCATTGGGTTTATGTTTCCTGTTGTCCACGATAAAGACGGCATTTCTGCGCTGGTTGTCTTCTTGCAGATGTACGACGGGTGGCTGAAACGAGGCAAGACGACTGCTCAGGTGCTCCAAGAAGGGTTTGAAAAGTACGGCTTCTTCAAAGAGTGCAACGGGTACTACGTTGTTCCCGACCCCAGCGTCACTGCCGAGATATTTGACGAGACAGTGAGACGAGATGGCTCCAACGGAGAGCGATACCCGCAGGAAGTCGGCGATTTTGAGGTCATTGAGTGGCGCGATCTGACCCTCGGATACGACTCCACGACGGTGTCGAACAAACCCGTCCTGCCGGTGGACCCGTCGTCGCAGATGATCACGTGTCTGGTGAAGCCCAAAGACGCAGAAAACGAGCGAGAGCAAGTCAGGCTCACTGCGCGTGGATCCGGGACAGAGCCGAAACTGAAGGTCTACATAGAATCGCGAGCCGACTCGGAGGCTCGTGCTGGATTTCTGAGCAAAGCCGCCTGGAGCGTCCTCCGCAGCGAGTGGTTCAAGCCAGAGCTCCACGGTCTGGTTGAACGGGTCTGAAAAATACAACGTCGTGTGTGGCTCAAATCCCGTGTTTTTTGATTTTCTTGGTGGATTTTTGTATTGATTTTTTGCGAGGTTGTGAAGAATGCGTGTTTGTCACTTTAAACTGTAACATAACAGGCATCAAACCGGTCGTAGGTGAGCGGCAAAAACGAAATTGGAAGGTTTCGCCATCGAAACTGAGCGGAATGTTGCGTTTTGTCCAGCATCCGAAGAAGACGGATCTGCCGGTGTAAGTTGAACGACGAGGAGCGCACGCGATGAAGTGCATGGATCGCCCGGTTGAGGTTGGTTCGATAGGAGTTTACTAACCTGGAAGCGCGTTCTGGCGTATTTAGTTCGAGGAATTATGATGACTTCAAGCCTAAGCGGAGAAAGCTAGAACGCAACAAGCTTTACGCCGTCGTGGGGACCATAGTCTCGTTCGTTCTACTAGTGACTTGGTTGAGATCGGGCACGAGTGAGGCTTCCCTAGACACGACAGTAGCACAGCAAAGGGACGAGATGTTGATGAAAATGACAAACACGGATACGCCGAGCACAGGAACGCAGTCTGCACATTCGGCGGAGTTTTTCGGTGAAGACGCGGCTGCCGACGACGACGAGCTTCCGGACACAGTTGAGATATATGACCTCAACAACTACCAAGGGACGCCAGCAGGTAAAGAGGAGAAGCAGAACGTTTTACTGCTGATACCGTTGAGAAATGCACAAAAAGTGCTCCCGTTGATGTTCAGAAACATGATGAATATGACGTACGACCACGACTTAATCGATATTGCCTTCTTGGTAAGTGACTGTTCGGAGGGTGACAAGACCCTGGAAACGCTGTTCGAGTACTCCCAGGCGATGCAGGAGGGATATCTACTGAAACTTTTGGACGAGAGAGAAAGCTCGATCGAGACCAGCGGAATCAAAGGGTCCAGTGACCTGTATCTGCAGTATATGCCAGAAGACTACGTTGAGAACGTGAAGCGCGCCTACTCTCCTCCCTACCACTCTGAGTACAACAAGCCGTTCCGGTCGGTCGAAATCTACCAGAAGGACTTTGGACAGGTGATTGGACAGGGATTCAGTGACCGTCACGACGTCAAAGTGCAAGGTATCAGACGAAAGCTTATGGGCAGAGCCAGAAACTGGCTGATGTCGGCCGCTTTGAAACCGTACCATTCGTGGGTTTATTGGAGAGACGCGGACATCGAGACCTCGCCCGGAGACATTCTCGAAAGCCTGATGAAGTTTTCTAGCGCGTTTGATGTGATTGTTCCGAATGTCTGGAGACCATTACCAACGTTCCTGGGCAACCAACAGCCGTACGACCTCAACTCCTGGGTGGAGTCGAAAGAAGGCATGGAACTAGCGAAATCGCTGCACGAGGACGATGTCATTGTGGAGGGATACGCGGAATACCCAACGTGGAGAGTCCATCTTGCGTACATTAGAGAGCCTGGTGGGAACTTGAACGAGATAATTGAACTCGACGGAGTGGGAGGTGTGTCTATCTTGTCCAAGGCCAGTGTTTTCAGAAGGGGCTCCAATTTCCCTGCCTTCACCTTTATGAACCACGCTGAGACTGAAGCTTTTGGAAAGCTGAGCAAGTCCATGGGGTTCACCGTTGGAGGACTGCCTCACTACACTATTTGGCACATTTACGAACCTTCGGAGGATGATTTGATACAGATCTCGAGGATGGAGAGGAAAAAGAGGCGTAATAGAGCTGGTTCTTATTGAGGTTTCTTGGCGGAGCCTTGGACTTCGGTTATGTATGTATTTCTATTTCTGTATGTGATGAACTCCATCACCCAGCATTTGTTTCTTAGCACGGTCAGCGAACCGTGGTAGAACTCTAGGACAGAGAGTAATGAAGAGCCCTGGAAAAACCTCGGGCTTACGTAAGCCAGAGGTCGACCTCAAAACTTGGGGTCAACCTGAGAAAGTTGTCAGCCCTAACAGGATGCACGATGTAATGTGTCGTTTGGTTTGAGGTGGGGGAGAGGGGGTGCTTGCTGGCCAATTGAGCTTATCTGCTGATCTGACCAGGAAGAACCAAGAAAATCCTAGCTAATTAAAAAAATAGAGATTTAAAATGTGATAATTGCCCCAGGGCAGCTACGAAAGATTTAGACCTAAGAGCCAGTACTGAATATTAGAATATATGAAACAACTGGGCCGGTGCGGGGGCCGCCAGCGCTCAAAAGAGCAAAGAAAACACCATCGTCAAAGAGGTGGAGACAAAATACGAAGGGAGCGTGAACCGACTGCCTGAATTCTGGCTGTGCTCGGAAGACGTTCCTGTTGATGTCTGGGTGGTATTAGAGAAAGAGCTCGACGAAGACCCGGAGGTTGCAGTTTCACCGTTCGTTCGAGAGGTTGAGCTGCTTGCTGCAGTAATCTTAGCCGAGCCGGTCGCGCTGCTGGTGCTGGTGGCAGATCCAGACTTGCTGGAGTAGGTGATTTCGACGTCGGAGTTGCGTTCGGCAATTCCAAACTTTTGACTATCGATGTCAAAGGAGAGGTAATAGTTTTTCAAAAAGAGGGAGCCCAGAATCCATGTTCCGTTGCCTGGGGTGTCAGAGCCCTGGATATTGCTAACGCAGTAGCCGTAGTATTCCGAGCCCTCCTCGTATGCTTCGCCGAGATATTCCTCGGCGGAGAGTGTCCAATTATGTCCACCGATCTCGAGCTCCAACGAGGTGGTGGAGTTGCAGTAGATTGCGAAGTTTTCGCCATCGGTTATGGAGTTTTCAAAGAATGAATGAATTTTCAGAGCGTCCTCGGTGTACGCGACAATCGAGGTGGTTCCACTGTCGACAAGTGCCAGTCTTGCGGTGGAGGAGGTCTTCTTTCCTATAGTTGCAGAGTCGAACGTAACCTCGTAGCCGTCTACGTAGACGGCTCCCATTTCGACTTCCCAAAATTTGTTGTCATTGTCGACGATGTCGGAATAATAGATGTCACCTCTATAAAACTCTGCGACATCGTCCCCGAAGACAATCAGTCCGTCGTTATTGGCGTTGTTCGAGGAAGAGTACTCCCCGAGACACAAGGCAAACTTGGCATTCGTGATGACCGAGTTCTCTTTCCAAAACGAGACAATATTGGTGAGGCCAGAGTTTGAGGTGTTGGCAGACGGAAGCCCCAAGACTCCCTCAAAGCTGTATTCTTCGAAGATGTCTGGGACTTTGTCAGCAGCACCAAACGGGAAGTCCTCGGCCGAGAGCTGGGCAACAGTCAGATCGTCTTTCACAACGACACCAGAAGCGCTTCCGGTGTTGTAGGCCAAGTCAAAAGTCGAAGTAGCGGCCTCGTTCTCGGCCACCGTGTAAAGCTGTTTGTTCTCGCACGAGGCGTCCGTGCAATTGGAGTCGTAGATCCAAACATATGGACTTCCGGTGTCGATCAACAACGGATGTTCGACCGAACCAATGGTGACGTTGACACAGTAAGCCTCTTCCGAGGAATCGGCCTGAATGTACGCCATGCCAGAGCTCCAGTTCACCGAAGTTTTTGAAGCTGAGGCAGTCGTTGAGGTGGACGTTGTCGCCTTGGCGCTGTAACCACTGGCTGCTACCAGAGTTGCCTGTTTCGCCTTTTGCTTCAATTGAAGCTGGTAACTGGCGGGAGCAGTCTCAACCGAGGTGACCTCATATATCTTGGACGGATCTGGATAGGTTGGACAGGCCCCGTTGAATGCGAGTGATAAGGCAGGCAGGGCCAGCAGGGCCAGCGCGGAAAGCTCAGATGGCGCGACACGCATGGCAAGTCTAGAAGGGAACCAGCAGGTGGTGAAGTCGGTTTTTCTCCGCTTGTGCAAGTCGCAATAAAGTTACGAACTATTCCTTGAAATAATCCTTGATGACTTGATCTTCACTGGAAAACTTTCAATACGAGGTTCTGTCAATGCTGATACGTTGGACGCAATTCCTGTTGGTCAGTTCCTCTGAGTTTGCTTCCAGTAGGTTATATCTCGCCTTCTATCCGTGTTGAGACCCTCCCCTGGACAGAGAAGAAGACACAATCCTGATCAACGTGTTTCTCGAAACTCCGTACAAATCTTCCGGACCAGAAATTGTCACCGTCTGCATGGTCCTTGCGCATTTTATTGTTGATTTTTTCCCCAATCAATAAAATTAGCACGCCCAGAACCATAACAACAGCCCCGTTTCTACAGTAACCAAATAATACTTTCCCTTTTGGGACGCGACGCGTTGGCTCCGAACGCGAAATATGGTGCAAGGGTGTTCTATAATTATCTGGAGACGGAACTTGACTGAAGTCAAACCGTAGAAACGACGTGAGATCGCAGACAGCGAGTCTCGCCAGGCCAGCAGGACCGCGGAAACTTTCCTCGAACGAAACGAGTCAATTCTTTTTCGGGGATCATATGGGCGTGATACGTTGTTTTAAGGGGCATTTAGATATAGATTGGCTATCCTTGGAAGCAAGCAGCGGTGATCGCTGCTCCCAAAGCGGCAGAATGGTCAATGTGGATCAACTTGATCGGTGGTAATCCGTTCGAGAGATGATTCTGGTCCAGCAGCGCCTGGACCTTGTTTCTGTAACTGTGGAAGTACTGGAAAAATGTTCCAATGTAACCGATTTTTATGCTGGAAGCACGGACTCGGAACGGCTCGTCTTTTTGGATCAGCAAAAGACACGCAATCAGCGAAGCAGACAAAAGAACGGAGGCCCGCGATGTGAGGATATCAACAAGACTCAACAACTTGCCGAAATCTGACCCCGACAACAGTAACTTATACCGATCATTAAACAGGTCGTGGACTTCCTGGTAGTCTTGTTCGCAGACCTGGCAAACAAACTCTCCAGTCAGTTCGTACGGTCTGCTTTTCCCGAACTCCGACTTTTGACCTGAACAGACTTCTCCAGTCTCGAGCATTGCCTTCAGTCCAAGCCGGAACAGCTCGCCGATGTAGCGACCGGAGCACATGTACTCCATTGGCTGGAACACCTGTGAGTTTGTCACGTGTGTTTCCCCGATTCTGTTGTACTCGGGCTTCATCGCCAAGTCCAGAACGCCGTTGACGCGGTCTCTGAAATGTGAGCCAAAAAACGACAGTTCACTGTTCAGGGTTGTCTGCCCGCTGGTGAACGAGGCATTCAAGCCTGTTCCTAAAACAAGTCCGAGAGTGCAACGATGCAGATAAACTCCAGAAACGTAGACCGAGGCAGCATCATTGACAACAGAACAAATTTTGACGTTGATCCCCTCTTGGCTGTTGAGTTTTTTGCTGAGGATCAAGGCAAGATCTTCACCTTCAACATCCGGCATTGTTTTAAACCCTTTCCCGACAATCGGGCTCAAGAACGCGTTTTTTGGGCTGGTTTGCAAAAACGGAAAGCTCCATGATACTCCCATTTTGACTTCATCTCCAGCTTTAAAATAAAGCTCTCCATTCGCTCCTTTCTCTGTCTTTATGACATGCTCCACTTTATCAGATAGCAATTGAAAGAACTCGAGATCGATGGTCTTTGAATGATCAGCAACCTCCCACTTTCTGCTGGCCAAAATCTTGAACATGGAGTCTCCCAGTAGGTCAACGATGTACACCCTTATTGTAGACCCTCCCAGTTCAAACACCAGGTATCTCCCTCTGAGAGCAGGGGACGGTGAAGGTACGCACGTAGGAAGAAGAGTCTGTCTATCTTCACTGCGGTACGCGTCAACCAGCTCCTGCAGGAACAACTCCACAAACTCAGAGTGTCTCTCTGATCGGAAATTGCGTGAAATATCGGACCCTATGGAGTCCAGGATGGAAACTTTGAGAAGATCAGAGTCCAACGAGGTCTCGGAGCTGGACTCAGCGACATGCGAAACACGGTCAGACTCCAACCAATAATCTTCAGAATCAGACAAATTCATCTCTCGACAGAGCATGACACACGGTTCAAAAGTTTGAGAGGCCCGTCTTGTCCAGCAGAAGAAGGACGGCCAATACTCGGGTGCGCAGAACACCAACAACTTTTAGTCTGATAAGAAATCTCGAGTCCATAAACAGTAACTCGATATCAAAACATCCGTACACCGTCTGATTTTATCGAGATTTTTTTCCAAATCAAAACAAGAAAAGAGATCGAGGAGCTTTGCCTTTCCCGATCCAACCCTTGCCAACAAGACCCAACGTTATACGACGCCAGATGAAAGGTTACTCGGAGCTGTTTAAGGGACTAAATGAAAACCAGCTGAGGGCTGTGACAGCTCCAAATGAAGATGTTCTTCTGATACTAGCTGGACCAGGAACTGGTAAAACTAAGGTCATCACATCCAAAGTGGCTTACTTACTGCTCCACCACCGAATCCCTCCGCAAGAAATCATTGTGGCTACGTTCACGAAAAAAGCTGCCAATGAAATGATAGAGCGGCTGACAGAGCTGTTGAAGCCGTTTCCCGAGATCGATCTGAAGAAGCTGGTTATAGGTACTTTTCATTCGATCTGCGTGAGAATCTTGAGATCTCACGGTAAACTAGTTGGACTGAGCCCTGGTTTCAAGATCGCTGACGAGACGGACTCGAAACAGCTTGTGAAACGGGTTTTAGAGACAAAGAACGTTGGCTGGGAAACGGAAGGCGCTATCAAAGAAGCCGATATTAAAAAGTACAAGAGTTTTATCTCGTCCTGCAAGTCCAAAGCGCGATATCCACAGGAAGTCCCTCTAGACACGAGAGAGCCCAATTTTGTAAACAAATTGGACGTCTATCAACGATATCAAGACCTGTTGATGAGAAACAATCTGATCGACTTCGATGACTGCCTGTTGCACACCCACAAGCTAATGACCGAGCATCCTCGGTGTTTGAGCAGAGTCAAGCACGTTTTGGTGGACGAGTTTCAGGACACCAATACTGTTCAGCTACAGCTAGTGTACCAAATGTCCGACAGCAGTTTGGACCACAAGGACAATGTCACGGTGGTCGGGGATCCCGACCAGAGTATCTATGCGTTCAGAAATGCTGAGTCTGAGAATTTCTTCAGAATGGAGGAATACTATCGAAAGAGGGGTGTTGGAGTTTCCAAAATATTGCTGAATGAAAATTACCGCTCGACGTCCAACATCCTCACTTTGGCAGAGAGACTGATGGCCAGCCAATATGGAAAGCGAGAAGAAAAGCAGCTAAGGGCCAACAGATCAGACAACAAACTGATCGATCTCGCGAGGTACCAAACCAACAAAATTGAGGCCAAGAACGTGGCAGCGACAATCAAGGACTTGGTCGCTCAGAAGAACGGTACGAACGCGGCGCTGAACTATTCTGATTTTGCGATACTACTTCGTTCTGGCTATCTTTCTCGGGTGGTTGAACAGGAGCTGATCCACGAGAGTTTGCCTTATGAGGTGGTTCACGGAAGGTCCTTCTGGGAACTCAAGGAGATAAAGATTATGGTTGACTATCTGAGAGCGGTGGCCTCCGATTTAGACTGGCTAGCGTTTAGTCGCACTCTCAGTTTTCAGGTGAACGGTCTTGGCGACAAGTCGCTTGGACTGATCGAAGATGCTTTTCAGAAAGAGAGGTCTTCTGGATACCAGGGAAACGTGTCGGCGATCCTGAAGAGCGTGATTGAGACCAAGACTAAAGGGATCAGCTCGAAGGCTGCGGAGGGGGTCGGAAGGTACTTGGAGATGTTGGAGAAGGCCCGAGAAATCCTGAAGGACAGCACGGGTGGAACGTCGCAGGGATTAGATCAGATGTACGAGTATCTCTTGAGACAGACCAATTTAATTGGAATCGTCAACGAGAAAAAATCCAAGACCAAAGACGACGCTGAGGCGGAGATCAAGTCCAATTTGGAGGAGTTGAAAAATCAGCTTTTGGGGTTCAACATTAACGAGGAGTCTCTGCTTCTTGACGCATACGACGAAATCGAGTCCGACAATGAGGGACTGGAGGACGTGCTTGCGGAATCGTGTCCGTCGCTAGATCTCCTCTCGCAATTTTTGGACTCGATTTACCTCTATGGAGAAACCAGGGACGCTCAGGAGTCCAAGTCAAAGGTGACCATTACCACCGTCCACGGGTCGAAAGGGCTCGAATGGCCTGTTGTTTTCATTCCGTCTCTATGTGAGGGGATTTTTCCCTCCCAGTATGCGGTCAACGAGACCGACGAGGAGAAGCGGAAGGCCAATCTTGACGAGGAGCGACGGTGCATGTATGTTGCAGTGACCAGAGCCAAGCAAGCTTTGTTTTTGAGTTCCTTCAAAGAGACGGTTGGGTTTGGGTTTGGAGACTCAGCCAAGCAGACAAGTCGTTTTTTGAGCAATCTCCCTGCGGATTTGGTGAACCAACGGAAGCCAAAGCCCGTGAGTTTTGCGACGGGCTGGAGTACCGCGAAGGGCTCGACAATATCCCCGGTGATGAGCAATTCCCCGGGCGTCAGAAAGTGGAGTTTGGCTTCAAAGCTGAACGATTGTTCTCAGCAGCAGGTTTCGAAAACTGAGACTGGTCAAGCCCAGAGCTTCAAAAGAGTGAAGGTTTCCGTCTCGCCTGCTCTGTCGCAACTTCCGCACATGAGTCCGACTGCTTCACTGGTAAAGCTGGGAGGCCCAATGACGAAGCGAAAGAGACTGGGAATGGGAAGGCCGCTCAGACCTTTCACCGTGAAGAAAAAATGACTGTGTTAAATTATTAGA
The DNA here is from genome assembly GCA_030674545.1 of Ogataea saltuana. Lineage (NCBI taxonomy): Eukaryota > Fungi > Ascomycota > Pichiomycetes > Pichiales > Pichiaceae > Ogataea > Ogataea saltuana. Next base: position 146,789 of record JAKTYV010000012.1, read on the forward strand.
TTGGCTTTTTGTTGTCTATATAGAAGTAGCCTGATTAATGTGTGGATTCGAAGGTTTTGGTCGAGCGCTCGTCTAGATTATGACCGGGTAAAACAGTCTTGAAAAGTAGCCACGGACTCCACCGGCGAGGAGAAGCTTGTAGGCAGCTTGGCGATTTGACAGTAGCTCAACGTCCAGACCCGATTTTTCCGCGTCTGAAACAGCAGGATCGTTCAGAAAGGACAAAGTGTCCTCCGTTGTTTCGAGCCTCCTCCGCAACAACCTTTTTACTTTGATTTCCCTGACAATTACTATCATGGACAGTCCTCCCACGGCAAAGCATCCGGAAAAAATCTGCGCTTTGATGAACCGTTTGTCCCCGGAAGTCTTTCGCAGCTTCAAGGCGGCCACTTCTGAGAATAAACAGAAACAGCCAACAAGAAAGTTCTCAAAACTCCAGGCGGAGGGAAACAACTCCGGCGGAACCATGTCTGCCAAAATTGGCTGGTTCAAAGTCGCAGCAACTCCGAAAACGAGACCTGCTAGAACGGCGTAGGCCAGAACAACGGCGTAGGTCAGAGCGTTGATCCACATAGCAAACACGAGAACAATCACGCCGACCGTCAGCATTACGGACAAATTGACCCGACCGACGTAGTCAGCGCTGAGTCCAATCGAGGCCCTTCCGACTGCTTGGCAGCCGTTGAAAATTGCGGTGACATGGGAGCCCTGTTCAGAGGTCAATCCGATCGATGTGCAGTACGCTGACAGCGAAAACAGCGCGGTGACATAACACGAGGTGACCAGACTCAGCCACATTCCAAGAGCGTACAGATCGTAGCGTTTGAACACCCGCGTGTCGAAAAGAACAGACGCTCTGGCCCTGATTTCGTGCCACGTTCTCAATCTGGGTCTTGGAACTCTTTGTTTTATCAGAAACGTCAGGACAACACTACAGCAGAAAGTGACAATGGAAATCATCCGCATGGCCCACTTGTAGCTGCCGGTTTGAATGATGAGACTCTGACAAGAAAGTGTGAAAACGACACCTCCAACACCGCTGGCAGACACCACGATTCCGGACGAGAGCCCTCTCTTCTTATCAAACCAGTCAGGCAGACAGACTATCGCAGGGTTAAAAAGAAGAGCAAAGCCGGAACCAACCAGGATACCCTGCGTAAGATATAACTGCCATAGCGAGACGTCAATCGATCCCAAAGCATACCCCACAGTCTGAAGAACAATTCCTATAGCCATTGTTACCTTCATTCCCAATATCGCGGAGATGATCTGGACGACAGGAGCACACGACTGGGCAACGCACAAAACCAGTCCACCTATAAGGGCATAGTCTACAGCAGTGGCACCTCCAAAAGTATCATGGCTCATCCAGTAGTTCAAAAACACCCCGTATGACCCGTTCGCACCCCATGTTGAAAAAAGTAGTAAAAACTCACTCAAACAAACCACCCAAGCGTAACCTTTATCAGGGGGCGGCAACTTCCCCACGCTTCCAAGATCCGCTTCGTCTTCCGTTTCTGCCTCTTCTTTGTTGCGATCCTCCTTCTCCTGTCCGCCGGCAGCAGACTTGGTGGTGGCAATTCGAATAGCTTCTTCCAGTCCCAGATACTCTAGTTCCCTGCCTTCGCGAGTGTGCCTTTTCTGTACCGTTTCTATGTCTGTTTGCAGGTTGTCGTCGCGGACTTGGTCCACCAGCCGCCTCACGTTTCTGGACACTCGTCTTGAGACAGACGAGGCCAGACTCGAGGTGGTAGATATCATCGACCTCGAACGTGCCACAGGCGCAGACGGCGCGCCGTCTTGTGGAGCCTGGTGCGCCACCAGAGCAACATTTCTGAACCTACGTGACTGTACTGAGCTGGAGACAGACTGTAGTTCAGAGTCCAGCGAAGAAACCTCCGAACTCACGTCGTTCAGGTGACTGGACATGATCATTTTAGAGATTGTGGTAGGCTGTTCTGACAAGTGAACTTTCAGGCACTTCAGAAGCTTGCATCTGATCCACTTATGATGATATGTTCGTTTGGATATCCTGCTAAACCTGCTAAATGTCTAGATGACTCAAAACGAGGATCAAATTATTTCCAAAAGTTCTAACTTTTTCCTGAAAATTGCACCCCACCAGCCATAAAGGGGATAAAAGTCTCTTACATAGAAAAAAGATTTAATTTGCGGGATTTTCTGTACTGAAACTGCGGGGAAATCATAGCCTACATGACCACTGAACATGCATCAGCCAGAGGGCTCGATCAGCTTCTCGTCTTCCCTGTTGTTTGGCCCGAATTACAATGGCCATGCTCGATGCAGGTAGCCAGCATTACGAAGTCTTTTTCAGGATAATCCAGGCTTCGGGCTGTGCCCGATAGCTTTTAAATTTTTGTAACCAACTCTGGAACGTGAAGGAGGACCGGCTGTTTTTAAAGCTGCGCCTGCTCTGTTGCCCTCTCGCGGAACAATAGGAACCTCGAGGGAGCTTCTCTTTAAGGCTCCCAGTAGCCAACTGTGTGCCAGCCAGATAATGTTCCTCTTTCATCTTCGATAAGAAAATTTGGCGTGGCTCGCCAAATATTTTTTTTTTAAATATTTTTTTTTTTCGTTTGGGCCTGAAAAATTTTAAGCTGAGTAAAGGGATAGATTTTAGATAGATGCCAGGCATCAAGAGCGAGAAACAAGCTTGTTGACGTCCATATCGTACGAAATCAAACACTATGGCAACTCTCGTCCCGCCGCAGTCAAAAAGACAGAAAAGGGAGGCCCAACTGCCTCGTGAGGTGGCGTTGATTCCAATTGATCTCCCAAATGTGCTGATCAAGTTCCAAGCTTCAGACAGCGGAGAGACCATCGGCGGCTCCATCCGAGTCCCAGGAGCCATCACAGATAAGCAGTTGGAGGAGCTTCTCAATCAATTACACAGTTCCTCTGATGATCCAGTTCCTTACAGTTTTTCGCTGCAGAATGGCGAGAACCTAGTGGACATCAAGGACAACCTTTATAGCTCGGTTCTGAAGCCGGGCATCAAGACGACAGAAGACTTCATGACCTTGGTGTACACCCCACGATCGGTTTTCAAAGTGAAACCGGTCACGAGACCGTCGGGTACTATAGCAGGACACCAAGCGACAATTTTGGCAGCACAATTCGCTCCGTTCACTAGTGCGAAGTTGGTTACTGGAGCAGGTGATTCTACTGCCAGGGTCTGGGACTGCAACACGCAGACGATCCAGCACACTTTGAGCGGACACTCCAACTGGGTTCTCTGTGTCAGCTGGTCTCCGCAAGGTGATGTCATTGCTACTGGTTCCATGGATAACACAATCAGACTATGGGATCCCGTCAAGGGTCTTCCCTTAGGAAGTGCGTTGACTGGGCACTCGAAGTGGATTTCTTCTCTGGCTTGGGAACCGATTCATTTGGTGAAGCCAGGAGACAAACCAAAGCTCGTTTCCGCCTCCAAAGATGGTACTCTTAGAATATGGGACACTGCGACAAGATCCTGTATCATGACAATGGCCGGACACTCGTCCTCTGTTTCCTGTGTGAGATGGGGTGGCTCAAATCTTATATACTCGGGATCCCATGACAAGACTATTAAGGTATGGGACGCTAAAGTCGGAAAATGTGTTCAGACTCTGAAGTCGCATGCTCATTGGATCAATCATATCGCTCTTTCTACAGACCATGTCATCCGCATGGGCGCGTTTGACCATAAGGGAGAACAGCCAAAGACGCCGGAACAAGAACAAGCCCAGGCGCTCGCCAACTACGAGAAAGTGGCCAAGGTCGGCGGCAAGATTGTTGAGAGAATGGTCACTGCCAGTGACGACTTCACCATGTTTTTGTGGGAACCGTCCAAGTCGAACAAGCCTATTTGCAGAATGACTGGACATCAGAAGCTTGTGAACCATGTTTCCTTTTCTCCGGATGGAAGATACCTCACGTCGGCCTCTTTTGACAATTCCGTCAAGCTTTGGGATGGTAGAGATGGAAAGTTTATTGCCACGTTCAGAGGACACGTGGCTCCAGTCTACCAGACATCGTGGTCTTCAGACAGCAGGTTATTGGTTAGCTGTTCCAAGGACACAACTCTGAAAGTCTGGGACGTGAAAACCAGAAAATTGTTGTCCGATCTACCAGGACATGCCGACGAAGTTTACGCTGTCGACTGGAGTGTTGACGGCCAAAGAGTTGCCAGTGGAGGCAAGGACAAAATGATGCGTATCTGGACGCATTGATTATGTTTTGTAGTCGATTCTACAGAAATTCGCATCTCTCTTTGCTGTGTATTGTACGAAAAAGAGCTTTTGGCATCGTTTGATATCGAGATTAAAAAGTCGCGTGCGGCTAGTTATTACGTAATGCAAATCTGTAAAGATAAGTGAAAAATCGATCGAGACGCGTTACGCTATGAGTTATCGGTTGTCAAACCAGTAGAAGCATTCAACTTGGCCGTCCAGACAGACACCAATATGCCGTCGCCCGCTTCCAATCCCAAGGTGTCCCTTATTGTTGCGGCTTTGCTGCCGAGATTCGGTATTGGAAACAAGGGAGCTCTTCCTTGGAGTCTCAAACAAGAGATGAAGTACTTCAGAAAGGTGACGACAAACACACAGGATCCTGGGGCGAAGAACGTGGTGGTCATGGGAAGGAAAACGTGGGAGTCCATACCCGTGAAGTTTAGGCCGCTCAAGGATAGAATCAACGTTGTTCTGACGAGAGATCAGGAGAAGTTTAGAGCTTCTCATGGGGACGAGCTGGAGAAACACGGTGGCGATGTGAGGGTGGAGGCGTCACTAGCGAGTACGATCAAGTCGCTGGGAAATCTGGCTGTGGGGGAAATCTTCATCATTGGTGGAGCGGAAGTGTACAATCAATTGCTGAGTCAATCCCCTGAGCTGATCGATCGCATCTTTCTCACTGAGGTTCGGCACGAGCAGCAGGACTCATTCGAGATGGACTCATTTATTCATGTTGATGCTCGAGTTTGGGAAAAGAAGGAAACTCGAGCCGTGACAGATTACTTGCAGTCGAAAGGGCTACACGAAGAATTCGACTTGATTGGCAATAAGGAGAAAGACTTTTTCTACGACTTCACTATTTGGGAGAAGAAGTCCAGCTCTGTCTAGAGTTTGTATCGAAATCGTTCGAACGATAATAATAATAATAATAATGATGATCACATACCCTTACCAACGACTACTCCGGCGAAAGGGTTGAGCCGGTGTTATTGATCTTGTCACGTGATCTCACTTAGGTCCGTCAGGTGTGCGGAGTGTCTCAACTAATTGGAACTTTTTCACTCCTCACACCGCTGGACTTTTTTCTGACCCTAAAATTTTTTGTCCCGATAAGACTGTGCCAGCGCGAAGCTTACCAAGGCGGGCCAGAACGGCCGGGAGAGTTTCGCGGGTAGGCACGAGTTCTCGCTGGGCCGAGTTTTCTGCGGTGGCTGGCCTCTCCCGGAGAACCAAAACGCAGTCCCGGCGCAGAACCGCGAGCGACTGAAAAATTTTGACCTGGTGTTGTGCGAAACAGCTGTGTAGGCAGAGAGTTTGTGTGTAGCGGCAGAGGATTCTGGTGCACTCTGAGGTTGAAGTTAATTTTCACTATTGAAGATACTTTATTTTATGAGAATTAAACTGTTGGCATAGATAGTCTAAGAATACTTATCGACACATTACACATCAAAATGGCCGAGTCTCACAGATGTAAGTGTTAAAGACGAACTCAGGTAGTTTGTGAACCAGTGGGAGAGATACAGATTGGCAACAAGATTTGAGCGTTGGTAAAACATCAACACCATTGGAGAGAAAAGGTAACAGCAGGGAGACTTTAGTTCTCAACAACATAGTGTGAAAGGAACAGCTCACGTCGTTCTGTCGAAGGTTTTGCTCCCAAAGTGAAACGCCTCGATCACGAAGATTGTAAGAATAGAGACCAAATATTTCCATTCCTTGTGCATTCATTCGTTTTCTAAGAGAACTGAGCAAGCTTGAAGCCAGCTCTCTCAAAAGCTGCCGAGGTGCCACACGTGCTGATACCTTGCACAACGAATATTCCAATCTCACAGCATCCTTCTCTTCCGTATCGGCAAGTCTCCGTTGCCAGTCTCGCTCCACCACTGGAACACCACACTCCAGAGCTACCCTAATCATTCTTCTGAGTGAAATACTAACTTTTTTTTCTTCTAGTATACGTCAAGGGTAAACACATCTCTTACCAAAGATCCAAGAATGTCACCAACCCAGACACCTCTTTGATCAAGATCGAGGGTGTTGCCACCACTGATGACGCTAAGTTCTACCTCGGTAAGAGAATTGCTTACGTCTACAGAGTTTCTAAGGAAGTCAGAGGCTCCAAGATCAGATGTATCTGGGGTAAGGTCACTAGAACCCACGGTAACGGTGGATTGGTCAGAGCTCAATTCAAGAACAACCTCCCAGCCAAGACTTTCGGTGCTTCTGTTAGAATCATGCTCTACCCATCAAACATCTAAGAAGCTTCTAAGGTTTATTAACGGGGAACGGTCGAAAAAGAAGAAACAACAGTTACATATCCATCTCTGAAGGGTTAAATTGTATATTTAAATATATCTAATAATCTTATCTCTTTTCAGTTGGAATTGGTAGCTTTCGAGCTTTATATAGAATTTCAATCTGCACTGTCATTGAGATCTGTTATCGAGTTGTTCCTTGAGTCTCAGCGAGGTTCTGTAAATGTGTCTAGTGAAATCCATTCAAAATCTTTTATTCAAGAGGGTTTTGAAAACACACCCGTACACCAATTACTTTTGGGACAACCACGACAGGAATCCTAATCAAGAGCTCAGAAAAACTGGCCAATGTATTGATTGCAATTGAGCCTGATTGTACACAACAAACCGTTTTGCAGTTGAACATATAAAATACAGTGTCCATATAGACCAAACGACTCTACAATGATTCCTTGGGAGGGTCTGATTCCATACGGGCTAATTTTAACAGTAAGTGGGGACGAGGGCGAAAACAAATAGCGTCAATAGCAAGAGTCTACAACCTCGAAACAGGACCTTATACTAACTAAAGCGAATTGAATGCAAACTCGTGGTGACTACATATGTGTCTCGTTACCTCATTGTTTGTGCTTCAATCCAAAATTGATACAGTTTTTCGGACTAGCGGGAGCTTCGATGAATGCCATTTCAGTGGCGTCGTTAACTCGTAATTCTCAGGGACCAAACCAAGAATCCAATTACAATGTTCCCAAGTCAGAGAAAGTTTGGGTCAAGCCTCGTTTCAACACCGACCAATGGGACAAGCATTTAGCTGTGCGTGATCTAAGATTAACGGGATCGTTCAGAGGCCAAGTGGCTCAGCCGGAAGCAGACGAGTCTTTTGAGACCAACTCGGTCGTGTTTGCAAGCAATACAAACAAACCTTGGGTTTTGAGAAAGCATTTGATCATGAAAAACTCTCCTTCGAAGTGGTTCAAGAAATACAACCCAGAACGCGATTTGCAATGGGAAGGAGTGAAAGAAGATTTCCTTAAGGGCATGAACAAATAGCTGTTTCTGTTCCTGTTTCGTATCTGGTTCTGCAACTAGAAACGAAACTGAAGTCACCTTTGGCCGAAACTCTCAGTTTTATTTATTCATCTATTATCTATTTATCTATTTATTTATTTATTTATGACAGGCTTATTTATGGGCCTTTTTTGTTATTCGTTGACCGGTTACTTACTGTCTTCCAAAGTTTGCAGACATCTTGCATTCAAAGCAAATTGGTCGTTAGTACAGAAATCGGATCGTATTAATTTGAAAACTTTGTGATTCAATAAAAAGAATGGATAAGTACAAAAAAAACCTAAGCAATAAGCCTCATGTGCGTAAAACAAAGGAATCATGAAATGAGGTTTGAGCTGAAACGAAACAACGAAGGATAGAGGCACAACTCGGTTCTATCCTATTTTGTGAAATGACGTTTGCACTCGCTATATCCTGATACTTCTTCTTTTGAAGAAGTCCATGACTCTTTTTGCGGCAGACGCTTCTTTGTCCTTCTCCCTGTTCTTCGAAGGAGCAGACATGGACATCCGGCTCGTGGCTGCACTGGAAGAATGGCTCTGTTGCGTCAGTTGTGGTTGAGACGGGACGTTGTGGCCATCTAGGTGGCCTTGCAAGTGAGAGGGCTCATCCCGTTTGTTAAGCGGCTCCAAGACTTTTCGCGACGGAGTGCTAGCGGATGAGACAGCTGAACCATCCTGTGAATAACTATTGTAATTGTGAGAATAGAAGCCGAGCATGCTGAATCTCTTGAACTTCGTTGAAGATCCACTTGAAGGGACATGTCCTTTGCTCGATCCCTTATTCTCCTTCTCCGAAGTTTTGGTGCGAGACCGTGAAATTGGGGCTGTTTCCAGGGATGACTTCGACGCGTTCCGAACTGGGTCCAACAGTTTGACTGAGTCCTTCGTCGAAGGCTGCCGGTCGTGTTCCCTGACTTGCCTTGACTTCTTATCTTGCTCGATTTCCTTGATTTTGTCCGTTTCCTGAATCTCGAGATCCTCAATAATCTCCTCTGATTTCTCGGTTTCTTTGCTGACTTCGCTTCTCTTAGTCTCCTCCGTCTCTTCGATCTTCTCGGCCTCCGAACTTGGTTCCGTTGCTTTGACTGTTGCTTCAGTAGACGAGTTCAGGGTATCAACGGTCTCTTCCTTTTCTGGAGCTGGCAATTCTTTGAGCATTACGGGTGGAAGCGGAGGGGTAGCGCTGATCTCAGTTTGCGAGAGAAGCGGAGAGTTTGGCAGGGTAGCGGTGGATTTCGATGATATCGAAAAAATATCGATAGCGTTGGAAAGGGAGTCAAGCGCAGCGGATTTTCGTTTCTCTGACTTTGACATGCTGAATTCCGCACGCTCATGTGTCTCTGTGGAGTCTGAAAGGGTAGTGAGCACACCGCTGGCAATAGCCATATCAACAATCGGCTCGGTGATTTTCGGCTGACACCAGGAGTTTCTGTTTTCTCTTGCGGGAGAAGATGCAAAGTCGTTGATCTTTTTGGGTGAGGGAGCTCTGTCGAAAAGAGGTTTGGTAAGGTTTGTCTCGGAAGATATGGCTGGGACTAGGAATGCGAAATCAGGGGATGGAAATTGGTAGCCAGAGGAAGCAGATGCTGGGTGATAAGAGGTTGGGCGAGGTCTGTTGGCGCGGGTTGGTAGCTTCGAAGTATAAGAGCTTGCAGTCGCCGTTGGTGAGGGGCTCGTTTGGCTCAACCCAGAATTGCCAGATTTAGAGATAGGGGGTAGCAGGGGCGGAAGCATGCTGTCAATCGGTCCAACTCTGCCCTTCTCTGGACTTTCGACAATGGTCTCAAAGTTCAACGGCACGTTGGTGCTTGACGCCAGGCTGCCACTTCTCGAACGAGCCGGAGCTTCCAACGCGCTGAAGCTTCCATTGTGTGTGGCCGATCTCGGAAGAACCTGTCTTACGACAGCATCACTCTGAATGCTGTTGCGTCTTGATATCTCATATTTGTCTGCTTCAACGACTGCTTGCAGCACGATACTTGCGGATGAGCCACTCCTCTGATGTCCCACACGATAGAATTCTGCCGGTAACACTGGACTTTTAGACCTAGTCGAGGGTATTGAAATGTCTGTTGAGCTGGTGGATGAGGGTATAGCAACGGTATGGGAAGTTTGAGGGGCTGCTGGATTCGAATATAGCACGGATGAGACGCTTTTGACGTTGAGAGGTTTGCTGTGAGGCCTGTTGAGAATCAAAGATGCTGAGCTTGGGTTCTCCATAAGCGAAAGTCTTCTGTTGATCTTATCTTGTTGAGGAACTGTCTGTTTCGTCCTTGTGTAATTCTTGTCCCACTCAGAAGGCGTGACAGAGAGGAAAGGAGCATGCGGTGATAGCCAAGGGTGAGATCTGATCTGTTTGAGATCGATTCTCTTCTTGGGATTCGAAACTATAATCTTTCTCAAAAGGTCCCGAGGACTCGGTTGAATGTACTCTGGAAAGGTCAATGGGGTATGGGTAATGTAATGGTATAGTCTGGCTATGTTATCTCCGTCTGGATTCTGCGGATCATCGTCGAAGGGAAGATAACCTGCGAGCATCGCGTACAAGATAACACCACATGACCAAATGTCAACCTTTTTCCCCTCATAAGGCTCGCTGCTCACAACGAGCTCGGGCGCAGCATAGCAAGGAGACCCACAGCTGGTTTTCATCATATCAGTGCTTTTGAAAGTGTTGACAAAGCCGAAGTCTGTGATGATGATGTTCTTATGTTTATCCAGCAACAAGTTCTCTAGTTTGAGATCTCTGTGGACAATACCCTTAGAATGCATGTAGTCAACACCGGAAACCAGCTGTGCAAACAACCTGCAGGCCAGTGATTCTTTCAGGTATCTGTGCTCGAGAATATACTCAAAGAGTTCACCTCCAGAGGCATACTCGAGCACTATTCCGATATATTTCTCGTTTTGCAACACTTCCTCCAGTCTCACAATGTTTGGGTGTGCTAGTTTTTTCAAAGCGTTGATCTCTCTGTGGATCTTGTTTTCCTTTTCAGAGCCCTTCGGGATGGAGTCTCTTCTGATGAGTTTGATGGCGGCTTGGGAAGGATGTTTTCCGTCCTTTCTCCATCCCAGCTTCACCTTTCCGAATTCTCCTTCTCCAAGAGTTGAGCCTAAAACGTATGCTCCAAAGCGGACTTCCTTGGGGGTTCTTCTTTTCGAAACAGAGCTCCCGCTCAGGCTCTGTCGAGTGGAACTGCGAGAGGAGGTTGGGGGGACAGTAGTCATTGTAGGGGTTGATGCCGACATCTTGGGAGCTAAATCTCAATCGTTTGCTGTCGTTTGCTGTCGTTTTGATGAAACGAAACTGATAGAATAATGAGCTAGTTAAAGGAATGCCAGACACTTGGAATTATGATCAGTCCGATTAGCTTGTCGCTGCGGTGGGGTGTCAACAAACGCGGTTGTTTGAGTTCAAAGGCGAGCTAAGGTTATTGAGCAGTCAGTCTAAAATAGAATGAAGTCCAATCCCGCGATTTCAAAGTTGCTGGTCCGCTGGTATAGATACTACCTTGTTGTTGATCAGTCTTGTTCGTTCTTATTCTTATTTTGTTTCTGTTGTGCCAGTCACTGAGATAGCCCTAACTTTTGATCTTTCTCTTTGATCAAAGCTCTGTGCGTGTCAATCAGTCCAGAAACTGACTAAAACGCGAGGCCAACAGCTTAAAACAACTCGATCAAAACAAAGCTTCTCCAGATAAATAATACAAAACAAAACAAACACATGAAATAGTTAAATTAAAACAAAACAAATCATCTGCAGCACCCATTGGGAATTTTTTTACTCTTAGTAAACACTGTCCAAATAAGGCTGAGTTTTAGATCCCATCAATTTGCTGCGCTTTGCCTGAATTAGCCACTTCGCCTAGGTGATTTTGCATTTATGGGCGTGCATTCCCGGCAGGTGGTTCCTGAGTATCCCGGCTAGTCTCTCCTGTCTTTGGAACGTTCTGTCTTTCCAGACGCCTTGCGAGCTTTGCCTTGTTTACCTTTTCCTTCTTTTGGCCGGGGCGACCCACCGTGCGAAGGGAGAAAAAGGGAAAAAAGTTTCCTACAGCCGGGTAACTTTGCTGCAACTTCGGGGTTGTCGCCAGGCACTAAATTCAGGGGCGGGTGGCGTAAGTGGCCAAGAGGGAGCGAACGGGGTAATAGAGATCCAGTCTCATTTTGGCTCACAAGTTATCCCGGAAATTACTTTTTGGATAACCTTAGGGCTCATTTCTCCTCAGAGAAGATCATATTAATTAAAAATAATACTTTTCAGCAAGGCCATGACAATGTGGACGAATCAATTGATCCAAAACGAGCCTTCTTCTCACCGGTTTTCTTTATTTTGTTTCAATACTAGTCTACGTGGATCTTCCTCAAACTCATAAGATGACAGAGGACCGTACTGATCCAGAATTGCTCAGACTCGGATGAGAAGAAAAAAAGTTACCCGGATCATCTGTTTACCTCAAAACGGATTCTTGAGTTGAGCGCACCATCCTCGCGCTAGCGATATTGTTGGTTCCTACGGCGTCGTGGGAGCACATCCGTTCTCTGTCTACCCGCAGTAGCACGAAGCGAAGCAGCGAGAGGACTCTAAGCAGCCGATGGGGCCATAGAACCCATTTTGTTACCCGGTCAGGATCCGTTACGTCAGCAGAAATACAATTTTCCGAAAGAGGAAATTCTGGCGGGCGGGACGCGTCTCATTTAACTGGAAAAAGCAAAAGGAGCGAAAAAAAAGACTTTTGGCGTGCGGTCTTCATTTTCGTTTGAGAAATTGGTCCTGAGACACGTTGGTTGAGGGTAATTTTCTACCTCCTGCTTTTGAACATACCCTCTTTTCTTGCTGAACGATCGAAAGTCCGTATAATTACGTGTCAACACTTAGAGCAATGGACGGCATAGCAGAAGCTGCTGACGCGGTTTTCGGAGAACGTGTCAGAACTTTCCAAGAGTTTCTTGACTCTCCCAACAACGAAACCGACTACAAAGATGCTGTGAAGCTCATGCTACAGAGGGCAGAACGAAGACTAGCGGTGTCAATCGATGAATTGAGAGAGTTCAACAACGACTTTGCAACTGGGCTGCTGGATCAGCCTGCAGATTTTTTACCTGCCGCAGAGTCTGCTCTTAAAGACATGGTGATGGCCCTTTATGATCGTTATGAATACCCCCAGTTGGACTTCAACTCAGACACCGACTTCTACCTTGCTTTCAGGGGTGCCTTTGGTGCTTATCAACTGACCCCAAGAACAATCGACTCGTCTTTTCTGTCCAAGATGGTTTCCATCGAGGGAATTGTGACAAGGGCATCTCTGATCAGGCCGAAAATCATCAAATCTGTTCATTACTGCGACGCCACTGGGAGGTTCCACTCTCGTGAGTACAGAGACCAAACAACGAGTTTTAATCCGATCACGACGTCGGCCAACTACCCGACCGAGGATCCAGAAGGTAACAAGCTGACCACGGAATATGGTTTCTCCAAGTACAGAGATCATCAAACTGTCACGATCCAGGAGCTTCCTGAACTAGCCCCAGCCGGACAACTGCCGAGATCGGTGGACGTTATACTAGACGACGATTTGGTTGACAAAGTCAAACCGGGTGACCGTGTTCAGATCATCGGCGTTTTCAGATCTCTCGGAGGAGGACAAAACAATACCTCTGCGTTCAAGGTTGTTGTCCTGGGTAACTCGCTCTATCCACTTCATGCAAGATCGTCTTCTGTGAAGGCTGTGGAGAAGATCACCGACTTTGATATCAGAGACATCAACAAGCTTTCCAAGAAGAAGAACATTTTTGAGATTCTCTCCCAGTCTTTGGCTCCATCAATTTACGGGCACGATTACATCAAACGAGCTGTTCTTCTTATGTTGCTAGGTGGAGTGGAAAAGAACTTACCTAATGGCACTCACTTGAGGGGTGACATCAATGTGTTGATGGTTGGTGACCCGTCGACGGCCAAGTCGCAGATTTTGAGATTTGTCCTTAACACTGCTTCTTTGGCCATTGCGACAACTGGTAGGGGTTCCTCCGGTGTCGGTCTGACTGCAGCTGTCACGTCTGACAAAGAGACGGGAGAACGTAGACTAGAGGCTGGTGCGATGGTTTTGGCAGACAGGGGTGTTGTTTGTATTGATGAGTTTGACAAAATGAGTGACGTTGACAGAGTTGCTATCCACGAAGTGATGGAACAGCAGACGATCACCATTTCGAAAGCAGGAATCCACACCTCGTTGAACGCTAGGTGTTCGGTGATTGCTGCCGCCAATCCGATCTACGGTCAGTACGATACTTTCAAGTCTCCTCAGCAGAACATTGCTTTGCCTGACTCCCTGCTATCTCGTTTCGATCTGTTGTTTGTGGTCACTGACGAGATCTCAGACGAGAGAGACAGAAAAATTAGTGAGCATGTTTTGAGATTGCACAGATTCATTCCTAGCGGATATGCCGAGGGAGAACCAATCCGAGAGAGACCCAACATCACGTTTGCTGTTGGAGACCGTTCAGCGGATAACAACGAGGACGAGGATACCACATCTGAGATTTTTGAGAAGTTCAACCCTTTGTTGCACGCCGGTGCAGCTGAAGCAGCCAAGCTGAACAGGTCTCCGTCGAAGAAACAGAAAAAACCAGAGATCATCACCATTTCTTTCTTGAAAAAGTACATCCAGTACGCCAAACAGAGAGTGAAGCCTGTTTTGACTCAAAATGCCACAAATATGATTGTGGACATCTACGCCGAGCTGAGAAACGATGACAATACCAAAAACTCAAGAACGTCTCCGATCACTGCAAGAACGCTGGAAACTCTCATTCGTCTTTCTACTGCTCACGCTAAAGTCAGATTATCGCAGACGGTCGATTTGAAAGATGTCCAAGTGGCACAGGAACTGCTCCGATTTTCTCTGTTCAAAGAGAAGATGTCTAAGACAAAGAAGAAGAGCCAAGTGGGAACACCAGAAAAGAAGAGAAGAAGAATCAAGAAAAACGTAGTGGAGGATAGCGAGTCTGAAATCAGTGATCTAGGCTCAGAGTCAGAAGACGAAACTATGACCGACGAAGTAATCGGAAACCGGATTGTGACCAGAAGACAGAGAGCTCTGAATGCAATTCACGAGGACCCCGAAGTTGCCGACCTCGCCAAGGGAGTCCAGAGCCAACACATCTCATCCATGGCGCAGGAGAGAGACGATTTCTGGACAGAAGGCACGCAAGACGAGAACAGCGTGCCAAATACCCAAACTGTCGAGATTGAGCAGCCGCTACAGAACAGAGAATCTGCCGAAGAGAACGCCAACTATGTTGGTGGTCGCTTGTCTCCCGCTCGATACGAATTGTTCAAAAAGACGGTGTCCACCGTTTTCTTGAAGAGTCCGGGAGCTACAGATTTCAAGATGGAGGTGTTGTTGAACTCGATCAACGAGGAGTTATCACAGGAGGACCAGTTTGGAATGAGCGAGGCCAAGTCTGCTGTTGATAGAATGGACGCTGAGAACATCGTGATGCTCTCAGACGGTAACGTTTGGAGAATCTGATTTTGTGCGAGAACTCGACGTTTTTGGTATCGCTTTTGTGGTCTGTACGATTGTTTTATGCTTTGACTTTGCAAAACTTAAGCCGTGTCACCAAATCTGCAAGTAGCAGGTGGAAAAATTAACTCCGTAGCTTAAAACCGACCGAGACCCGATTCGAGTATTTTTTTTTGTCAGCAAAAACGGTTGAATATTTGAAAAAAGTCTTCTAAAATGGCGAGATCAATCACGTTCTCCGAGCAACCCTTTGCCCAACCCACCACAGGATGCCTGAGGAAGCCAGAACCGTGCCACAGCAAGGAGTGCACCCTGCCAAAAATGGAACACCAGCGGGAATGCCCGTGTTTGGTGCCAACGGGAGGAAGATCATCTACGACGAGAATGGAAAGCCGTAAGTTAACCTTCATGCCAGATTCGATAAAGCCTTTTTCTAACCTCCTGTCAGATGTCGCTCGTGCAACAGCTTGCTAGATTTCAAAATGGTGACCAGCTCAGCGAAGACTTCATCTACAACACCTAAGTCTGGGGCTGTCTTGGGCGGAGCTGCAGCTTTGGCGAGCGACGCTAAAGCTGAGCCGCAAGTCCCAGAAGATTGTCCGCCAGACGTCAACGCTCTGGGAAGGGCGACCTGGACGTTCTTACACTCTGTGGCGGCCACTTACCCGGAGAAACCATCGCCAGTTCAACAGACGGAGATGAAGACGTTTGTCTCCATTTTCTCCAAAATTTACCCGTGCTGGTTCTGCGCCAAAGACTTCCGGGACCACATCGCCAAAGACGAGCCGAAGGTGCAAACCCAGGAGGATTTTGGCAGATGGCTGTGCGACGCGCACAACGCGGTGAATGTGAAGCTTGGAAAACCGAAATTTGATTGCAATCTCTGGAAGCAGAGATGGAAAGACGGATGGGAAGATGGTAGATGTGACTAGGAGATGGAGGCTGATTTCGGTTTCCGTCCATCCCTTTCAAGTTCGAGCTTGTAAATAGAATACACACCGTAAATAGTTATGACGACCCTGACAATCCCGACAATGAGGTGCCCTTCTTGGGATAAAGCTCAGGCGTAAAGCGATAAGTCAAGAGGAACCGAACTGCCCCTGCCACTGGGGTAAAGCTTGGTTTTACCCTCAAATCTCCGTGGCTTCGGAATATCAGACACATTGCTGAACTTGAACCTCGAAGATTCAATCGCAATCTTTGACGAGCCAGACTTGGACTGGCCCGAGGCAGCAGATCCCGATATGGTGTAGGCAGAGGCATCTATTTTCCTCAAGTTCGATCCAACATGCTGTTGAGAGTTGATCTTGGCGTCGTCCGGGGCCTTCACATGGTGGCCACCCAGCCCAAAGAATCTGTGTTTCTGCTGTTGTCCCAGTCTGTCGGCTGGAGTCTCCTCGTATAGAATGTCTGACGTTTCATGTGCAAACGAAGCGGATGCACCAGCGTTCTGCGACGGCGGTGGAGGAGGGGGAGGGGCTTTCTTCGAGCTCGAAGCGGCGGGGGAAGGAGCAGGAGCTGACGGCAGTGAAGGCGCTGACGGCAGTGTAGGGGCAGAGAACATTGGAATCTGCGGGGCGGAGACCTGGGGCACCGAGGGCGCCGCGGTCGGACTGATCGAAGGAACCGACATTGGAGGGGGAGGAGCAGCGGGCATGGTTGGAACAGCCGGAGCAGGAACACTCGGAGCGACCGGCTCATCGTCGTCTTCGTCAGTTTCGAAACCGGAGCCACCCTCGTTATCGTCCGACTCGCCGTAACTCTGTCTTCTTTGGTTGATTTGCTGCAGGAAAGCCAAGTTTCCGACGGGCATCTGTGGCTTTGAGGGACTCGGCGAGGATGTCGAGGCTGCAGACTGCTTTGGAATGGCAGGCACTGCCGCAGGCGGTGGAGGGGGGACGGCAGCAGACGGCAGCGGGGGAGCCACGGAAGGAGCCATGGAGGGAGCCGGTGGAACTTTGCTTGGTGGCATGGAAGGAGCCGGAGGAACAGCACTCGGTGGCATTGGAGGAGGAGCAGGAGCCGTCGGTGGGGCAGGCGCGCTGGGCGCCGCATTGGACGGCAGGGGCGGGGGTGGTGGAGCTGCCATTGACGGAAGCTTTGGAGCCGAGACAGGAGCTGGGAAAGACGGCATTTTTGGCGCAGACGGGGCACCAGCAGAAGAGCTCTTCGAGGTGCCCGTCTTGACGTTCTCGTCTGTCACCACGTGAGTTTCATTTCTCCTGGCATTAATTTCCGCCAAGAACGGCAGGCCTCCGCCAGCAGCGGGAGCAGCAGCCGGGGCCGATGGCTTCTGCTTTGAGGTCGAGCCAAAAGGCGGAGCAGGTGCTGCAGGAGCCGGCGGAGGAGCCGGCGGGGCGGGAGGAACTGGATTGCTCGACTTGAAGGTCGGGGCTGCGGCCAAAGGCGGTGGAGGAGGAGCAGATGGGGCTGCCAGAGACGGAAGAGGGGGAGGAGGTGGTGCGACCGGAGGTGTTGACAGCGGTCCAGAAGGCGCCGAAGAAGAGGGAAGCGGGGGCGGAGCAGCGGCCATTGACCCTGGCAGAGGCGGCGCAGCGCTTGGAACAGGGGGAGCCATTGACGAGGACGACTTTTTGGGAGGTCTTTTCGTTGGAACCTTTGGCTTTGATTTGGCCGACAGCACGGACGACATCGACTCGGCGGAGGAGTTTCTAGAGTGGCCAGCCGTGTTTTGGGGAACCGACAGTTTCATCTGATGGCCGACTGTTGATTTCTGCGACATACCGGGAACCGGCGGCGGCAAAACGTTGGGTATGCCGGGAACAGAAGGAGCGATGGTGCCAGGCAATGGAGGCGCTTTGGGTGCGTTTGAAGAGGGCAGCGCCGGGGCTGGGGGGGCCGAGGATCCGGGAACAGGGGGAGCTGATCCGGGAACGGGAGGGGCACTAGGCACGCCGGGAACGCTAGGCGAGTTGAACGTGGGAACCGGAGGCACGGAAGGTACGCTTGGAGCCGTGGAGGCTAGCTTTGTCGACGGCCTAGCCGATGGCATTTTGGGAGCGGCCGACGGTTGCGCGGCAGCAGCCGTATCAGCGCCTCTGTGCCTCAGCTTTGGCATTCCTCCAGCAAAAATGTCGCCCAATTGCGGGGCCGTTGGCGTCGGTGTCGAGGCGGAGGCACTTGACGTTGATTTAGGGCCAGACAACATGCCTGGAACCGGAGGGGGAGCACCCATTCCCATGGGCGAGCTTGCGGGACCTGAAGAGGCATTTCCGGCCACAAGAGGCTTCGATCTGTCGTTGGTCACTGCTTTTTTCAATCTGGCTCCTTTTCTGATATCTCCAAGAAGGGCATTGCGATCTGGAGTGACAGCTGGTATGGCCGCCGGAGAGGAGCCAAAGGCTCCTCCGGGACCAGGCGGAGGGGGAGGTGGGGGAGGTGGGGGACCTGCCATTTGTTAGTTTTCTTGGTCTCAAACTGACAGTTGGCCAATTGAGATGGATAGCAGGAAAGAAATCAATCGCTAAAAAGTTCCTCTGCGTTAGTAAGTTAGAAAGACAACTTTGTCTTCTGGCTTGTGCCGGGATCTTTTTCAGGCACACATCCGTACACCGTCTCTGTAAATTTTTCGGAGATCTAAAAGCTGGAGAGACAGTTGAGGCACTTAACAGAGAGTCGATACGACGAGAAACGCATACAGATTGGCTGAAGAACCCCGATTTGCACAGCTGAGAAAACCAGAAAGCCGTATGAGCTATGTTCGCTTACTGAGGAAAGTGGGGGCAGCTAACCCGTGGGTTTGTGAGCGGGGACTCTCCGGACAGTATCTCCGATCGTTTTCAAGTGGCACGCTAGCACTCAGCCAGCTGGCGGACCGTACTCTGATGGTGAGCAAGGTGGCGTTTGATCTCAACGAAGAGACCATCGAGGAGGCGTTTTCGGTTATCGGGGGAGTGAAAAAAGTTGTCTTGGAACGGAATCACGAGTCTCCCGAAAAGAGATCAAGAGGTTATGGACACATTGAGTTTGAGTCAGAGAAACTAGCCAAGAGAGCGAAGGCGGAAATGCAAGGACTGGTGTTGAATAACATGCCCATCCGGCTCGAGCTGAAGAGCGAACTGGCGAAACACAAGAGTTACATCGAGGCTAAGCAGTACGAGATACTTTACATAAAGAATCTCCCTTACGAGGCGACCGAAGAAGACGTCATGGCGGTTTTCGGCCCCCACCAGGCAATCCGGTGCGGTCTGGCCAGGGCCCCGATAACCAGCATGTCTCTCGGTTACGGCTTCATCAGATTCACGTCCAAGGAAGCGGCCGCTAAAGCCTTGAAGGAGGCTCGAGGACTCAAGTTGAAGAACAGACAAGTGAGACTGGCCTTCGCAGAGCCAAAGTCCCACAACTACCGATACATTGTGTGAAACATTAGAAGTGCTCGACATTTAAAAGTCTCCGTTGGTTGACACGGAAACGGCCGCTATGTACATAGTTTAAACAGAAAAAAAGACATACAGTTCGAGGGAACAAAGGAAAGAATCAGCAGATATGGTCATGTCACAACTTGGCACTGACGAGTCGCTACCACGTATTCGACAGCCACCAGCACAAAAACAAAACATCTTGTCGTCAGGGGATTTCTTACTCGTCACCGTTCTTGACGATACCGACCTTGGCAGCTCTTAAAACTCTTCCGTTCAGCTCAAAGCCGGGCTGTTGAACGTGAAAGACGGTTCCGGAGTCTTTACCAGGCTGAGGAGCTTGGAAAGTAGCCTCGTGTCTGTTAGGGTCGAAAGGCTCGTCCAGAGGCTCGATTTTGGTCAAGCCGTGTCTGTTCAAGGTCTTCTCAAAAATGTCTCTGGTCATCTTGACACCCTCGTACAATTGTGCCACCTCTGGGTTCGACTTGAGGGTGTCTTCCTTGACGGCACTCAAGGCGTGTCCGAAGTTGTCGATGGACTCGATCAAGTCCTTGGCAAACTTTTGCAGAGCAAAGTCCTTGGCCTTTTGTATTTCTCTCTTGGTGGTTTCTTGCAAGTTGCGGAAGTCTGCAACCGATCTCAGGTATCTGTCCTTGAACTCGGTGCACTCTTTGTCCTTGGCCAACAGCTTGTCCTTGGCCTCTCTGAGCTCCTTTTCGAGAGGCGACTCGGAGGCCGGCTCGGAGGCCTCTTTGGAGTCCTTTGCCTCATTGGCAGCTCTCACAGTCACTGAGAACTGTCTGGCACCGACCCATGCAGATCTCTGAGGAACAGCCAGGGGTCTGCTGCTGAGAACAGCTGATCTGGTCGCCGTTCTCGATAATCTAAGCAACGACGTTTGCATTTTTCTGGTACAAGACGATACAACGAGATTGACACCAAACACGCTGTTTCACGAACTTTTGATTTTTGCTTGCTGCGAGCCAGTCCGAGTCTGCGTGCCACTTCTTTACTCCACCACGCCCTCTCGAAACTCCCCAGAAAACGCTCCGAAACCAACCTCGCTTGAAAAATTTTAGGCCGTGTAAGGATGTCCCTTACGTCCGCAGTTACCCGGCCCGGGATCGCGACGAGAGAATTTTACAGGTGTGCGAAGGCGGTGACGATTCCAAGATTATAAAGGCGTTGTCGACGCAGCTTCTTTCCGGTAGAGCGCTATTTAAAGCCTGTTGGACCATAAACTGACGAGATTCTGTCGCCGAAGCCGACCAGAGACTTGTTGAGTTGGAGCGTGCTTGTGGAAGCCAATAGTTTTGCAACTCGCGATCCTCGTTGGGTTTGTCTTGACGCTTGAACTGATACGCAAAGATAGCTGTTCAAAGCGGTAAGACAGAGTCGCAGAATCCGTCACGTTGATGTGTATATAATAGTGTATTGATACTTTGCGATTTACTCTTTTTTGACAATAAAATACTATTGATCTGTTTCAGAAAGCACTTGTGCTTTTATTTGCCTGGGGACACACAGGGCTCAGCAAAGGAGTTCTTAATCATAGACACATCAGCCGCTGCCGAACAATTGCAAACAGAAATGACAACGAATCAAAACGGATCCACCACCGGCGAACAATTTGGGAATGACTACTTCAACTCGCTCTCGTCGCTGACGTTCAACTCACGGCCAATCATTGAGAGCCACACGGTGCTGGCGCAGGAAAACGTGGAGTTTGCGCCGGAAATTGTCAAGGCCATCGAAAGGAGAATCTACAAGGCGATTCCATCGCAGAAGCTGTTTGCACTGTATCTGCTGGATTCAATCTGCAAAATAGTGGGTGCTCCGTACACTCGTCTCTTCTGCAACGGACTCTACAAGACGTTTACAGAGGTGTACTCGCTGGTGGACGATGCCACCCGGACCAAGATGATTGGTCTGTTCAAAACGTGGAAGGCTCCGAACGCGGTCACGGGCTTGCCTCTTTTCAGCGAGGACCAGCTGAGCCTGATCGAGAGCTTTCTGATCAAGGCCACGGCGAGCAACAGGAGAACAGACCAGCGGGCTCCACAGGGCTACTTGCACGCGGCCAACGGGCCTCTGAACAAGGAGATTCTGATCAAGGAAATCGATGAGCTGAAGGGCCTGGTGAACTCGAGACTGCTGCAGACGCCCAACGACTCCAAGGCGTCGCAGAGGTTTGAGCTGCTGCAGCAGCTCAAGAGCATCATCAGCCAGCCGGCTGCGATCCCGCAGCAGCAGCTCGAGGTGGTGAAGAAACAGCTGCTGAGCATCAGAGAGGACGAAACCATCAGACTCAACGCGATAGCGCAACGCCAGCAGCAGACACAGGAGAGACAGGCGTCCCAGCCGCTGTCGCAGCTCCACCCGGTTCCACTAGGCCCGAGAGGCTCGCAGATCCCGCAGGGCCCACAGGCCTCGCACGGGTCTCAGGTCGCCCCGGTTCCTAGTTTCTCAACGATGCAGCTGCAGGGCCTGCTGGGCATGAACCCGGCTGCGGCGCCAGCGGCGCCAGCGCCGCAGCCCGGTCCGTTTGGCCTGAACAACGCCAACGCCAACGCACTGTTCAACATGATGAGCACGATAGGGCAGCAGAAACTGACACAGATGGCACCGCCAGGTGCCGAAAACCCGTCTCGAGACGGGCAGGCCCTGGCATATAATCAAAATAATCCAAACCCCGCGCCCAGCACCAACAACGGCGCATCAAACCCCCTCGGACTGTCCAATCTCAACTTTCTGCAGGGAATCTTGCAGAAGGCCAACAATCCTGGCGCTCCGCCGGGTCTTTTCGGAACCGACGCTGTTCTCTCGAGGTTTGAGCTGAACCAGAACTTCCTCAAGAGTCACAAGCTGACTCCGGAGGAGATTGACTTGGTGTACGACTTGAAGCCGAACCAGTGTTCCAACTGTCCAAAGAGATTCACCAGCACCCCGAAGGGGTCTGCCGAGAAACAGGCCCACTTGGACTGGCATTTCAGAACCAACAAGAAGCTGAAAAACACCGCCAAACAGATCCACAACCGAGCCTGGTTCCTGACCGACTCCAAGTGGTGCGAGTTCAAGGAGGACGAGATCACCGGGTCGACTAACGCGGACGAAGGCGGACTCGAGATCAACAAGGTCACCCAGAAAGAGGTGCTGACAGAAGAGGAGATGAACAAAAAGACCGTTAGCATACCGGAGGACTCTGAGAACGAGACTGTCTGCGGTATCTGCCGAGAAAAGCTGTCTGGGGTCTTTGACGACGACTCTGGCGAGTGGATATGGAGAAATGCCATCAAAGTCAAGGGAAGAATCTCTCACTACAGCTGCTGGTTCGAGACCAAGGGTAAGAGGGACAGGGACCGGTCGCCGGAGAGGTCGTGACGGCTGTTTACAGGACACGTCAGCCAACGGTCGACGTCCAGGGCTCAGATAAAACAAATGAATAAATAAGTTAATAAATAAAATAAATAATGGATAACATCCCAGCCTCAATAGGCCACGGCCAGCAAGACTCGCTGCCTCAAGTAAGCCACAGCTCTAATGGTGAGCGGCTTCGTGAGCGGCTTCGTGAGCAGCCCCCTTTGGCACGAGATAGTCTTCGTAGACACTGATCGCCAGAAAGGCAGCAAAACCGATGCCTATTCCCGGAAACAGTCCTCTAAACCTCTTGGAGCTGTGGAAGACTCCTTCGTATCTCCATGCGTCTCTGCGTCTTGCGGTTAGTACTCCCAACAGCCATGTTGCAGCCCACGTGCGAAGCTCCCGAGCAGCACTCACCTTTTCTTCCACGGATCGTTCAGTTGCGCCATCTTTGTTACTCAATTTGCCGCGGCCTCGTCGATGTGTGTTGGCCGTTGCGCTCTGGCCTGTTTAATCTCTGTTTGCAAAAACTCGCTCTGTACTGGCCGAGAAAATCGGGCTGTCGGATTACGTAAGCGGAGAGGGCAAGACCCGAAAAAAAAAAAAAAAAATCTTTTGATTTGAAAAGAAAGAAATGCAAGGGCAGAGCCTGTTCACCGTCCTGAGTCAGACTACCAAACATCTTGTTGCAGGCGCTCACGACAATCCAGAACAGCAGATGGAACTAGAACGGCAGGAGACGGTAGCTGAGGTGACAGAGCAACGTCCAGACGTCGGAGACAAGTCTGGTTTTGATTTCAAGTCAACGGAAGAAGATCCCTCTGAGAGCTATAGCGATACCGAAGACGAAGACCAGCTGAACGAAGATGAGACGCGAGAGTTCATAGGAGCGAGCATCCTGCGAGACATTCGAAAAGGTGAGTACACTTGTCTGGTGTGCACGGGCGAGATTGACGCAGAGTCCAAGATCTGGTCTTGCGAGTACTGCTACCGCACGTTTGATCTCGCGTGCATCAGGGACTGGGCCAAGCGAGGATCCTCCACCGCAGGGGACAGGTCCTGGAGATGTCCTTCGTGTAACGGGACCCATAGCGTTCTGCCAAAGCATTACACTTGTTGGTGTGGTAAGTCTGTGAATCCCCAAGTGAACGACTTTACGCCTCATTCTTGTGGCCAGACGTGCAACTCTTCATTGAAGTCGTGTATTCACGGCTGTTCGTTGGAGTGTCACCCGGGGCCTCACGTCAAAAAGTGCACTGCCATAGGGCCTGTTATGGGCTGCAATTGTGGCCGGAAGAGGCAACAGTTGCCTTGTATCATAACGCCATACGAGAGCGGCTGGACGTGCGATGCTGTTTGTGGCGACATGATGCCCTGCGGACTGCACAGATGCGAACGAACGTGTCACACGGATCTGTGTGGTCCTTGCAGAATGCCTGTTGAGGTGACCTGCTATTGCGGGAAGCACAAAGCGTCCATCGAGTGCCACGAAAGGGCACCGAGAAAGTCGGAGGACGAGGCCGAAAAGACATGGATCGGCTCGTTCCAGTGCGACGAGGCGTGTGGGGATCTGCTCGACTGTGGAAACCACCGTTGTGAGCTCGCGTGCCACCCGAAGTCTCACTCGTCTCACCGGTGTCCGCTCAGCCCAACGGTGCTGACTCACTGCCCCTGCGGTAAGGAGAAGGTGGAGCAGATCACAGGACAACCGCGCAGATCGTGCCTGGACCCCGTGGCCACCTGCGACTCTGTGTGCGGAAAGTCGCTGGAGTGCGGCCACAAGTGCTACTGGCCCTGTCACGACGGAGAATGTGCTCCTTGCTTCGAGAGAGTCGATGTCAGCTGCAAGTGCAACTACTCGCACTACTCCATTCCTTGTCGTCTCAACCAGCAGGACTACGTTCCGAGCTGCAGCCACAAGTGCCAGGCTCTGATGAACTGCAGAAGACACAGATGTTTCAGGGTCTGTTGCGAGTTCGAGCCTGTCGCCGCAGTGCGGGAAAGAGAACGCCAGAAGGGAATCCGAAAGAACCTCATCAACACGAGAACCTCCGACGACCAAATGACCATCGAGGCCGTTCACATTTGCACCAAGGACTGCAACAAGCTTTTGAGTTGCGGAAAGCATTATTGCGGCATGACCTGTCATCTGGGGCCGTGCAATCCCTGCTTGGAGTCCTCGTCTGAGGACTTGGTTTGTCACTGTGGCTACACGGTGGTTCCGGCTCCAGTGCGGTGCGGCACTAAACTGCCTACTTGTCTCAACCAATGCCAGAGACCCACCAAGTGCGGCCATCGTCCCGAGTACCACAACTGTCACGAGGGTGACAAAGACTGCCCTCGCTGTACCGAGAGGGTTGCGAAGAAGTGCCAGTGCGACAAACGGATCCAACTCGAGGGCCTGATGTGCTACCAGACTACAATTTCCTGCGGTACAATTTGCGGGAAGTTGCTGGGCTGCGGAGCACACAAGTGCACCAAGATTTGTCACCCCCCGGGAGACTGTGTTGCCAAGTGCACGCATGTTTGTGGGAAGACCAGAGCATGTGGTCACGGATGCCAGCAAACGTGCCACTCGCCGTTCAAGTGCAACGAGTCTGTTCCGTGCCGGGAGATGGTGACGGTGTACTGTGAGTGCGGCCGGCTCTCGAAAAAGATGCTCTGCTCTCTCAAAAAGGCAGAAACGTCGTTGGACTGCGATGAAGACTGCGGCAGAGAGCAGAGAAATCGACTTCTGTTGGAAGCTTTTCAAATGAGCAAGTCCGACAGCGACGGGCCCGGCCCGGCGGCCTCCGACACGGTAGAGAAGTTCCTGCTGCTCGAGTCCACCTACTCGCAGTTTATCCTGTCCATTTACAGCCAGCAGAAGACCTGGTGTCTGAGCATTGAGGACATTCTGCGCAAGCTTGCGAGCGGCGAGATGGGAAGAAATTCCTACCATTTCCGGCCGATGCGTCAGGTGCAACGCAAGTTCATTCACGGTTTGGCGGAGGCTTACAAACTGAGCAGCGAGTCGCAGGATCCCGAGCCCAAGAGATCTGTTTTCGTGAAACTGGAGCCCAATTCGACGAGCCCCCGCTTTGGACTTGAGGAGGCGTTCATGATCTCGGAGGAAATGAAGAGAAGAGAGAAGATCAAACGCGAGCGCGCAAAGAAGATGGCTGAGTGTCAGCGGGAGGACCAAGACAAGCTGTTTAACGCTATCGCGATCAAAGACGTGTTCCTGGGAACGACACGAGACGCGATTGAAGCTGTTGCTGCGGAAATACTGTCCACCAACGACTTCTCTACCGTCGACAATTTCACTCTGAAATGGATGGACGACGGCTACTTTGTTTTCTACGGCGAGTCCTACGAGTTCAGGACCTTTGCCATGGAGTCGGAGTTGGGTCAGCTGGCCGGATTGCTGGCCGCAAAGCTGTCAGAAGCCAACCTGGCTTACAGTTGTCTTTTGGCCAAAATAGACAAGACAGCGTCCATTGTTTACGAGACAGCCCCCCTGCCGCAAGCTCCAGATAAGGACGACGAGACGGACGACGAGGCTGGCATTGAAGTGGAAACTATAGCCGAGACTTCCGCCAAGCCGGTCATCGCTGTGGAAAACTCGTATGACTGGTACTGATTAGACTCATACTAGGTGAGATGCTCGAACGAAACCCGCCCTTTCAGTAAAATGCACAACTAAATTCATAATAGACCTTGTATTAATACATTAGTCAAGACGTTGACTCCATCGAGTCTTCTGATATTCATTAGACGAGTTCAAATCGTAGTACTACTTCACCGTTTTCGAGCGGCCGAAGGACTTTCAAGTCACTCTCTCCACGATGGAAAGTTCCCTAGCAAAACTGGACTGTTTCTCGGGCATTTGACTCCATACCTCTCTGCCAGTCGGAACCAGGCCGAGGCTCGGGCCGCCTCCACTTCCCCATTGGCCTGTCCCTTGCTAGCCCACATAAGACCGGCCTCGTACATCGCGCTGCCATGGCCCAAGCTGGCTGACAGCTCAACAAACTCGAGACCTTGCTGGAAGTCTCTTGCACAGCCCCATCCTCGAACGTAAGCCTGTCCTAGCTCGAAGAAAATCGAGCTCTGAGGCTGTTTCGGCCTCGAGCCAAGAGGAAAACTCAGCGAGTTCGGGTTGATCCTGTAAGAGTACCTTTGCGAAGGGTCGATGGAGGCGGCTCTGCACAGCCACGAGAACGACTGATTCAGGTCTTTCGAGACTCCGTATCCCTGTCTCAAACTCAGGCCGTACAGGAACATGGCCTCTGAGTTTCCCTGGCTGGCCGCGATCTTCAGGTGGTACGCAGCGTCTCTGTTCTGTCCGGACTTCCGCAGAGCGATGGCCATGGACACGCGGGCCTCTGGGGTCAACATTGAAATCGGCTTTGCAGACGTCCCGGGCCCCGAGACAAGACCGCGAGTCGAACTATGGTGCTGCTGCTGCTGCTGCTGCTCCTGGCGTCTCGGAGGAGTGGTTACTCTCTGGACGGGTCCAGACTTGAACGGGAACAACGAGCCGTTTTTTTTGGGTGGTTTGGCATCGCCGGACGACTGGATAGCCGACGGACTGTGCTTGGTGAGCTTGAGCAAAGTCGGCGCTGACGGGATCCTCACCAGCGGAAACAGACGGGTCCCCGAGAGCTTTTCAGTGCTCGAGCCAGAAAGGTTGCGAGTCCTGATCTTCGGGGACGGCGACTCAGAGAACGTGGTGGAGGGTGAAGAGAGATCGGTCGATCTCCCGGAGCCCAGGGTGCTGTCGCTGTCGCTGAGAAGACTGTAGTTCTTCGCCAGACTGTGCTTGGACGACGTCCTCTGGTGTAACCGATGCGAGAACATCTTGGACTGCGGAGACTTGGGACTGCGGGTGTGCGGTTTTCTAGTCAGCGACAGCGTGTCGCTCGGACTGGACATCGAGTGCGCGTGGCGACCGTTTCCGGCAAAACCAACGGTCGTGTGCATGTCGTAAGCTGAGCTTATGAATAGATCGGAGCCGTCCGATCGCTGTCTCTCGTGTCCATACGGGACGGGAACATGGGGCAGCACGTCGCAGTCGTCGCCGAACTCGAAGCTTTTGGCGTCGTCGTCGCCCTCAGACTGATCAGAAGGTGCTCGGACGGCCTCGAAAAAGTCGTCCTCGGACCCGTCCCGCACTATCTGGGGCTTGGTGTAGACATGCTTCAACCCCGACTTCTGGGTCCGTGTT
Source organism: Ogataea saltuana (assembly GCA_030674545.1). Taxonomy (NCBI): domain Eukaryota; kingdom Fungi; phylum Ascomycota; class Pichiomycetes; order Pichiales; family Pichiaceae; genus Ogataea; species Ogataea saltuana. The sequence goes on from JAKTYV010000012.1 coordinate 174,823, forward strand.
TCCCTGGGCGAATTTCTCAGCACGCCACTTTCTTTCTGGAAAAACAAGAACGGCTTCAGCGACATGAACTTGTGGGCCGGGGCAGAGTTAGCCACGCGAGCCTCCTCGTCGCTCTTCCCCACATCTCTAACGCCGTTCGCAGCCTCGCTTATCAAGCCGCCGGCTGGCTCTTCGTTTATACTCCCCCAGTCATCGTCGCAGAGCTCCAGTTTGTCAAGCAGTCGACCCGTGGTGCCGATAGAGCTCTCCGATACCACACTGGTGCGACTGAACCTCCGCTCGGGAGTCGAGTTCTCCAGCTTTCCCAGGGGAGAGACATCTGAGATATCGATGGTTTTCTTGCTTCGAAGCATTCTGGCAGTTGCTAGAGGCTTTGTCCTGTATTCGCCAGTCGCTGCGCGTCCCTGGTGTGTGTGCCTGCCTACTGCGATAGTCTCTGAGACGAGACTGGCCCGTTCGCCAAATGACTCGCTTGTTGGCCTGGAAGTCCAAAAAATAAAAAAAGCACGCCAAACAAACACGTCTCAGATTTCACCGCCTGAAAAAATTAAAGGGTTCACAGCCGCGAAACTCAAAGCAGGGACTCCCCAGCGGAGGACAGCCCGTGAGTCTGGAATGTGAAGTCTATTAAAATCGGCCCTCGAGGAATGCCTAGCTATTTAAACGCAATCTCAAAGTTGTCCTCTGGGAGCGGTCTCTTCTCAGGGAGCTCGAATCTCCCCTTTCTCTCCTGAGTTCTCCACTGGATGACGTGCAGGAGGTTGTACAAAACACCGAGAACCGGAGCAGGAACACCGTTCTGCTTGGCCACTTCCAGAGCATTGCCCAGAATAACCTGGTACTCGCAATAGTTGCCTTTCCTGATGTCCACCAACATCGAGGGAGCGTACCACTCACCGTCGTCAGAGCGGATCATCATCTCCATAACCTCCTCAGGGAGGTTAACCCCGTCCGACTTGGCGATCTCCAGAATCTCCCGCATGGCAGGTCTCACAATAGAGTCGATACCCCCGTACAGCTCCAGTCTGCCAATGTCGACATCGGTCAGCGCACACGCCGAGTTTATCGTGGCGTTGTACACCAGCTTTCTCCACCTGGTGTAGTTGACGTCCTCGTCGTACTCGGGCTGATTTTTGCCCGTAGAGAACAGCTCGATGAAGCGTTTGCATTTGGCTTCCTGCTGCTCGTACGGAATTTTTCCGTTGTCGCACACCCCAAATTTCACCGCGTCCACCGCGACGTGCTTCACCACCCGTCCGTACAGCGTGGACGAAATCATCGACACGCCGCTGATCACGCAAGCGTCCGGGAGCTTTGCCAGAACGGACTTGTGGATCCCGTAGCCGTTCTGCAGCAGCACAATTCCCGTGTCTTTGGTGTAGCACTTCTCGATTAGAGGCTCGATCGGAGAAATGTCCGGCACGTTTTTCATCGAGAAAACGGCGTACTCAAAAGGACCGTACTTCTTCATGGCTTCCTCCACCGAGTTCTCCACGTTTGTTGGTCGGTAGCTCTCGACAAACCCGTAGTCACACGACTGCAGCTCGAAACCTTCGTTCTTGAGCGTTTCGTAGTCGGATCTCACCACCGCCGTCACCTCTGCCTTTCCACTGTGCTCTAAGCTGTAGGCAGCGATGGAGCCGACGCCCCCCATTCCAACAAGCAAGATTTTGGATTTTCCGGTCATAGTGTCTAGTATCAGTTCCCGTTCAAAGTAAGCAACACTTCAGGTGGCTTCTCACTCTGTGCTACACCGCTGTCCGTTTTATAATCTCTGCGAACCTCGCTTATCTATCTCCGTTTCCTCAAAGTTTTTCCACCTGGCCCTGAAAATGGAAGAATCCGCGCGAAAAGTTTACGGCTGTGCTAGAGACATCCGAGGTGCGAATGTCTGCCGATAAGAGAGATCCCATCGATAAGAGCGGAAACGGTTCAATATATAAAAGCGTTTAGCTTGGCAAGGTGGAACTTTTTATTCACAGATAACGTACTTCACTCGAGTTGGCAGAGCCTAGCCCGCCGGCCCCCGATTCTCGAGCGATCCCAGGGTTCCCGTCAGCTGTCCAGATAGTCCTAGTTGGGCGGGCTCGCCAGGAGGACCCGGCCCGTGGGGTTCATGGGGAGGTAAATGATACATTGGTGGAAGCGCGCGTCCCTCGGACGCAGGCTGCGACGGGTTCACATACGACAACTCCCGAAAAAAAGGCGGAGCATGATGTCCAATCACTATCTGGCCCTGGCGCAGAGACGGCACAGCCGTGTTCTGTTCCGGGGCTCCCTGAGAGTAGACAGGCTCTGGTCCTGGTTGCCCCACGTTGGGCTGCGATCCGTAGTCAAAGTGGGTGGGGTCGCCGTTGACGGGATCATGGCGGTACAGCTGAGACTGCGGTTGAGCCAGGCCGGCCCGATGCAGGGAGCCAAAAATAGCCTGCGAGGCCTCGTCTGCGACCGAGTCTGTCTTGGAGTCAGCAGCAGACGAGCCCAGCTTCGGGGACCGGTGTTCGGACTTGACGGAGCCTTGAACAGCGGGGTTGTTCTTTTCGAGACCCGTCTGTCCGCACGAGTTCAGTACCCCCTTCGAATTGGGAGCTGGGTTAGGTTTTCCAGAAGTCGGCGTCGAGCTTTCGTTCGTGGCTCCTGGACGTTTTGCACCCCGGTCCGGCGTGGTAATGTTGAAACTTGGCTCCCAGTTGTTGTTCAGCTCGGTGAGCAGACGCAGCATCATGTTTTCAGAGCCGCCGTTGGGGTATTGAGCATCTGCAGCAGGTGTCTGTGAGTGCACCTGCTGGGCTGCGTTGGCTGTTTGCTTGGAGCGCTCCGATATCAAATAGGGAATAGAAGCTCTGTGCGTGGCTGGTGGCCCCGGTATCAGCGTGCTGTTGAAGTGTGGCTGGGGAGAGGTGGAAACGTGAGGCTCTTGTGGCTGGTAAATTCCGTTGTAGAACAGACGTTCGGGACGGAAGTCCTCGAGATCCTGCTCGTGGTCGTTTTCGTAGATGTTTCCCATAAAATTTTCGAGTTCCTCTGAAGTTTGGCCGTAGTCTGGCTTGGGGACGGAGTATTCGCTGTCGTGAAACCGCAGTTGCGAGTCCTGCTCCGGGTCTTTCTTGATGCCAGACTCAAACTCCACGGACTTGGACGCAGATCTGGGCCGTTTGCGGTCGTTCTTCAGAGACGGCAGTGCATAAAGTTGCTCTTCCAACAGACCCGGGTGGGTGCTAGACTGGATGTGGATGGGGAAAGCCGGGTACTGGGGGCCTCTGTCTGGCATCGGCTGGTGGTCGGCGGTTTCGCGGGGCTCCTCGCGGCTCTTCGCAGACAGAGACGACCCAACGTTGCTGCCTGAGCAAGACGGGTCTATAGGGTCGTGGAACAGAGTCCTCAGGATAATGGATTGGAACGGGTTGGACTCGTACAGAGATTTGATGATGTGGTGGAACGACTCCAAAGCGAGAGACTTCTCCTTAACCTCCTCAAACATGATCAACGAGCCCTTCACCACGATGTCTGCAATCTCCGCAATCTTCTTGTCTTTGTTGCACAGGTGGAAGGTCATCACCTCTGCGGAGTTGTATATAAAGAACAGGAAGTAATGGGTCTTGTCCTTGATGTAGTCTCTGTTTTTCCCCTCCGAGAACATTTGGTACAGGGCGAACGCGGCCCGGAAGGTGACCCCCCACGACGGGTGGTACTCCTCGACTGACGGGAGCCCTGGGCTCGGTTCTTTCTCCCGGGAGGTGCCTTCGGCCTGCTTTTTCGGCCGCTTGGGCGAGTCTTTCTGCGGCATGCTCGCCCGCAGTCTCGCTTCTCTGACGATGTTGATCTGGTGCAGAAGGATCAGGAAGGAGTAGTACGAGCCCGTGATCAGAGAGCTGTGCATGCTCTGTGTCGAGGGGTCGTGGGTGTTGAACTGCAGGTTGGCGGGGAGCATTTCAAACCACTTGCTCAAAAGATAGTCGTCCTGCTTGATGAGATGCAGAAACGGCTCGCCCTGGCAGGCAAGCGCGTTGATGGTGGCCTGGTGTCCGATGATGACCTCTGCGATCTTAGTCAGCTTGATTCTCTGCAAGAAGAACTCCAGCTGGATCTGGGTCAACGGGTACTCCGTGGTGCCCTGTTCCACGTCGGTGTCGCTCAGGTCCTCGACGGTCAAGTCCTGAACGTCGCAGTCACTCAGCCGAATGCTGCAGGGCCGTCCCAGGGCCACCGACACCGACAGGTCGCGGACGTAGATGTACCACCACAGCACTTTGTACATTTTCTTCTCGTAGAGGGTGAGCTTCTTGCACGTCGAGGTGTCTCTGTACAGGCCGAAAGCCTGCGCCGTGCCGATGGAGAGGTAGGTGTAGTAGAGCGAGTTCTTCTCGTTGACGCCGTGGTTGTTCCACGACAGCAGCAGAAGCGACTGGATCAGAGGAATGGGCTCGTACTGCTCTGCGCGGAAGTCGTAGAGCACCTTGGCTCTCTTGTAGAACACGTCGGACATGGCTTTCATCTCCTTGCGGTCGGAGTCTGTCCAGTCGGGGTCGTCGTAGACAATGGACCCCACAAACAGAATGGCCTGCAGCAGTAGCACGCTGGGGGCCCGGGTGAGGTCTTTGTAGTCTCTCATGAACCGGGTCTTGTTGATGAAGGGGGCGATGGGGTGGATTCGGTCGAAAAAGGCGGTGATCAGGTTCCAGCACAGCTCCTGGCTGGGCAGGCTAAAACAGCCTGCCACCATCAAAATCTGGAAGTCCAGTTCAGGAATCTCCTGGGGCTGAGACAGCGACCGTTGCAGGTAGAAGGAGTCCAGTATGTCAGAAAACACCGGGTACGAGTGCAGTCCGCCGATGTAGCCCTTGAACCGGGACGACTGCTCGAACCAGCCCGAGAGGTACTTGAACGGGTCCAGCTTGATGGTGCTGAGCTTCGCCGTGAACTCCGGCGAGTTTGTCGCGACGTAACCCGGCAGCTTGGTGAGCAGAGCGGTGGTGTTGGAGGCTATCTTGCTGATGACCCTTTTTTTCCTGATGTAGATTACGCAGTCGTAGCCAACGCTCTGGCAGTTCGAACACTTCTCCACCAGCGAGTCCTTATCGTACAGGTCGCACTTGACTTTCCGCTGGTGGCACGCAGCACAGACCTTTTTAGTTTTCGGCAGGTTCATCATCGGGAGACGGGAGGACGGGAGGACGGTTTGCGGGTCTTGCGGGTCCTGCGGATCCTGTTCCTTTGAAGCTTGCGGTGTGCTCTGGTGCGCAGTACTGCTAAAATGAGTTCAAACCTACCCTGGGCCGGCCAAGTGCACAAATCTTCCAGATCCGCAAATTGTCATTAACCTTTCTCAAAACAGAAATTTTGTTCCGCAAAAAAAATAAAAGTTCGTGTATCAACTTGGTTTATCTTATTCTTCCATTATCTAAAAACACCGCCTCGGTGTTAAGGTAGTACGGTTTAGTTCGGAGACGCCGAGCCTGCTCCCGCAACAAAGACGCGGCGCAGCAGGGGTCCGGAGTGGCTCGCGCATGTGGGGGGACTCACGCGTGCCCCGGCTAAGCTTCGAACGACGGACGCCAGTTGCTGTCGATTTCGTCCAGCAGGGTAAGGATCGGCTCTCGGGCCGAGAGACTCAATCTCGAGTCTTCGGCGTAACTGTCGCACAGTCCTCTGAGCAGGAAATTGATTTTTGTCCGTTCGTACGAGTCCAGCGCAGGCGTTTCTGGTGTCGCTGCGGCCCCGTTCGCCCCGGGCGAACTCAGCCCAGCCAGCGAGTTGACAAACAGCTTTCCGGGGTTGAAGTCCTTAAGGTCTGTCTCCGCCACCGCAGGCTCCGCCGCGGACCCCACGAGGTCTCCAAGGGCGGCTTCCAGCCCGGCCGACACGCTCGCGCGCGCTGGTCTGTCCGACTCGCGCGCTGCACCGGCGCTGGGCTCGGGCGCGTTCAGCTTGCACATTTGGTGTTCGAGCAGCTGGTAGGTCTCGCTGTCGATGGGGTACGAGCCCTTGAGACAGGAGTCCAGAAAAAGAGCCTGGTTTTTTTTGTCGCGGTAGATTCGCGACACCGTGTAGTGGAACGCGTGGCCGAACTCCCAGTCGTCCGCCGCGACCCGCACGATTTCCAGGCACCGGCAGATGACCTGCTCGGACAGCGCCGCGACGCGTTTGTTCTTGTTTCTCAGGTGGATCAGCATCACGTAGCACGAGTTGTGCAGAAAGTAGACGGGAATGCCAGGGTTGCTGAACCTCTTGTCTGCCATCAGGATCACTGCCTCGCAGATCAGCGAGATCATGTACGCCGCCTGGAACGTGATGGCCCAGGACGGGTTGTACTCCTCCTTCTCTTCTTTCTTGAAGAACCGCGACCTCCGCCGGATGTTGGTCCGGTGGACCACCAGCATCATCGAGTAGTAGTAGCCGTTGAGCGTTGCGCTGAGGATCGTGTGCGTGCTCTTGTCGTGCACCTTGAAGTAGAGGTGGTCGGGCAGGTTCTCGAACCATTTGCTCAGCAGGAGATCGTCCTGCTTGACGATCTCCGAGTACGGAAGGCCGCGCAGCGCCAGCGAATTGAGCACCCTCTGGTGTCTTGTAATCACGTCCATCAGCTTGGCCATTCGCACGAAGTTCACAAAGAAGTCGAACTCCTTGTCGGTGTAGGAGTCGTCGGCGAAGTCGCTGGCCTCGACGATCCCCACGTCGACATCGTCCTCCAGATCCACGCTCATCGGCCGTCCGAGCCCGACGGCAATCGACTGCTCCCGCGTGAACAGAAACCACCATATCCGCCGGTACATTCGCTTCTCGTACGCGGCGAGATTCGAGTTGTTGGCGTTGTCTTTGTGGAAAGCGTACGACTGCGCCGTCGCGAGCGCCAGCTTGATGTAGTAGGTGTGGTTGCGCAGGTTGATGGAGTTTCCCGTGAAGTTCCACGACAGACAGATCAGCGCCTGCACCAGCGGGATTGGGTCCCGCTCCACGTTCAGGTCGTACAGGGTCTTGGCCCGTCGAAAAAGAGTCCCGGTGACCAGATCGTGGAACTTGCGCTCCCTGTGGTTTTTGGGCAGACTGATGTTCTTGGCCCCGAGAAACAGCAGCGACTGCAGCAGCAGCAGCGAGGGCGGGTTCTGGAGGTCCTGGTACGTCTCGAGGAACCGTTTTTTGTGGATGAACGGCGACGTTGGAAACACATTGTCGAAAAAGTTGTTGATGTACTGCCAGCACAGGTTCTCGTCGGGCAGATTCATACACCCGTTGAGCTTCAGCACCTCCATATCGAGGTCGGAGATCCGGTTTTCCTCGGGGTTGTCCGGCCCCGCCTTCGTCCAGTACTCCTTGAGCATCACCTCCACGAGGGACGAGTTGTTCTTCGCCCCGACGTAGTCCTTGGACGTGAGATATGGCTTGAGCGAGACGAACTTCTGCGGGTCCAGCTTGATCGAGTTCAGTATCTCCTGGCTCCTGGCGTCAGACAGCGACGAGAGCCCAGCCACCGTCTCCGGCCACAGAGTCTGCTGTTTCTCGTACAGCGGGGGCTGCTCCCTGCCCGAGCGAGACGGACTGGGGGTGCTCAGCCTGTGATCCGACAGGTCCAGGTTGGACTCGCGTCTTTCGGGGCCCTCGGGCCTCTCGGGGCGGTCTCTCGGGCGAGGCCGGGCTCGTTTCTTGCGCTGGTAGAAAACGCATTGGTCGTCCATTCGGAGTGCTCGACAGTTGGAGCAAGGCTCTGATTTCATGAAGTCGCACTTGATTTTTCGGTTGTGGCATGGCACGCACACGGAGCGCGCTCTGCGCTCCTGTGACAGCTCTTGCAGCCGCTCAGTGGAGCTCATTGGACGACAACGGCGGTTTGCGGGTCCAATGCGAGTTTGGCAGCGGATTCAATCGCCTCGTTAACAAATTTCGTCTTCTCCCGAGGACCAGATTTGGACCAGATTTCTTATTATCCCAATGACGTTGTGAATCTGGATCTGCGCCTGGGCGCAGGACCCTTTCGAGGCCGGCCGGCAAGTCGGGAAAAAGTGCGCTCGCCCAATATTCACCCGGTCCGCGCCGCCGCTCGAAGGTCAGAAAGTGGCGCGGCGACCGGGGGAATAAAACCGGCCAGATCGCAGCCCCCAAGTGTGGCGGTGAAGCTTTTCTAGCTCCCTACAGAATTTAGATCTTTTTTTTTTTCGGAAATGCTTCTCTTGCCTTAATCTCAGTTACAAACGACGCGGATCACGAGTCGCCGGGCGTCAGACCCTCGTTTGCCAGTCCGTTGGCCAATGCCTTGGCAGCCGCGTTGGTCTGAACCCCCACGTTGGCGCCGGCAGCAAAGCCTCCGGTGCTGCCGCTCATGCTTGGCTTCGAGGCTATCGAGATCGAGGTGCCACCCATGATGTATATGGTCAGCAGGATCACAAGGAAGTGCAGCCCCGCGCAGTACCCGACGAAGATCAGCCGCGAGTACTTGCTGCTCAAAACGTACCGCGTGACCTGGATGAATATGCGTTCGAAGGGCGACATTCGGGAGTTGATTCTGGCCGTCTCGCGGATTCTGAACTGCTCGATAGGATGCAGCTCGCTCTCGTAGTTCTCACGGTACCGGGTCTCGACGTCGGCCCCAGTGTTTGGGGCCTGGTAGCCCTGGGTCGTGGCCGCGGAGCGCGACTTGTTGTTGTCCTGGTGGAACTGCAAAAACCGAATCCGTTCGTACAGCCCTCTGTTGTCGGTCTTGAGTGTGTTGATCTCTCTCTTGAGCTCGACAATCTTGCTGAACTGCTTCTTGGACTCCTCCTCAAGCTCCTTGTTGCGGACCCTGAACCTGTCTCTCTGCTGGGTGATGATCGGCAGAATGGAGGAGTCCTGCTGCGAGAGCAGAGTGCTCTGCTGGCTTGGGTCGTAGCCCCCAGCAATAGAGGACGCGGGCGAGAGTCGTCCTCTCGAGTACGAAGGCGCCACAGAAGGTGCCACCGACGAAATCATCGACATGGCCTCCCACTTATCGTTGTTGTTGCCACCTTCGAAGTTCATCAGATCGTTCTCCAGCTTGTTGTTCATCTCCTTCAACTGCTCCAGCTGTTTGATGGACTCGTTCAGCTGAGTCTGCAGCCGCTCGCACTTCTTGTTGGCCTCCTCGTTCTTCGATCTGTACTCGATGATCTCGTTGTTCAGCTTCTTGTTGCGCTGCACGATCGAAGACTCCACCTGGGGCGTGTCATCTCCCGAGTTTTCGTTGTCTCCAAACTCGATCTGCTTGAGAATCTCGAGCTCCTTCTTGATCTCGTCGTAGTCAACCGTGCGGCTGTTTCTTTCTCTCAAAACCTCGATTTCGTTGGTCAGCTGCGCAATCTCTCTGCTCGACGCCTCCGAACGGTTCTTGATGTCCGTTCTCATAGAGTCAACGTTCTTTCTCTCGTACTCCAGTCTGGCCACCAAAAGAGCGTTCTCGCTCTCCAGCTCGGCAATCCTCTTGTTGTTCATTTCCTTCACCTTGTTGGTTTCAACGTCAGACTTTGCCAGACTCAGCTCTCGTCTCAGCTCCTCGTTTCTCTTCTCGAGCTCCAAAATTCTCACTCTCGCAGTCTCGGCATCTCGGTTCAGCATCTGCATCTCAACAGCATTTATCGTCTTGTCCTTCAGGTCGCCCCCGCTAAACATATCCTCCTCCAGTTCGTCGGCGTTGACTCCATCCAGATCCTCATCCTCGTCCTTGTTCAACGTCCGTGTCTGGTTCTTCAACCTCAGCTTCATCATCTCCTCGCTCACCTTCAGTTCTTCTATCTCCTTCTTCAGCTTGCCGACAGAGTTGCTCGTTTCGCTCTCCTTCTTCTTCCAGTTCATCTCCTTCTCCTCCAAAAGAGACCTCCACTCGTCGTCTTTGGCTCTCATCTTGGCTTCAGTAGCTTTAGTCATGTCCTTCTCTGTCTTGACAATCTTTGCCTTCAACTGGTCGTAGTCCGCGTAAGTGAGCAGCTTCTCCTCCAGTTCACTCTTCTCAGTCTTCAGCTTCTCGTAGTCTTTCATTGAAACCACCGCATCCACACCGATCTGCAGCAGCTTCTTGGGATCCGGAGCCTCTGCAATTGCCCTGTACACGTGGAAAAATATGTTCTCCACAGTCTTGTTTTTCTTCGTCAAGCTGTCAATTTCATTCTGGTACGACTTCAACAACGGGTTGATCTGGCCTAGCTTCTCCTCCTCGGCCAGCTTCTTGAACGACTTGGTCTTCGTGGCCAGATCCTTACGGCCAACCAGCGATTCTCTCTGGTAAGCCTGGATCTCCAACCCGCGCTCATCCATCTCCTTCTGCAGAGAAGGCAAGTCGATAACGGCCCAGGAATTCAAAGCCTTTTCAAACAGAGTTGACGTCGACGCCAAGTCTGAGGGCACCAGCCCGCCGGAAAGCTTCTCGTTAATTGCCTGCGACATGTTGCACTCTCACAGTTCAAACTGCAGCGGCCAACCAATTTTTTTGCCAACGTGGCACGATATCAAAACCGTCCAAATTCTAGTCCGAGCGGCCGACGCAATCCGCTTTCAATTCCTAATTCAACAGCACGCGCAGGAGTTCCAACAAGTAAAGACAGAATACTCAACTTCGCGCTGACTGTTCCGCCCAAAGTAGCGTTTCCGAAAATTGCTTATCGCTAGATCCAAGACTGATTGCGTTCTCCAGAGTTGAAGCTACGAGAACACCAATTTTATTTTCTTTCTGTTGAGCTGATTTTTTTTATTCCCAAAATAATCAAAATCAATATTGTGGCTGTGTAAACACCGCCACAGACACATGTGGCGGTGCGTAGTCTACGTATTTGTCAAGCTGTACAGGGGGCCTGGTTAGTCAAACTTGCCAGAGCCGTTGGAGCCCGCGGAAACAGCCTCGGGGTCCCCGTAGTACGGACTCAACCCTCTGTACTTGTCTGCGCCGAACCGACGGCGGATTCCGATGTTTTTCGCCGAAAGAACAACCAGGCAAAAGACAATGAATATGACACCGTAGAAGCTCACCATTTCAAAGGTGACCCGAGCTCTCAGAGGCTTTCCCTTGAGTTTTTCGAAACTGGCCTGTTCCAGCACTTTTCCGATCTCCTTGACCCCGCTCGCGCTCAACCTGTCCCAGTGAGTATTGGCGAACCTCGAAACTACGATGGCGTCCCCAACTTCAAAGTCGTCTGACTTCAGGTTCGACCAGTTCATCAACTCCATCACTTTTCGGAGGTTGGACTTGTCCACATAGACAACCTGTAGGTTGTTGTCCTGTGTTTGGAAGACGTTCGGGACCGCTTCTTTCAGCGCGCGGATAATGTCGGTCGAATCACCGTTCTCTGCCTTGATTTCAGCCACCTTGTCGTACTTCTTGCTTCTCTTTGAGAGCAGAGTGGCAAACTGTTTCGTCAGCTTAACAAAGTGGAACCTGTGCGCCACCTGGGACATATAGTACAGCTGATTGAAGAAGTCGTTTGTCCGTTTGGAGTCGGAAATGACAACCAAAACCTTTTCGTTTTTGGAGTGGACGGAGGGATCCAGTTTTTCAGGGAAAATCTCAGCCTGGTTCCTGTCCGAAAGCTCCTCGATCAGCGGGTTCGCGTTGGTTTTGATGAAATTCATCACCTGCTTGAAGTTCCTCATATCCCGAGATCCGAACCCGCGATAAACAGTGGAAATAAGGGAGTTGTCTTTGAAACACATCAGCATCGGGACAGTCGACAAAGTTCTCGCCGTGAACATCTCCTCGCTGAACTCAAACACCTGTTCCCCCGGCGAAACCTCCTTGTTGATGAAATCAACAAGCGAATGCTCCTGGTCCTTCAACAAATCCACAAATGCCGGGTCTGAGCTCTTGTACAGATGCACGTTTGACGGGAGATCCATCACGGGCTGGATCAGGTGCTTCAGGAGGATGTCGTCTTCTTCCACCCGAGTCTCGGGGGAATAGAAGTAGACGAACGAGACAACGGGGCTTTTCTCGAGCTCGCTAACACGGTGTTTCAGGGACTTGGTGAGCTTCATCTTCTTGGACAGTTGAGCCATCGTCACGTCGTCGAACCTGTACATGTCCAGCAGTCTCTTCGACCACTCGACGATACTTCTGGCTGTCAGCATCGGAGACTTGTATCTGATTTTGTTCCCGCCATCCTCCGTAGGCAGGAACATGAACACTTTGGGGTCGTACGAGCCAACATCCGCAAGCAAGAGGTCGTCCATCCCAAGAGACTTGCAAAGTCTTTCATCCGACTTGCAGTTGTAAAAGCCCAGGGAAATCTCGTTGGAATCCGCCAGCTTCAACATACTGTTGGAGACAGAGTCCCAGATGTTTCTGAAGTCAAAACATCTCGGACACGAGGAGAACAGCGGGTTTTCTTTGAAATCCTGCTGAAACGAGTTCTCGTTCAGCTGTTCGTCAGTGCTGGGCCAGAACGAAACAAGGACCGGCTTTTCGATCTTGCCGCCAATGATGTTCAACATCTCGGCACTCTCGATCATATGCGTCACCACGTCTTTGTGCAGGCCGGCCCCGTTGTTGGTCAGTATGTCGTCGCGTAAGTCGATAGCCTGCTCTCGCAAAAAGGAGCTGAATCCCTCCTCTGTCATCTCGTACGACTTCATAAACGACGTCAGAAGTTTGCCCCCGTTTCCGTCCTCATTCGGCCCGTACAGCCGGAGCGTTGGATAGTTCAGAATCGACTCTCTGTCACACAGATCTCCACTGGCAACACAATCGACTTGGTGGATATAAACTCCGTTCCGTTCGCCTTCCTCGTGGAACGAACGGTAGAACTTCTCCCAAATAGGCGCCAATTGCTTGCAATGCGGACAGTACGGAGAAAAAAACTCCACAAAATGGATCCCGTCCGACATAACCCGGTCGAAATTGCTCAACGTCAACGCCTCCGGTATTCCTGTCTTCCGGGTCTCTGTCTCTGTCTCTTCTTCTCTCCGCTGCAGCACCGGCTTGTCGTCCCAAACAGACAACATCGGCGTTTCGTTCGGCGACAGATTGCCGTCCAGTGCGGCTCCGAGCTCTTGGTCTGGCCTCTCTTCGGCCTTGACCAGCGAGCAAGCCGTTAAAAGCACGAGACGGAGCACTGCGGTCAGCTTCATATCGGTAGCTTCTTTCTAGCTAGCGTAGCCTTTCAAACTGATTGGAGTGAACAGGATCTTGAAAAACACGGCTTCCACCATAAATTTCATCAAGTGCACGCAACAACCACCTAGGTAGCTCCGATATTGGCTATAAACATGCTTCCACGTACTCCACGCACGTTTTATTTTTCTCGCTTACATTTAGAAAAATGCTCGGGGCAGATACTTGCACAGCCTTGATTTTAGTACACTTGGCGATCATATAAAGTAGAGAAGCGATATATTCTATAAAAGTACGCAGCGCACAAGGCGCAACGGAATGCCGACAAATATGATGGAACGGCAGGAATACGGTGCGACGTTCTGCTTTGCCGCTTGATGACTAAGCGAAATATTGAAGATAGTTTTTGAAATACTCAAAGGACACCAAAGTAACAGCACTGGCAGGAACAGTCCTGGCCAAGTTGACTATGAATCCGCTGTAGTAGCCCCTGATTCCCTCCGTTTTGTATATGGACAACAGCATTCTCCACAGTCCCGCACTGGGCTTGCTGGTGCTGTTGTTGACTATTTGAAGCCTCGTTCTGACGATCTCGTGCGGATACGTGACCGCACTGGCAATCATCTTGGAGAGGGAGGACGACACTACCAGTTTGATGAACTGGGACATGTTCATGGTCTGGCTGTCCGATTTGCTGGGGTAAATGGTGAAGAGCTTCTTGAAGTTCTCGTACAGGGGAAACTGGATAGCAACGTGGACCAATCCGAAGTACGAGGGCAGCAGGCCTCTGTAGAACGACTTCAAACCCTCGGCCTTGTACATTTTCCCAAAGGCGTCGATGGTTCCGTTGTAGTACTGGCGTTTGATCCCGCCAGGAGTGGCTGCTGCTCCCGGTGTGGCTGCTGCTCCCGATGTGGATTCGAATCTGTCGTAGATGGTCTTTCCTTTGTCCATTTGCAGCATGAGTCTTGTTTTCACCACCCAGATCGGGTTTGTCAGCGTAGTCGATATGGCTCCAGACGAGATTGCGCTGGCAAAGTAGCTCAAGTTGTCGTCGCGGATGAGGTAGCTGTATGTCTGTTTGAAGTGCTCGTAGCACGTGAAGTAGATCATCCACGTGGGAAAGTATCCCAGGGTTATTGGGACCAGTCCCCGGTAAAGGCCATTGATTCCTTCTTCTTTCCATATCATGTTCAGCGAGTTGAGAATCCCGCTGTACTTGGCGCTCTCGAAGTGCTGTATTTTGGATGCGGAGGTCTGGTTTCGCAGATACGATCCTTGCGCTTGTAATCGGGTCTTTGCGACGTCTAGGGGACAGACGACTATCCCCGAAATGAATCCGGCCAGGGCCCCCGACGCGGAGACGATCTCGCTTTGGGTCAGTCTGATGCCCCGGTCTGACGAGCTCCTGGAGTGCATAGCGAGTTCGTCTTTTATGGGGTCGTACAGAGCTCCCAGTTCTTCGGGAAGCCGCTCAGTTTCGAGGGGCGAGACCTGCTCTAAGGTAGCGATTGGCTTGCAGGGGTCTGACGGCATAGTGTCCAGAGGAACAGTGGTTCAGCAGGCGGTAGCTTACGGGTTTCGGTGGAGGCGAAGCTTGAAAAAGGTTATTTCTATCATCAACTCGCGAATGTCCGCGGTGTTCAAAGGAGTGGATCCTTTTGGAATCTCGAAAACCGAACCGGTGTAGTCAGACTCGAGGGAAGCTGTATGACGGGATTTCACAGCCACAACCAAATAGTGTATTTGAACAAGGGGATAGCACTTGTTTCCAGCGATTCGTGAACTTCAGCCCCAGTATTGGTAGTCCTCTGTGCAAAACCAGGCTCCTGTCTTCTAAGAGTCAACAATGGCTGGTCTCCAATCTCGCAAGACCCATCAGTATAAAGTCAAATCTCGCTATTGCTTGGGGAAAAATTTTATTATTTTGGCGAGCCTCCATTCGTTTTTCTTTATCGCTCCCGATCAGTGGCGGGGGAAAGGCAGGAGCGAAAATTGAACCGTCAGCTTTGGGTCGAGTCACAGCAGTGAGCTGGAGCCGGTGTAAGCGCAAACGGTGTCAATTGACTTGTAGCAGCCATGAGTAGCCCCAGGTGGACGCAAAGGTAAAGAGGGACTTTTTGGGTTTAGGCTTAGTCGGCCCCGCTTATCTAGTATTTTTCAGTTGAGCGTCGGGCGCGCGACAAACAGGTTATAAGCACAGGGTAGCATATGTGGTGCGCGTGACGTAGTTGCGGAGAAAAAAAACAAGCCCAACCTTGCACCGCGAAAACGACGGCTCCAGCAGCAGGCGATGATGCAGCGTGGATGCAAGCCGACGACAGGTTGGAACACACAATTGCCAGGGCGAGAGAGGCAAGGAGTGTTGTTTCCGGTGGAACATCGAGACGGACGTTTTCGCCTTCGTGCATGCATCAAGAGAATCTATAGACTCATCTGGTGTTCCGAAACCGTGACGCAGGCGTGCCAGATTGGAGCGCAATGCTGCAACGGAGAACACTTGACCCTGTTCTCTGCAACATGTCTTCGAACAATAGGTAACCGAGCACATCCGCTCTCTGAGTTGAATTTTCCATGGAAATTTATCTGAGCCAAGCAATCCAGCAGATCTGGCATCTAGAGCGCACGGTGCGGATTTAAGAATGTCCGGGGTCGCTCAGTTTGGATATTTCCGATCGTGCGCGAAACAATCGAAGAGAAAATATTGGAGAGTCGAGTCGGGGTCGACAGCTGCCAGCAGCATAATTCCGAGAAGCAAGCGGGCGTGCTTGTCGAGTGCGTGCCTATGTCGCCCTGCCTTGGACGCCCTTGCGTGAACCCCTGCCTCTCGTGTCACGGCAGCAAACTCCTCTTCTATAGCCGCTAACGCACATAAAAGTGGACGCAGCTTCCCTTCCATCTACCCCTTCTGTCGATGTGTTAGCAAATATTACATATCCCAATGCTGCAGCTGCAAATCTACATCATTGATAGACAGAGGAGGAGACTCCCGAGCACCGCCTGGCTGCTGTAACAGTGCGGCATTCTTGAAGTGCACTGTATGACGGAGGTGGATTCCGCTCGCGAAAAAAAAAAATTCTGGCGGAGTTTCCGCTCGCGTTCTCCATACTTTGTAGTCCCCTCTCAAATGGGGCCCGTCTCTCCTCAGATCGAAGAATTAAGCTTTTAGCACTTTCCATCTACGGTCATTTGGTGTTCATTCCGATACGATGCATGTGCAGCAACCGATTCTTTCTTTTTGCTCCGACACACAGCCAGCAGCCAACCAGTAGCGGCCAGCCTGTAGGAGTTTGAAATCCCGCTCAGAGCTCGAGAATGGAGTCGCGAAAACAAGCAGAAATCTCCCCGCTCCGGCCCTCGCGGAGCATGAGCACAAGTCGCCTGCAAAATGCACGTGGTTGCACCGACCCTTGGCTCTAGCTTTGATAGGAAGGGGTTAGCGTAACTCGGGCCTAGGCCACCGCTCGGGTCGGGCCCAACTCGGCCAATTCGGCCAATTCGGCCAGCCGCGGCGGACCCTCGCGGTCACAAGCCGATCTAGACAGGCGCGGCTGACACCACGTTATCCCAGCGGCCGGCTTGTTGTCTGACTGCTGGCAATAGCGCTCGACGAAAAGTCTGCCCCGTTTCCAGAAATTGAAAAGGTAAATTACCGAGACTGGAACAGATCGCATTGTCCGAATACAATCGACGTCGATCGGTTGCGTGGAACAACGCTGGCAGAAGAATAGCAGCCGGGACACGGGCGATCGTTTTTGACGGGAACGGTTGTCGCGGACGGCAGACCACCATTTCTGGACAAAATTAAGCTTTTACTGTCGCTCCTGGTGGTGCGCACATGAAACGGGACAGAATAGGTGCGCGACACCACGCGTCCGCGGATTACGTGTGTCTTTTGCAAAAAGGGTAAAAAGGTGATGGCTTTCGAGCTGTACTCCATCACGCGGGCTTGGCTCGCCAGCAACTATGACTGAAATTCCCTCCGGCTCGAGTCTCCCTGTCAAACTCGGTCCTGAGCCACGCTTTTAGTCTCTGGCTCGCCGTTTCTTTTTCTCTTGTCTCCCCTGCCCCCCTCCCGCTTGCGACAAACGTATTGGCAGCACGAATCCTCGATGTATGCCCCATCACCGAGGATCCTGCTTTCGCTTCAAGCGCCCCTCACTGATAAGCTGTCTGTACGTTTTGTATTTAACCTGTTTAACCCTTTGTTGCTGTGCCATGTTCGTGTGGGCGAAAAGCGTTGTGCATACAGCCGCATTGTACAACAATGCTCGCTCCGTAATATCTGTATGCCGAATTCCCGTTTCCGCTCATTTGATACAGTAGGACAATACCGATGCTTTCGTCCCGTGCGTCCTTGTACGTGGGTGCTCTGTGGTGTTTTCACTATGCTGTTGACCCAAGAAGTGTGAGCGTATTATTTATTGAACGATGCAAAACCCCAAGGTTCCATGGCTGAGGACCAAGTCTTCTTTACCGAGTGATGGCGAGCTAGACTACTGTGTAGACTAGTTGCAGATTCGCGTCCCCTTCCGCCCACACGCAGACAACCATTAGCACCGTGCCGAGCGATGAACAGGGACGAAGCAGCAGACCAAATCGTACCGACGTTTTTTGGCTACATAGCCACCTCCAAGGACGCCCTGATAATCATTCAGAACGCAATGCAGAACAAGCTGCCGCTCGTGAAAAGACGGCCCAAAGAGAAGGAGAAAAGGGGGCTCATCAAATCAGGCAACATTTTCGTCTTTGTCGAGGAAAATTCGAGCATCAAAAGATGGACCGACGGCATCAGTTGGAGCCCATCCAGGATACTGGGGCGTTTTCTCATCTACAGGGAGCTGGACACGGACGCCCTGGTGTCCAAGGCCCCTGTTGACCGACCCAGAAACAGAGCCGGCTTAAAACTCGACGTTTCAAGATCTGCTTCCCCGAAGTCCATGTCGGCCTCCACAGCTCCCGCCTCCTCCACCTCGTCTGCCCAGGAGGCCTCGCTCTCTCCATCCTCGGGCAACGCGAGGCGCAGACGCAAGCGAAGACACGCCCAGAGCCGCGGCGCGGTTGACCTCGACCCCGCCGACTCTGACCTCTTTACGGCAGACCGAACCGTCCTCGGGTCCCTTGTGGGGTCCTATATTTATAAACACAACGGGCTAGTCAAGAAGTCGCTGTCGCTCACGCTCTACGATGCCAATTCCAATCCGAACAGCATGAGGAGGGTCCACATCATCTCCTACTACACCACTGCAGACGTTGCGGGCAATCTCATCAACACCCCCTCGAGTCTCCCGTACCTGAGGGAGACCAAAATCTCCTTCGAACTGCTCAATGCCCTGAGGAAGTCGTCGATTGGGCCTTCGTCCGCCCTGTCGCGGAAGAACTCCGAGGACCTAGACCGCTTCCAGGGGTTTATAGAGATCGACGGCTTCGACTCTGAGATATACAACGAGTTCCAGCGGGCTTTGCAAGCCCGCCAGCGAAGCAGCTACTCCTCCTACATCCAGTCCCCGTATGCTCTCCCTGTCCCGCGAACCGGCTCTTCCGTTTCCCCGCAATTGTACCAGCCCCAGACAATACCGGGCAGAAACTCCTCGGTCGACTACACTGCCGCGGTGGCTCCCGTTCCAATGATGAACTTCAACCCCGTTCAGTTCTCGCCTCTCTCGTCTTATCAACAGCCCGCTGTCGCTCCGAAACAGGACCTCCAGCTCCAGCTCCAGCAGGGCTTTCCGCCTCACCAGAACTCGTCCCAGTCCTTCACGCAGCCGGCGTACCCTCCCTTCTCTGTGTTCCCGCAGCCGGTCCCAGCCTCCCTTCCGCGGCCCCGCGAGTCGCTGCTCTCCGACAAAGAGTCCTCCATCTCCACGACAGACTCTTCGGCCCGTTCCTCGGCCAGCAAGTACGGTCCATCCTCGTACCAGCAGCCGTTTCAATATCCGGCCCTGGCCGGCTCCTCGGCAACTTCGCTCGGGTCTCTCGACCACTCGGGCCCGTCCACTAAGTCCCCGCGGACCTCCAAGTCCTCCGTCGGCTCCCTGCCCCCTCAGAACGCTGCAATGGCCGCTAATTACCCGTTTCCGAACGTCCAATCGCCTGCCTACCAGCAGTCAACCCTGGTTTTCCAACAGCAACAGCAGCAGCAATTTCAGGCTCAGTACCAGCTCCAGGCTCAGTACCAGCAGCTGCAGAACAGCCAGCACACCCAGCACGCCCAGCAGATCTACCCTCCCTACAACATGGCTTACTTCACGTCTACTCCGCCTCCGAGGCCCCATCAACCGTCAGCCGGCCCCGTTCAAATGCCGTCCAAAGAAAGTATTATCGCCTCGACTCAGGCCGAAACAGCAGCACGTCTGTACTACCAGGACCCCAACCAGGCTCAGACCCCGACCCCTACTCAACCTCACCCCCAGAATCCTCGGTGAGCCCTGCCGACCGCCGCTTGTCGCTTTGTCGCTTATCTGCTTCTACTGTTCATCACCGTCTGCTTTCTGCCGCAACCTCTGTATTTTTACTGTACCGAGTGGTTTTCTAGTCAAGACCCTTAAATTCTCTGAACAACTTTTCTTAATAATACGGAAACCCCATCAAACGTCCAACCTTGCACAGCCTTGCACAGCTTCGCAGCCTCGCACAGCCCTGTCAGTTGCTCCCAAACTTCCTGTCCAACTCCCTCAGACAGTTCACCACGCTCTCCACCTCCACGTACATTCCCTTGGTGTTGAGGTTGCTGATGATGTTGTTGAAGCCTGCGCTCTGGAAGTTGGCGTGCCGCGAGAGAGTCTTGTACGCATCTGCGCACGGAATGAAGTGTTTTCCGGGGCTGCTGATCTCCAGGTCGCTAAGAGCCGGCAGGGAAGTCACCGAGCTCGACCGTTTGAAGAGACTCAGCTGCGGGAAGGACGGCGGGGTCGGCAGCACCGCCGCGGCAGGAGCGTCGGCCGTGGTGGCCGCGGTGGCCGTGGTACCCGTGCGCTTTGCGTGGGCCTGCTGCGCGATGGTTGTGCAGAAGAGGGTCGACATCGGGTCCGTCTGGCACTGCGAGCAGGTTCCCGGGTTGCCCGTGCACGCGGAGACGTCTGCCGAGCCCGCAGAGTCCTTCGTCTTCTTGTCCTCGGCAGCCCCCGTAAACGTCGGCTGCTCGTTGAGCTGGCTCGTGATCAAACTGTCTTTCAGCTGAACAAGCTCCTTCTGCTTGGCTATTTCGCGACAGACACAGGGCGTGTCGTCCGAACAGAAGCCGCACTGGTCCTCCGGAGACAGTCCCGGCCCGTACTCGCTCTTGGCCGCTCCGGCGTCCTCCTTGGGGTACTCCTGGTTGCCGTCCGCCAGAGACAGACTGGACGACGGGGACCTGAACAGCATGTCGTTCTGCGGCCCGTTCGACAGGCTCTTGAACGTGGGCAGCTTCTTGAACCGGGACCGTTTGAACGAGTCGGTGAAGTCGATCTCCTGGTCCACAGACTCCTCTCTGGTCCTCTTTAGCGGAACCGCCGCGAGAGACTCAAATCCCTCGAAGCTCAGGACCGGGTCTTTCGCACGCGGCTTGTCTCTCAGACCGGCAGACTCGCAAATACAGTCGTCCTTGAGGCAGATCCCGCAGTCGTCGTCTCGGCTGGCCGGCGTGAGCCCGTCCACCGCGAGCTGCTGCCGTTGCGGCTGCTGCGGCAGGGCCGCAGACGAGTCGGACGGGTTCGACGGGGCAGGCGAGATCTGCTGGATGCTAATCGCACTGCCGTCGCTGTGCTTCTTCGGGCGGCCGTCGCTGCCGTACGGAGTGTACGCCAGCGTCAGCGGAGACAGAGCGTTGGACCCAGACGACACACTGCCGTTTCTGGAGCTGTTCTTGAAGTTGATCATCATTGAGGCGGCCCGCGTGAGATCAGAGTCCTGCTGGGCCGACAGCGGCGTCGTCGCCGAGGTCGTCGAAGGAGTCGACGCGGCCGACGCGGACCGTCTCTTCCGCGTGTGCTGAACGGGTCTGACCGACTGGGGCGTGGGAGGCCCCGACGGAGCTGCGTCGGGAACCGTGGTCGGCGACACTCCCGTGGAACTGACCCTTCGTCTCGTACGTGCCGACTCCGGGCTTTTCACAGTCCCTGGCCCCGACAGCTGTTTCTGGAGCGCCTGTATAGACGACTTCATCTCCTCAAGCGCACTTTTCAGACCCTCGTTCTGGTTCTGCAGCCCCTTGATGGTGTTGGTGAGAATGCCTTCCTTGATGCTCTTCTCGCGCTCCAGCTCGAGAATCTGCGTCTCGAGCTCGCTCACCCGGTTGGCCCTTCTCTCTCTGAACGCCCGCTGTGCCGCGCGGTTCTGCGCCTTTCTCTTGGTGGCCGGCGTGTCTACGCTCGGCTTTCTGCCTGGCTTGGGTCTCGGAGGCAAAATCCACTCTCGCGACGTCATGATCTTGGTGATCTTCGGATTGTCCTTCCCTCCCTGGGTGGTCGAAGGAGTGATCGAATGGTTCGACCGGGGGGCCAGCGACGACGAGCTCATACCGCGGTCCAGTCTGCTGTTTCTGCTACCGCTCTGCCGTCAAAAATGTCTCGCAGTCGTTTTATCCTCGTAGCCTCTGCGGTAAATCAGCTACCTACTACCCTTCGCTCTGTTCTGTCTGGGCCAAAGCTCCTTCTTAAAACCGAAAATCTCTAACTCGGCCGGTGTTCTGCGACTTTCCGTGTGGTGGGCCGTTCAAAGTTCTCGCTCGCAAGCACCGTTTTGTTTTGTTTCCCTTGCAACAACTCGTGTGCTTCTAGCGGTCCCAGACCCTGGCGTATGATTTTTCTTATAAGCAAATCAGATTTTGTATGTATGAAATTTACTTTTTTCTCCGTACTGGATTCTTTTAGACCGATATGACCCACTGACTAATTTTCAAAGCCAATCGGACACCAAATGGCTCGAAAACGGGCCCCAGCCCGGGGATTCTGCCGCTGTGATGGAGTGCAGCCGCTTCTCTTGCACCGTCACGATATCTCCACTCGCCTGGGTCCTCTCGAAGGGTCCCGAGCACCCAGAGGTCCTCGGGGCCGTCGGTGGCTACCGATAGCCGAGATAGCGTCCGGTGCGGGGTGTGGTGTGTCAAAGAGTTGGATCCGGGCTGTGCGGGCTCTGCGGTTCGAGATCGAAAAAGAAAAATGCAAAGGAGGGGAAAAAGCGCCGAGGGAAAGCCCGAGCGCTCTTGGACCTGGTTTGTCTGGTCTGGTCTCTCTGGCACAGACGGCGATGCGCAAACGAGGTCATGGCGGTCGCGAGCGGAGCCCCGAGGAGGACTACGCGCGCAAAAGAACACCGGGGGTCGCAGAGAAGTCCCCGCACCGCAGGTCCAAGTTCGCGTGCGAGCGGTGCAAGCGGTCCAAGAGGAAGTGCGACGGGGTGCCCGACGTCAGGAGCTGCACCAATTGCACCAAGGCGGCGGTCGAGTGCACGGTGCTGTTTTCGAAAGACGACGCGGCGAAACACATCGCAATGCTCGAGCAGAAGGTTCGCCATCTGGAGGGTCTGCTGGCACGTGACGGCCCGAGCAGCAGCTCTTCAGAGCGCAAGCTGGACCTGCTGAACGGAGACTCGCACTTCATTTCAGCGAGACACGACGAAATTGAGCCCCGCAGGTCCGAAATCGACCGCGTCAACCCGGCCTCCGGCCTCGCGTTCATTCTGCGCAAGTCCGTTCTCAACTCGCCGCTCACCGTGGACCGCGACGCGTTCGTCTCCGAGACCTCGCTGGACAACAACGTGCAGATGAAGACAAACGGGCTCGACTTCTCCGACTCAAACCGCCCGCAGATGTTCCCGCAGTCCCAGAAACAATCGGACGCCGAGATCGATTTTGCTTACATAATCGAAAACGAGGCCTTTGGGGCCCAGCTCGTGAGTCTGTACCAGCACATGATGTTTCCGCGGTTCCCCATCCTGAACCTCAGTTACGCCGAGAGACTGCACGCCGGCCGCGCCCGCATCCTGCAGTCGGAGCCGACGACCAGGAAGGACAGGATCGACCGGTTTGTGCTGCTGATGCTGTACGCTACGGGTCTCCGGATATACCGACTCACGGGCATGGACTCGGCTAAGGCCCCGCCGTACTCCTCGCTCAAGCTGTACTCCGAGGCGGTGAAGGACCTGGACGAGCTCACGCTGCTGATCGACGTCGACTCGGTGGTGTGTCTGATGCTGGTGGCCCTGTTCATGCTGCGGTCGTCGCAGGGACCGCAGATCTGGCACATGATGGGCCTGATCATGAGGCTGTGCGTGGAGCTGGGTTTGCACAGGAAGGAGGCCGAAGCGGTCCCGGTGGAGAGGCTGCACGACTCTGTGATGCGCAGACGCACTTTCTGGAGCGCCTACGTCCTGGAGCGCGTGGTGTGCATCCACTTTGGCCGGCCGTTCACTCTCGCGGACAACGACATCGACGCGGAGCTGCCGTACAACATTCCCGACCGCGTGACAGACACGCACGAGCTGCACGAGATCATCAACGTCCACCCCGAGAGGATGGACTCCAGCTCGGTCGTGACGGACATGAGCCTGGGCCTCTCGCTGGTCAAGCTGAGGAGAGTCGACTCGGCCATCCAGCACGCCATCTACCGGGTCGACAAGAAGCTCGACACGGCTACTCTCCTGAAGGAGATCTCCAACCTGTACAGCAGCGTCAAAAAGTGGAAGGATAACCTGCCGGCTTTCAAAGAGGAGCACAACATTCTCCTGATGGACCTGCTGTACAACAAGGCGTTGCGGAACCTCGCTCTGCCGCTGATCTCCAAGGACGGAAAGGAGACCAAGTCGAAAGAGGCCCAGTTCTTCATCGACCAGTGCGTCAGATCGTGCGGAACCATCTGCCTCATTTCAAAAAGACTGCTCCAGTTCGACTGGTACTGTCACAGCTTCACGGCTCTGCACTCCCTGTACGTTTCTGCGATGACGCTGATATACTGCGTTTTGACCGAGAAGCTGGAGTGGTCGGTGGAGATCACCAACTGTCTGCAGTCGTGCTCGACGGCGCTGTTTGTGATCGGCGAACGGATGCCGGTGACCAAGACTTCCATGCGGGATCCGTACGAGCGGCTCCTGAACCGGACGATCGAGCTGATGTCGAGGAAGTCGGCCAGCACGAAGAACAGCCATTACAGGATCGGCGGTGTCGACGTTCTGGACGCTGGCGGCGGCCCGCAGAGCCCAGGGGGGCTCGTGTCGGAGACCACGGGCGACTCTTACGCCCCACCGGTTCCAGAGCTGAGCAGCGGAAGCTTCAATCTGACCTCTTTCACCGGCGACCTGATGCCTTCCTACGGGGAAGACTCTGGGCTGCTGGGCACGACAGAACTGGGGAGCTCTTCGGAGTTCGACGAGCTCTGGCAGATCATCAGCGACCAGAAACCGCCCAATTTCGACGACAGCGTCTCTCTCAATCAGTTCGGCTACGGCTTGGACACCAGCTTCAAGTTCTGAGACTGTCCGAGCCGCGCGAGCTCTGCGAGCTCTGCGAGCACTCTGGTTTACGCCGACAATACAGATAGTTACAGATCTATTCTCTAGACAGATGTGTGGTGCAACCAAAAGAACGAGCGCTTTCTTTTGTCCGTGTTGCTTGCGGCGAGGGCTTTTGGCCCAGACGGGGCTCTTTCCAGCCGACAGGACTCAGGTTTTGGGCGACGACGTGGGGTTCGAAAGCTTGCTCCGGAAAGGAGGAGCCGCGAGTCGGGCCGCAGCACCTGTCTTGTAGTACGAGTCGAGCCAGGACTTGTACTTGTCAAAGTCATCGAAATCGGAGTACGTCGACACCGGGCCCTCGTTGGGAGCCCCGCTGACCGGGTGCAGGGTCGCGTCGCAGATCATCTTCTGCGCCGAGGTGATGGAACAGGTCCCCCCGAGAAACTTCATGTCCTCGTACTTGATGAGGTCCTGCGGCTGTAACGTTGCGCAAAGCATGATGTTGAGCTGGCCGTCCCGGACCGTCTGGCGCGTCCGGTACGCCACGTTCTCTATCAGCCGTCCTTGCAGAACCATGGCGTGTCCCGCGGGGAGGCTCTTTTCAAAGCCTGTCGCGGAGTTTCCAAACAGTTTCACCAAACATATGTACGGATACGCTATTGAATTTTTCCTCAGCACGAGCGGACTTGCAGCGTTGCCGGCCGGCCTGGCCTGTTTCTTCGGGTTGCTGGTCTGCCGGGTGCGCCGCCACCGGGCAAAGTGGGCGATCTCGTACTCCAGACACACTTTCAGGTCGCATCCAGAAATGGCGCTGATAGATGCGTTGGTCTCGGGGCTGGTCCAGGCCTGGTAGACAAACGGGAGAATCGTCTCGCAGTCTTTCAGCTTCGGCGAAACGAACGCGTCCGACTTGTCGGTCAACCGGTACGACTTGGCGTGTGTCGACCGCTCGTTCGTGTAATTAATGAGCTCCCATTTCATGATGTTGATGCACTCGCGGGTGAAAAGCGGGAACGATCCCTCCCCGATAACCTCGAGCGTGTGTTCGTCCTGGTCGATGTGAAGCGTCTCCTCCACGCTGACGGAGCGCATGAGACTGGAGTTTCTGTAGTTGAGATGAACGACGGGATCAAACTGCGGATACACTGGGTTTGTAGTGGGCGAAAGCGCGTACCCGGAGTCTGGAGTGCCAGCAGCTGGCGACGGGGTCGGCGAGCAACTGGCAGCAGAATCGCGCACGTTGCGTTTCATAGTGGGCACAGAGACAACAGAGACACGCTGGGGTATTAATGGTACAATTGTCGGTCCATTTGAAGGTTTCGAATAGCTTTTCTCCAGTATTGGTCAACGCTGTCTTGCTAAAACTGCTTGCTTCCAAACGATAAATCCTCCTTGCGCGGATTAAACTTGGCTGGATCTTTGTGGTGTCGAGTCGATAATCGATGTACTTGCCTAACTGGGGACCTTTCTCGATGGATCTGCCTGTTTTTGCGTCTGAGCCCCTGGCACTTTCCTGTCAGGACAAATTGTCCTTCTCTTTTCCATACATGGCTCTCGTAGCCCCTGTATTTTTAACCGAGAACTGTGGAATAATAAGATAGCCGTTTTGGGCAAAGAAATCCTTTGATAACCAGAACGGAGAAACTTTTTTTTGCGGGAAATGGCCCGAAGAGCTTCGGGGGGACGCGAGTCACGGGACAAGGGAGGACGCCTGCGCAGCCTGGTTCTGCACTCGGGGGCAGAGTGGACTAATCCAGAAGTAGATTGCGTGATAAGACGTGGAAAAGACAGCGATAGTCGGTTCTCGTGCCGAACGCGGAAAAGGGATAGCTCGAGGTCCACGCCAGCGTGGTTGTCGTCCTCACCCAAATGGCCCACTCCCAGCGGCGGTCCTAGTGTTATCTGAGAGACCCCTCCGAGGTGGCCCTGATTGTGTCCGATGTGCCTCGAGCTATCTCCGTGCCAAATCCCGGCCAAATCGGGAAGCTGCGACGTCGCGACGTTTGCACGTCGTATAAAGATTCGAGCTCGCCGCAGACAGAAACCACTAGTAATCGTCCTCTCAGCCGACCAACACTCAAGATGTTTGACCCGATTCACGTCAAACTCCGTGACGGAGCCGAGGCGACCATTCTCCCGATTCACAGCGTCAACGAATGCCCGCGGGATCTGTTTGGACGTCTGCATCAAGAATACAACGCTGAGGTCGAGGCAGGCGACACCCTGGCCCAGATTCGGCCCCTATCCGAACAGGAATTTCGAGACTACTTCTTTCCAAAGTTTGTAGCTGTCATGGTGGAAGGGCACCACAGCTCGGTGAACGAGGGGCTCGCCCCAGAATTCATAGGGGGCTACTGCATCAAGCCCAACTACGTGGGCCGGTCCGCGCACAACTGTAATGCCTGTTTTTTGGTGGCCGCAGGCCGCCGAGGCCAGGGGGTGGGGGGGCTTCTCGGCGAAAGCTACCTACAATGGGCACCCAAACTCGGGTTTCGCTACAGCGTTTTCAACCTCGTTTACGAAACTAACGTGGCAAGCTCCAAAATCTGGGACTCTCTGGGGTTCGAACGTATTGGCCGGATCAAAAGTGCAGGTAATCTCAAGAGTCACGGATACACGGACGCAATAATGTTCGGCTACGACTTCACCAGCGACACTAAGTAGAAGAAGGAATTGCCGAAGCTGCAATTGCCGGTATGACGTGTAGCCTGATTTCTTGTCTGACTCAGTCATGACGCCATGCCCTCCCGGTTCCGCGTACAGTAGCGAGCGATCGGTGAGTCATCGCGCCTTGCAAAACATCCGTGCACCGGGTGCTACGCCGTGTTTCGCGGATTGACTCATTTTTTTCGTTTTGCTTTCTTTTGATCTAGCTGTAAGAATTATTTATAAAGCCTGCAATCTGCACACAATTAGTAGTCGACCGTCTCTGTAAAGTTTTATCTGGGTGTGTTGGTGTGTCAGTCCTGTTGCACCTTCTACTTCCAAAATATCTTGTTTGTCAATTGTTAGCCGTTAGTTTTTCCACAATGAACTCCTTCTAAGGCCCATGTTTGATTACAAGTACTCAATAAGCTCGGACCTGGGCGAGCTGGCAGCTCTACAGCCTCGCTCGTTCGCCCTTCCGGGTTCTGTTTTCCAGACTGATCTTCCAGAGCTTGAGCCCGACACTGCATCGGACTCTGAAGACTTCGAGTCTGATTCCGACTTGGACTCACGGCACCTGCTTCCCACTCACTTCAAGTGCTCGGCCGACAGACTCAGATTGATGGGTCTGGTGGTTCGCATTGCTGCATCGCAGATCGCTGATGTGTGTTGTGCAGACGCGAATCCGATCGTTTCCTTGCTGACGACGCTGCTCTCCAGACTTCAGATTTCCATGAATGGTTTTCTTGTGAGTCTCGTTGTGCTCAAGCGGCTCGTCGCTGCGGGATTGGAGTTGGATCTACGCAAAATCATTCTCTACTCGTTTATTTTTGGCTCCGTGGCAGCACCGGACGCTTCTTCCCGTGTTCTCGATAGTGTCGACCTGTCGCGGTGGTCGTCTGTGTCTGGCTTGTCTGAGGCTCGCATTCGCTGCGACCTGAGACTTGCCGCTCCCGAGGTAGCTCCAGGGTGTTTCCGTGTGGCCAAACAAGATGTTTCTGACCTCAACAGCTGTCTCAGAGCAGAAGTCAACAAATACATCAAGTGTGTTTGATGGCCTCAGTTAAAGTTCCGTGTTTGGGTGTGTTGGTCTTGTTGATTTTCCGGTGGTGTAGGTGCTATTTCTGTGTAATTCTATCTTTCAAAACAGCTTTCTATCAAATTGTATCATTGCCTACGTCATGTGACCTATCATACTCGTCTTTAGCCACAATTAGTCAGAAAAAATTTCTTAGCACATGGCTA
The DNA here is from genome assembly GCA_030674545.1 of Ogataea saltuana. Classification (NCBI taxonomy): domain Eukaryota; kingdom Fungi; phylum Ascomycota; class Pichiomycetes; order Pichiales; family Pichiaceae; genus Ogataea; species Ogataea saltuana. The sequence continues at coordinate 203,189 of JAKTYV010000012.1, forward strand.
ATAAATTGGGCCCCCATTTTGCTATTTAGGCTAATCATCTTTCTTTTACTGCTTTCTTTTACTCAAAACCACTGCAAAACTACCGCAATGACCGCAGAGATTTACTACCACGACAACGTGGCTGACACTCCATTCACGGATGACCACAACTCGGGCGAATCCGTGCCCGCTGAAAAGCTGGCCCAGATCGGAGTTTTCTACAGACACCTCGAAACGGTGGAAGAAGTGAACGAGGTGGCTAAGGAAAGAAAGTACAAGAACAGAGACGAAATCCTGCTGAGCCCAAGTACTTTTCCAGGAGGAGCTGCTGCGCTCGACAAAAAACTCGAGGGCTTCTACAGCGAGCATCTCCACGAGGACGAGGAGATCAGATACATCTTGGACGGCGAGGGATTTTTCGACGTGCGCGACTCGGACGACAGATGGGTTCGCACCAAGCTGTTCAAGGGCGATCTTCTGGTGCTCCCTGCAGGGATTTACCACCGCTTCACCCTTACAAACAAGATGTACGTCCGCGCTTTGCGGCTCTTCAAAGACGAGCCTAAGTGGATTGCTCTCGACAGAGGTTCTTCTGAAGCTGAAGAAAGCGTTTCTAGAGAATCGTACATCAAGAGCATTTCTGTCTGAGGTGCTCGTCTTCCGCCTTTTATGAGAATTACGTCGAGGTCGCCGAATTTACTTACTTCATTCCGTCGTAATGATTTTCCAAGCGTAGAAAAAATTAAAAAATAAAAAAACTCAGAGATCGATTCGAATCGCACCAATAGCCTCCGTCCCTTAATATACTCCCTGCAACTGTGCGCGATGTTCGGCCCCCTCAAAATGAGCAGCTTCAAGAGACTGTCCCTGGCTGGACCTGGCGTGCTGCAGATTCAGCCTCGAGTTTCGGCGTGGTCCGCATTTGCAAGACCCCTCTCCACGGCCAGACCGTCTCTTCTCATCTACAAATCGCAGCCCAAGATCCCCAAACAGAACGAATTGGCCAGACCAAATGACGGAAACAGCTCTGCCGGCCCTGAAAAGACCCCTCGAACAATCTCCGAGATCGAAGACGCAGACAAAATGGCCAAACTTGAGAAAAACAAGTACTACCAGAAAACGCCCCGTATTCTCAGACCGTACATGCGCAGTCTAATGCTGAGACCAATGGGGTTTGGTGTCAGTTTCGTCATTCTACACGAGGCTACAGCGATTATCCCGTTCCTGGGCCTGTGGTACCTTTTCATTCATCTCGACTGGGTCCCGCTGGAGTTGCCCCAGGAGTACCTGGCCCGCGGTCTTGACGTGCTCACCCGGGGCCTGGTCAACCTCGATCTCAACGCCGTCGAGAAGGCCCGGGTGATCACCGCTGGAGCCAACTCGTACGCACTGACCAAACTGCTTCTGCCCGTGCGGATCCCGCTGTGTCTTCTTCTGGCCCCGTGGTTCGACAAGTGGTGTGTCCGCCCGTTGGGCCGTCTCTTTTCCCTTCTGTTCAGGAGAAACAAGAAGTCTACCTAGACCTGTATACACTATATTTATTTACTGCCCGGCTGAGCGATCGGTCTGTTCTACACCTGCGAGAGGTCCCCGGCCCGTAGGCGCGCTGTAGTCGCTTGCGGCCTCGGTGTTTTGTTCCCTGTTCTGCTTTCCCCGTCTCCGATAAGAAATCGAGAGTTGCGCCTGCTGGCTGAAAAATATCAGCGCTCGAAATTTCTCACCTCGCCTGCACCTTGTGCTTTTCGTTTTCCCCTCCTCTTCTGCCCTCTTCTGTCCCGTGAGCTCCATCAGCCCTCCTCAGTCCCTCTCTCCTGTCCCGCTGTCTGCTGGAATGAAACACGACGAATGTCCAATCTGAACCGACAACAGCAACAGCAACAACAGCTGCAAAACCAACAGCAGTACCTCAACAGCCAGATGGACAGCCTGTACCACGTACGTCCTACAGGCGTCCAACAGGCTCCCCCGCGGACGGCCTCGCAGAGACAAAGCCAATACCCGCCACAGGCCCAGAACAACGTGGCGCAGAGGACGCTACAGCAGACTTCGCAGGCCCAGCAGCAGCCAACCTACATGATGCCCCAGGCCGCCAACCAGCCGATGCGGGTAGCGTCCAACGACTTCTTCACGATCGGGCCCTACAGGAAGCGGAAAGACGCGTCGCGGGTGTCGGTGGTGCACAAGTACGAGATTCTGGGCTACATAGCGGCAGGAACGTACGGTAAGGTCTACAAGGCCAAGGGGAAGTCCAGCCATAACCTCACCGGGCTGTATGCCATCAAGAAGTTCAAAACAGACTCCAAGGATAACGAGGTGATCCATTACACGGGAATATCCCAGAGTGCGATGCGGGAGATGTCGCTGTGCAAGGAGCTGATCCACGTGAACATCTCGAAGCTGATCGAAATCGTGCTGGAGAGAAAGTGCATCTACATGGTTTTCGAGTTTGCGGAGCACGATCTGCTACAAATCATCCACTACCACTCGCAGCCGGACTTCAAGCCCATTCCGGAGTCAACGCTGAAGTCGGCCATTTTCCAGATCTTGCAGGGCCTTTCGTTTCTGCACCAGAACTGGGTCCTCCACCGGGACCTCAAGCCGGCGAACATCATGGTCACCAACAACGGCGTCATCAAGATCGGTGACCTGGGACTCGCCCGTAAGTTTAACAACCCGTTGCAAAGTCTTTACTCAGGAGACAAAGTCGTGGTCACGATCTGGTACCGAGCACCCGAACTTCTGCTGGGAACCCGCCACTACACGCCTGCCATCGACCTCTGGGCTGTTGGCTGCATTCTCGCCGAATTGCTGTCTTTGAGGCCGCTTTTCAAGGGCGAAGAGACCAAAATGGACAACAAAAAACAGGTTCCGTTCCAGGAGAACCAGCTGCTGAAAATCCTCGAGATTCTGGGGACGCCTACTCTCGAAAAATGGCCCAGTCTCAACAACTACCCCGAGTACTCCCAGCTTTCCAAGATCACCCTGTTTCCCCCTAACTTGAAAGCATGGTACCATTCCAACGGCGGAACGAACAAAAACTGTCTAAAGCTGCTCTCTGAATTGCTCGAGTACGACCCGGCTAAACGGGTCAACGCATTGAACTCCCTGGACCACAAGTGGTTCCAAGAAAACCCCAAACCAATCGAAAACATCTTTGGTAACTCCAAGTTTAAATATCCACAGCGGAAGATCCAGAAAGACGATAACGACATTCTCGGAGGAGCCAATAACTCCATCTACGGCAACTCTCTCAGCTTCAACCAAAATGGGTCCAAAAGAGCATACGGAGCCATGGGCTCGTACGACGATGCGTCTCGGAAAAAAGTACGTTGACTGATCTATATCTTTCTACACAAATTCCATTTCTTGCAGGCATCGAGGTTTCTCTAACTGGTCGCCTGTCTGATGATTTCGCCAACCTCGCCATCAATTGTTTGCAGGTCTTTTCGGCCACAAAACACCTTGTAAACTCCCTTCTCGCTCTCCGGCAGCTCCATGTCGCTGAACTGGCTCTTCAGCATGTCCGATTTCATGAAGTGATTGGCTCGCTCGCTCATCCTCTGGAAAATCGTCTCAAAGTCGTTATACAGGAAGACCATGATCACCTCGATTGGCTCGCCGTTCTGGCTAGTCGCCTTGGCCTCTGCCACCTTTTTGATATAATCACGGTACCTTCTCTTCAGTATCGAGCAGCTGACGACCACCGTTTCGGTGTCGCCTGAGTTCAACCTCGAAACAGAGTCTACCGTTAACGTCTCGAGCCAACCCCATCTGTCGTCGTCGATCAATGGAATCCCCTTAGACATTTTATCAATGTTGACTTGCGGATGGTACGAGTCTCCTTCTAGGAATGTACATCCCAAGTCCGATGCCAGATGTTCGGAAACTGTCGATTTCCCTGTCCCCGATGGTCCCCCAATAAAAATCAGCTTCTTTCTTCCCAGTCCTGACACCATCTTCTCAATGCCCTGGTAGGTCTTTATAGTCGGTTGAGTAGGTCTGATAATGCTTCTCCGGCTAAATGATTATAGAGCATTGTCTGGCTTCTCCGCAAAATTTACGGGGAAAAAATCCCAGAAGAAAAAACCAAGAAATTATTCTAAGAATTGTTCGTAAACATATCAAAAAAATATCAAAAAAATTTATTTGAAAGAAAAAAAAAACCTAGAGGAAAATCTATCTTAGCTTCAGATAGACCAACCAAGTCCAGTTGTTTTAGCTGCTTGAATCTACTATACCCTTACAAAATGGTCACTTTTGACAGTCTGGGCCTGCCGAAATGGCTGTGCGAGTCGTTGACGGCGATGAAGATCACGACACCAACAAATATCCAGAAAGCGTGTATTCCAGAAATCCTCGAAGGCAGAGACTGTATCGGAGGAGCCAAGACAGGTTCTGGTAAGACGATTGCGTTTGGAGCTCCGATGCTCTCTAAATGGTCTAAAGACCCCAGCGGGATTTTTGGAGTAGTTTTGACCCCAACTAGAGAGCTGGCTATGCAGATAGCAGACCAGTTCGCTGCTCTGGGAGCTCCCGTGAACCTCAAGGTGAAACTGATCATTGGTGGAGAGTCCATGACGGAACAGGTGGGAATGATCAAAGAAAATCCCCACTTCCTGATCGCAACTCCTGGAAGACTTGCCCACATAGTTGAAGAGCACGGAGACGAGTGCACGGGCCTGAAACGAGTCAAGTTCCTCGTTCTCGATGAGGCTGATCGTCTTCTCACAGACTCCTTCACTGGCGACCTGTCGGTTTGTTTCGCGGCACTTCCCAGCCCGTCCAAAAGACAGACGCTTCTTTTTACAGCCACGGTGACAGACTCGGTCAGAGCATTGAAAGACAAGCCGGTTGCTGAAGGAAAGCCACCTGTGTTCATGCACGAGCTGGACAAGGTCGACGATGTGGTGATACCTTCCACTCTTGGACTAAGCTACGTTTTGACTCCATTCCAAGTCAAAGAGCCGATTTTGCATAATGTTCTCACCAACGATGACTTCAAAGAGTCCACGGCAATTGTTTTCGTCAACAGATCGGAAACCGCAGAAATACTTAGAAGATTGCTGAGACATCTTGAAGTGAGAGTTACCTCCTTGCACTCGGAAATGCCCCAGTCAGAAAGAACCAACTCCTTGCACCGATTCAGAGCCGGAGCATCTAGAATTCTCATTGCCACCGACTTGGCTTCCAGAGGGTTGGATATTCCCTCGGTGGAGCTGGTGGTGAATTTCGACATTCCGAGAGACCCAGACGATTTCATCCACCGTGTCGGTAGAACGGCAAGAGCAGGTAGAAAGGGTGTTTCGATCTCGTTTGTCACGCCCAACGATCTCAGTAGGGTCTTGGCTATCGAGGAGAGAATCTCCAGAAAATTGGACGAATACAAGAACGTCTCAGACAACTCCGTGATCAAAAAGTCCTTGAAAGTAACCTCCAAGGCTAAGATCGAGGCTAAGATGGAAATGGAAAGAGAGGGATTTGGCGACCGAAAAAAGGCTCGCAGGCCTCATCAGGACTTCTCTGAGTCTTCAGCGAGCTCCAAGCGGTCCAAAACTTGATAGAAAAGCGGTTTTTACCACAACTGAATAGCCGTTCATCTACGCTTAAAAATAATATCATAGAAAATTGTTCCGCTCACTAGTAAACCGGGGAAAATTATACAGTTAAATTATAGCCAAAAAGGAGCACCGATCATTTGTGCTTCTTCTGCTTCTCAATATGAGCCTTCAGGACTCTTTGACGGTCCCTCAAACTCAATCTCTGCTTTCCTTGGACAGAACGTTTGTGGATCATCATGACGAAATTCTTCTTTCTTTGCTTCTCCCTGTTGGTGGTGGAGTGAGGAGCATCTCTCTTACCCTTCTTGGATCCAAATCTGTCCCTCTCTTCTCTTCCTTCTTTAACTTGCTCCAATCTCTCCTCCTTGTTCTGCTTGTACTTGACCTTACCGACCAACGTCGTGGAGTCAACCTCGTCCTCGTTCTTGTATCTGTCGCCCATTACCTTTTCAACACCCGCTGTCTGGGTCAGTTCCTTCAACTTTGCAAAATCGGCGGGAGTCAAAACTTGCGACATCGTCTCCTTCAGAGCACTTTCTCTCTCCTCCAGCTCCTTCTGCTGGACTGCGGTCAGCCTCTTTCTTCTCTTCCTAGACGAGCTATCGTTTTCATCGTCAGAAAGTTCCAGGTCGGAATCCCCTTCCTCCAATTCTCTCTTCTTTTTGGTCTTTTGCATGTACTTCAGGTACTTCTTCCTGATACCGTTTTTCTCTTTTGGAAGAGGCTTTCCGTCCTCGTCCTCATCGGAAATCACGAGGTCCTCGTCTTCATTCACGTCCTGCCAATCACCCTCGATGTCGTCTCCAAGCTCTTCGTCGTCAGACTCCGGTAACTTCCAGTCCTCAGCATTCTCTTGTCCAAGAAGTCCTTGCTCCATCTTCCACTTGGCCAACAGTTCCAGACCTGGAATTCCTTGAACGGTCTTTTCAACACCGTACTGCGGAAGCCCCTTGGCTCCTTCGTGGATCAACTCTTGGGTGGCAGTCTTTCCTCTGTCTTTTCTCAGCAGCATCTCAGGAGCAACCTCTCTATAAAGCGAGATTAAACCTCTGGCTGCGTGAACCACAGCCTTTGCTTTGGAGCCCTTGTACTCGGTCAAATCCTGTAACAGCGATTCTTCAATTCCCGCAGGGTTTCTGGATAGAATTTCACGAATGGTATTGATACCGGCAGATGCCACTTCCGCAGCAACACCGTCGGAAACGAACTCGTCGGCAATTTTGCGAACCACCATGTTGATTGTCTCTGGAGGAACCAAATCGTGGGACGACTGAGCACAAGCAGCCATAATCTGAGTCACGTTTCTTTGTTTCGGAGTCAAAAACTTCAAAAAGAAGGAATAAAGACCAAGAACCGACAGCTTGTGGGTACCAACCAGCCGAGAAATCAGGTTCATTATGGCGATCTTCTGATCAATGTCAAACTTGTTAGAGTTCTTACTGGCCAAATGCTGATCATATAGATCCTCGGCAAATTGTTGCGGATCTCTCAAAAGATGGATGGCCGAGAAATTCAGATAAGTCACAGCTTCCTTGTTGTTCTTCTTCTTAACCTGCTTGATAGCGGCTTCCAACTTCTTTCCCTTCTTCCGACTCTTCTTGTTCACGGCCATTTGATGCCTGATGGAGTTTGGATCGACAGCCTCCTCGTCCTCAGAATCAGCCTCCAACTCAGCCTCTCTCTCCTTGTCAGCTCCAAGGAAAAACCTGACACCTGAAATCACAACCTTGACGTCAGGATGCAGCGAAGCCTGGGTCATGATCTCGACTGTTCTGGAATCATCCCAAACACCTCTTCTCCACAACTCTCTCGTGAGCTTCGTTGCCCACAGTCCGTTGCCGTCCTTCTGTTCCAACAGGTTGAACAACAGGGCTTGTGTGGATCTATTGAGCTTCTGGTTTCTGGCTCCGGTGTTGCAAGACTTCAACAGAGAAATCAGAGAACTGTAAATCTGCTTACGCAAAGCTTTAGCGTGCATACCCACATTGCCTTCAATACTAGGTCCGTACGCAGACAAGAGTGGGAATATCGTCTGTATCAAAAATTCGGCAGTGATAATGTCTTTATTTCTCAGCATCACAAGATTCTGGATGATCTTCTCTCTCAAATCCGGACTCAGATCTCTGTGGTTGTTTTTGAGGATCAAACTCAACTCAGCAGGGAAATTTGCAGTTTCTTTAGAGTAGCACGCGCAGACTGCCGACATGAATCCAATAAGCTCTCCGAACTCCTCTCCTTCGTGTGCGCTGGGGTTTAAAAGGAAAATGTCCCTGAGCGACTCATAGTGGGAATATTGCTGAAGGAATTCTTCGTGGTAGGACTCCGGGTCACGACGCACTAGATTTTGCAACAGCGCAATGTTTGTAGGAAGAATGGCAGCTCTCTTTCTTCTCACCATTTTGGAATATGTGTGATATGACTCGAATTATCTCTAGTAATATCTGTTCACTCTTCTCTACAAACCTTTTACAATTTTTTTCTCACTTATCTAAATTTTTTTTTTATTTTTTTTTTTTTTTGAAGTGAAAATTTTATCATCATATGCGCCACTGTTCACCGCCACTTACATTTGTGGCGGTGGTTTAAGATTGTGTTTTGATTTTTTTCTCAAATATTACGTTTGTTTACGATTTAGACGTGCACGGTTGATAAGCTGTTCATCCATCTTGAGCCCATTTCCAACGCGATAAATTCCCCTTGACAGCCCTGAATTGAGGTTCTCAGGTATACAAATACAGAATATGGTGAGTTGAGAAAGAAACATCTTGGCGTCTCGTCCGATCGCGTACTAACACTCCAGGATAGCAGACGTATAATCTGGACACTCTGACCCTGTTGGACAACTCAGAGTCCTCACAGATTGTTGGACGATGTGTAAAGTATCCTCCGACATTCCTGAACAGTGGGAATGTCCCAAAACCCAAACGATTTCCCATAGACCAAATCAAGTCGCTTAGGGAACAGGAGGCTCTCATTTTTCAAGACCTCCTATGTGTACTTCTTGGGCTTGAAGGGTTTTACATCAGATATTCAGAGTCATTCAACATCCAGGACCGTTTGAGTAGACTTAATGGACCTGATTTTTCAATCAATAAGCATTTGGATCCCAGTTTGAAAGACATAGCCAAACGAGTCAACAAGATTGGAAAGAGCTATTTTAGTCTCAGCTCGTTTGCAGAGGAGTACAACAACCAGATCTATGGCAGAGTGATACAAGCGTTTTGCTCAGAGATAAGAGAGGTTTTGGTGGAGTACGAGATGCTTTTGGTCCAGGTGGAACGGGAGTTTTATACCAATTCCAATTACTCCCTAGTACTTCTAGAACAGGATCTCACAGTCAACGTCACCTTGCATCTCCAGCGGTTGCATGAAATCGTTAAAAGAATAGTGCAGGAAAATCTGAAAAGAAGGGACACCACCAATATGGATCGAATGCGCTTTGAGAGCATGTTGAAGTCGCTGAAAGATGACCATTATACTGGTACATTGGATGGTGTGACGTCCGACTCCAGAAACAGTCGGTTTGCAAAGGGGGGACTGGTCTTGGACTTCATTCAACAAAGCATAGACCATTACAAGGGTGATCCTACCTCTCACGACTTTTTGGTTGAATTTTTCAACAAAATTTCTTCCAGCTACGTGGTGACGTTAAACTCCTGGCTAGAAACTGGCGTTATCGAAGATCCCTACGAAGAGTTTTTGATACACCAGTCGAACAACGGTCAGTTGAACAATTCGAGTGAAGGTTACTGGGCTGACAAATTCACAATCAGAACAGAAGGACTTCTTCGGCAATTCCATCCGCTCGCTGTGCAGAAGAAGATCATCTTGACCGGGAAGTATCTCAATGTTTTAAAGGAATGTGGCATAGACGTGAGACTCCTGCAGAAACCCAAGAGCAAAATAAAGACACTACAAGACACGGATCTTTACATCCATATCGACGATGCTTATATGAGAGCGAACCAAAGCATAATTGATGTTCTCTTCAAGGGCTTTCACATCAAGGAGTTTTTGCAAGGTTTGAACAAGTACTTTCTTTTAACAACGAACCGCGATTTCAACGAGTTTATGAACATGGGTGTGACTGAATTGAAGAAATCAAAGGACAACATTTCATTGACGTCGTTGACAAAACACTACCAGGCCTGTTGTCTCGGTGACGATAAGGTGTACGAGAACTCGGCTGCATCCAAAGGCAAGCGACTGCTTTTCAATTTGATCACCCTTTCCATCTCAAAACATTCATTGATAAACGAGCTGGTGATGATCCTCGGTGCTCGAACTACAGACGCCGAGAAGGTTTTCTCGTCCACGAACATCGACGCTCTGAAAAATATACTCAATTCGACCTTAGAAGCTAACAACAATCAGGCGAAAAACAACGTCGTTACAAATACAAAGGTAGACCAGTACTCAGTTTTCAACATAGGACTTGATCTTGAGGTTCCGTTCCCTCTGAATTTGATAATAACCAGATCACAGATGTTCGAGTACCAGCTCCTATTCAGAAACTTGATCTTCCTCAAATTTGTCGACAAATCACTGGATGTATCGTGGAAAGAGACTACGCGTCAAAAGTTTTGGAAACATAAGTTCCAAGACCCCGTTTTGAAACAATGGATCAGACGAATTCGGATCACGCATACCAAAATGAGAGACTTTGTCAGAATTTACATGCTGTACATCAACGCTGATGTCATCCAAACCAATTGGAAAAAACTGGAAGCCACGCTCGACAGTTCGAACCATGACTCATCAATAGAGCTGGAGACCGTCTTCTCTGGAATCAAGTCCTTTTTGAGCACAATCTTGGCTGACTCACTTCTCACCAAAATCAAACTGGCTCAAATAGTGAACCAACTATTCGCCATCATCCTGCTATTCCACAATTTTCTGATGTCGTTGCGAAAGACACTAATTTTGATGGACGAGGATCTTTTGGCTCTCAACCATTCGAAGCTAGCTGCGGACACAAGTTTTAGTAGCGAAAAAAATGCTGCCCGTTTGGAAAGACTCTCGGAAGCTTTGAAAAGCTACCAAGACAAGTACGAGATGAAATTCAATGACCTGATGGACGCACTCAGATATTACGGTGAGGTCGAGTCGCCGTCATTCCTCCACTTGTTCAACGAACTATCCCTTTCTTTCAATGTCAACACCCGCTAATCCGCATATACAATTATCCTGTCTATTTACAAGTTACAGTTACAAATTTATCAATTTTGGAGATCAGTCCTGGTCAAGTCTTCCGGAGCACTCAGCCATCAGTCCGATCACACGCTCAACATTCTCCTTTTTCATGGCACAACAAGGAACGCATTTCCAATTTCTGTCTTTCACATAGTCTTTCAGCTGGACAAACTTGTCTTGAGACCCTTCTGTATCAGCTTTAGTGGCGACAATGAGGATGTTTTTCCCGTTGAGTCTCTCCTCGCCCATCTCGTCCAGCAAAATCTGAAGGTCATCGGCGGGTTTTTCGGAGCCAAGAGAAATAACAAATACAATACCTCCAGATCTCTCCACATGTCTCAAAAACGTTAATCCCATGCCTCTGTTCTCGCTGGCTCCCTTCACAACACCAGGGATGTCAGCCACAGTGAAAGGAGGTTGGTCGATCCTCAAAGAAATGGTTCCAATGGAGGGTTGCAAGGTTGTGAACTCCCAGTGTCCAACACGGGGTCTTGCATTTGAAATGGCTCTTAGCAGGGTGGATTTTCCAGCGTTCGGAAGACCCACCAGACCCAAATCGGCAAGTAATTTGAGCTCAAATATGAAATTCTGTTCCAATCCACTTCGCCCCTCTTTGGCAAATCTTGGGTTTCTGATTTCTGAAGTTGAGAAGTGCATATTTCCCATTCCTCCTCTTCCTCCTTTCAACAACAAGACGGGCTCCTTCGTTGGTTCAGGGAAGTCTATTCCGTCGATGGGGAACGTGTCGTCGATCAACTCGTCATACTTCAGCTGTCTGTCGAACAGCTTCACTTTCTCGTTCAGGTTGATAAAGTAATCCCTTTCCAAATGGTATTCCTCGTTCTTGTCCTTGAAGATCCAACCTTTTCCTATTTTATAACTATTTCTGAAAAATTGAATGAACTTTGGGAAGATGTCGGTATCTTTTTCTCCGACGGTAAGGATGTTGAACACCTTATCTTCTGAGTCTTTGACGAAAGAACGAATTTCCTTTGGTTCCGCACACCAACTGACCGTGGTTCCCACCGGAACTGTGATGTACACATCGGTACCATTTTTTCCATCCAACTGGCCCGCTTGACCCTTGCCTCCATCCTGAGCGACGTATTTGGAGCGAATGCCATGTAGCGAACTCAACCCAGACACAGCGGTGACATAAATGTTTCCTCCATCCCCTCCATCCCCTCCATCTGGTGGACCGATCGCTGTTCCAGCGTCTCTAAAAAAGGAGACCGTTCCGCACCCTCCAGCCCCAGATCGAAGCTTCACCACTTTCAAGTCAGAGAACGGCTGAGTGTTGTCAGCCTTGGGTCTCCTTTTGGACGACAGAGTGGAAAAGGGAGAAGATGCAATTGAGTAATCGACAGCAGGAACCGAAAGCGTGAAATAAGGGTGGTAGAGGTCTTTTTCCTGGCGAGGTTTTGAAATCACTGTGTACGTTTTTTTGGTTTTGGGGGACCTGAAACTCAAGAGATCAGAATTTGAATTCACTTCGATCTCCGACCGAGACTTGATTTCGTACGTAGACGCGGGAACGTCGTCCATCGCTTCGAACTCAACGGTGGTACTGTCCTCTGGCTTTCCCAAACTGTTCAGCCACTCGGTGTTCTCGGCAACGGTAGGAGCATTATCGGGCACAGTATTGGCCAAAAGATCATTCTTCGAGCTCTTGTTTTTGGGGTAAAGAGTCTGAGAGATGAACCTTTGGGTTTGCCAAGTTTGTCGCCCAAAGACCCTGTTTTTAAAGGTCAACATGGTGTTTTCGGTAGCAAAGAGACTTCAGAAGGGCTTCGTCGTTCTACTGATCTAAAACTAGGCCGTATTGAATTCTTTTGGTCGTGATTTCGTGCTTGAATTTTTTAAATTTTTATGTTTTTGAGATCATTTTATTTTTTCCAGGTAGCACAGCCCGTAAGTTGTTGCCAATCTGGGGCAGAGCGGAAATGGAACGGTCGCTACTTACTTTAACGATCAGTTGGCCGATTGCGGGGCAAGAGCGTAAATAATTGGTCAGTGGGTGTTTGTCCTCTCCGTACAGATTATTTGATCGACTGGAGGTAACTCTCGTAGCCTCCGTTCTCGAGCTTTTCAGCTTTACCCAGAACCTCATCTTCCATGCTGTTCATGTAATCACTCATCTTGGAGAGCCACTTGCCGTCGGAGACACCGAGGATTCTGATCGCAAGCAAGGCTGCATTGGTAGCGTTGTTGATGGCGACGGTGGCAACAGGGATTCCTCTCGGCATCTGGACGATGGAGTGCAACGAGTCAACACCGTCAAGAGTGGAGCCCTTGACAGGAACACCAACCACAGGCAATGGGGTCATAGCAGCCACCATTCCCGGCAAGTGAGCAGCTCCGCCGGCCCCAGCGATAATCACCTTTAGTCCCCTGGTCGGAGCGTCGGCTGCGTATTTGGCCATTCTTTGCGGGGTTCGGTGCGCAGAAACAATAGTCACCTCAAAAGGAACTCCAAACTTTTTCAAGATATTACAACCAGTGGACATCACCGGCAAATCAGAGTCGGATCCCATGATAACTCCAACCAGAGGAGACTGCGATGTTCCTGCTATTTGCGTCAACGAGTCGGAGCTGGTTTCCTCGATGGAGGCTGCAACCCCTTCAATGTAAGCCAGTCTGCGTTCGCAGTCGGACATCGATCCCGAAACGATGTTGATGTGGCCCATCTTTCTCTTTGGACGGGTAGACTTTCCGTAAAGATAAACGGAAGCGTGCGGGGTCTCTAGGGCCCGTTTGCACATCTCGAGCTCGCCATCTGGCTTGTCATCACCCAATATGTTCAACATGATCGAACTGGTGCCTGGAGTGGAAAGACAGGTGAAGTTTTTGGGCATAGGCAGGCCGGTGATCGCTCTGACATGGGCCTCAAACTGAGAAGTGACGCACGCGTCAATGGTGTAATGCCCCGAGTTGTGAGGTCTCGGAGCAATCTCGTTCACCAACAGCTCGCCGTCCGGAAGAAGAAACATCTCAACACCGAATATGCCCGCTCCCGGAAACGTCTTGACAGCGCTGTCAGCAAGAAATTGTGCGTGTTTTTGGATCGTGTCGTTGACCCTGGCAGGAGCAAAAACAGTGTGGCAAATGTTGTCTCTGTGGATGGTCTCCACCGTTGGGTACGAGTACACGAGACCGTCCGTTGACCTCACCACCATAACAGCCAGCTCTTTGGAGAAAGGGGCCCATTTTTCAGCGTAAAGCGGTCTGTTTGCAAGAACAGACAGAGCCTCTGTAATCCCAGACTTGCTTTTCACCACAAAGTTACCTCTCCCGTCGTACGCCAGGGTTCTGGACTTCAACATGTATGGGTATCCATACATGGCTCCAACAGCCTCCAAAGCTTCTGGGGTGCTCTCCACGCTCATAGACTCCGCCACAGCAATTCCGTTCGCAATCAAATGCTCTTTTTGTAAGTATTTGTCTTTAATCAGGGCAATCGCCTCCGGAGAAGGATAGATCTTCACTCCGGTCTCTTTCTGGATCTTCAGTAGCGCATCAGTGTCCACATGCTCGATCTCGACCGTCAAAACATCACACTTGGCGGCCAACTCCGCAATCGCTTTCGCGTCCGTGAATGACCCGTCGATGTGCTCGTTCCAAGCGTTGATCTGTTTTGCCGGCGACGTTTCGCCCGCTTCTAGGATCACCGTCTTGATGTTCAGGCGATTGGCAGCTTCGACAATCATACGGCCAAGCTGCCCGCCCCCGAGTATTCCCACCGTCTGCGAGTCCATTTCTGTTTGTCCGGGTTGCTGTCTCGACACGGCCTCCAAATCTGGTTTTCCGGTTCCGCCTGAAGAGTTGCCTGTAGAGGTGCTACTCCTTCTAAAAAGCAAAAAGTGCAAATCTCTAGTGCAATAAATAATTTAAATTTCTGACTCCGTTGGATTAAAGGCGGTGCAATTATTTGACTGCCGTCGGAATAGGTAGTTAGGTAGTCAGGAATTCGTGAGAGAATGGAGGCATGAGGGGGAAGGCGTGGACCCATATCGACGCTCAGGCGCAGATTCTGTGGCTGGGGTGAAGTCCGGGCGGGGATTCCCGACTGGAACACTAAGTGACTTGGCACTCTACGCTCGACGCTAAGTGTCAAAGAAGATCTCCGGTATCGAGCTCCTGCTTCTTCTCGCCAACGGTGTCCCAGCCAAGTGGCTCTGCCCGCGTGTGCCCACTACCCTCGCCAGCCTTCTGACGAGAGCGACCGCTGAGCACCGCTACACTTAACCGGTCCCCAGACGGTGCACTGCCCGAATTTGTACTCCTCACACCGAGTTATCCCAGATGGAATAGAATGGAATTGGCAGACAGAATGGTAATATACACAAACAGGGTCATCAGACAAGCTTTCGCTCGGCCTCATCTATCAGAATGACACCTTTATCGAAGTAGAAACTGTAGTTGATCAACAGCTCCGAGCAAATCTCTTTTGCTCCGTCAAATGGAGTCAAGTTCGGAGCCATCAAGACGCTAAGAGCACCCACGCTCATTTTGTTGAACTCCTTGTACTTAAGAACTTCTCTGAAGTAGCGGAACAACACGTAAAGAACGTCGAAGTTGAGCGTCGGCAGGCCCTCGAGGATCTCTTTGATTCTCGGGCCAGAGGTGGCGTAGTCAACCGACAAGGTGAGCGACATCAGCTCCTTGGCCTCAGTCTCGGGAATGACCGTGACTCGCAAGGTTCTCAAGTACCTTTTGAACAGAGTAGCAATCGAGTGGACGTCGGGGGGGCTTGGCAATTTGGCGAAATCGCAGTCCGACTCCTCGTTGAATATCTCCTGGATCTTGTTCACCTCCGCCATCATACCGTTGAGACGGAAAATACCCTCGCTGTGGACGGCGTTCTTGTCAGTCAGGTAGCTGATCGACCGGTACACCAATGACGGGACAGGCCGGTCGTATACCACGAATCCGGGACATTGCTCGTACGACTCGTCTAGAGTACATCCAAAGTACTTCGTTCCGCTGTCCAGTTTCTGGAAGACGGCACCTGGATTTCCGGCAGCACCGTTCGAGCCAGTTTGTCCGGGAGTCTGCAATGAGCCCATTGAAACCAGGGTACCCGAGTACGGCATGGCCTTAAACTCCAAGACGTCTCCGCTTCCCTGCGACGTCGGGGCCGGGAAACTAGACACCGCGGTCGACTCCCTGGATCTTTTGAGTCCAAACCATTTCCCTTCGTTGAACGACGCAGCTGGCGAAGACACGTTGTCCTGCTGAGTAGGAGTCGTCAGTGTTGAGACCGAGTACTCGTGTGTCAGGGAACGACTCACAGATGGCGACGATGCGACGGAGGATTGATCTGGGTCCATGGCCTGAGTCTGTGCTATGAGTTTCTGCCAGTCTTCGGAGTCTTTGACTGACTCTCCGTACAGAGTGTAATGTTTGTTTGATCTCAGGCCCTTTCTCTTTTTCCTGCCCAAAACGAGAATCTGGTTTTCTCTGGTGACGCTGAGGTCGGAGAGAGGAATCGTTTCTTTGCTCTTGGAGTTCACTTCGTTGACACACAGCAGACTCTCAATGGGATCGAGCGTCACTTTGGACAGTTTGAACACTTTTTTCAGGTTTTTGGTTCCGACTGAAAGAAAGGTGGCCTCTCTTCTTGACATGTCGTGGGCCTCGTCGGGCGTGAAGAAAGACTTGAATATCCTCCATATCTCGGAGCCCTTTTGGGCCCGAACAAGACGACACAGCTCTGAGATGTACATCCTCAGAATCGACTTTTGGGTGTCCCACACCAGAGGGTCGATTTTCAAAAAGGCACTTTTGTCTGGGAGGACAGGCAGATTCAACAAGCCTTTCCTCCTCACTTCCAGGTCCAACGCCACAAACTTCGAGTAGGATTGGTTCACAACGTAAAGAGGGATCAGCTCGCCAGTTCTCTCGCTCGAGTTCACCAGGAAGGTGATTTGAAAGTCTTCTTTTTTGTCTATTATCGCTTCGCAGTCGACACACGAGTCAACAGTGATCACCGTGGTGTCTATCGAGCTCGAAATGTAGTCGTACTGCGAAGAGTCGGAGGGCTGGGGGTGGTGGTTGACCGAGACCGGCTGTTTCTGGGGGGACGGTGTCTTTGCGATGGTCGAGTCTCTAAATCTTTGGCTCTGCGGACTGAAGTTCTTGACTGGAGAGTGTACTGGTGAGTTGTTTCGGGAGTGCAGAGAGTCCTGGTCATTTCTATAAGCCAGGTTCGGACGCTGTGGCGAAATGTGGAGAGTTGTAGGGGGATTCAATGCAAAAGGAAGCGGTTTATCGTCAACAGGAGACTTTCTGCTCGAGCTTTCGCTGAAACTGTACTCGGCAATAGAGAGCTTCTTGATGTTGAGTCCCGCGAGCTCTTCGCTCGCATCCGCTCCATTTTCGGTTGCCGCTCTCTGGAGACTTCCGTCCTCTGGGGCCGTTCCCCTCGATTGAGTGCCCAGAAGCTTGTAAAGGGGCTCCTTGTTAGCAGTCAGCGAGGACGTGCTGCTGTTCTTGCTGAATATCAGCTCGTCGTTGCTCGGGTCATAGTCGGGAAGATCTCCGGGAGTTTCGCCGGTCAGCCCGCTCTCCTGCTCGACCCGGTAGGAGTTCTTGAGCGGAGAGTTGAGTGAGTTCTTGAACGCACTTCTCTGTCTCTTAGGCGAACCCCTTCTCGGAGAAGAGCCCAACGTGACGTCTCTGATCAGGCTCTGGGAAATAACCTCGCCTGTCGCTCCCTCTGGAGGCGGAGACAGGGCGGGGCCCACAAGATCGGCCCCGGAATTGAGTCTGATAGGCGACAGATTGAAAGAGTACGACGAAGACGCCGCGGAGAGAACAGAGTCCCTCAAGAGAACCCTGCGCTCGCTCCGCTCCGGGAGGTCTATGTTCGGCGAAGGCGACACCGACTCCATCACCGGCGACGGCGACTTCGAAGCGAACTTCTCTAGTGTCTCCTGCTGTCGGAGCGGCGAGTCCCACGGGTTGAGAATCACCCTCTCGGTTCTATCCCCCGAATCGAGATCGCTCTCGTGCTCGGGCTTCGGATCGACCTCTCGCCCGCCCTCCTGTTTGACTTCTTCCTCGGTAACTTCGCTCTTCGAGTCGGCCCGGGCTTCAGACAGCTCTCGCTGCAACTCCGAAATCATGTCGTTTTTGGAAGCCAGCAGCTTTCTTAGCTCAGACAGCTCTCGTTTCAGCTGATCGTTCTCCAGTTCAAGCTTGTTGCTGCCGTTTTCTGGCAAAAATTCACAAATCTGGTCCGTTGGCAAATCATCCGCAAGCAAAGACTCCGTCTGGACCTGTCTGGCCTCCTGGGCAGCCCTGACCTCAGTCTCAACGGAGCCCAGCTTATGGCCACCAGTCGCGTCAGAAACAGACAAGTCTCCAGGCTGCAGAGCCGAAGACAGCAAAAACGGCGTCTCCGTTTCTTCGCTCATGCTTTCCTGCTGTTTCTTGAGTAATCTATCACGTGAAAACGCTTTCGCTTGGAATTAGACGCTTCCCTGCGCAGTCTGACTGAGTCTACGTTGCAATGAAATCCGAGCGTCAGCTAATTGGTCGAGTTGTTGTCCACAAATCTCGAATCTTTGGCCGATTCACCGCCTCCGTTTCAATCCCAGTGCTTGACCAGTCGACTGCAACTCGCAAACAGCGTTTCGTTAACGTTTGATAATAACTCTAGGAGCTCTAAGATTACTCAATTCGCTTCTTCCGGCTCCAAGTTTGCACTTTTTTTTCGTATTTACTATCTTCCCACAGGTGCGAAACGGTAAAACAAAGGCTGTGCTAATTTGTGAGACTATTTTTTTACGCGTCGCTTCTTGGATGAAGTCGGACTTGGAGTGAGTCAAGATGGTGTCACGGCCAGGAATATCAAAAGTGTTGCGTAAATTGCTCGAAAAAGGTATGTAAAACAGGTGTTTGTAGACAGAAAAAATTCAGATCAAAGCGTCACGCAACTCTAGTCGTTGTTGGACTTCTTGATGAAGTCTGGCAAGGCATTCACCTTCTCGTTGTTTTCCAACGAAACGTACTCCTCCCAGAGCTTCACCAGCTGCTTTTTCTCGTTGTTTTCAACTTCAAGACGTCTCTTGAAGTTCTCCAGCTCGTTCTTCATCTGCTCGTTCTCCTTGTTCAGCTTCTTGAACTTGTTGAGCCACTTCATCTCGTAGCCCTTCTTCAATATCGAAACCTTTTGCTCGTGCTTCGCAGAGTACTGCAGGTACAGGTCCTGAGCCAGTTTCTCGAGCTGGTGTTCCAGGTTCCTGTCGCTTTCCTGGATCTTGGAATTGGCTTGTTCCAGACTGTTTTCAAGAGAAGACACCCTCTGTTTCAACCCCGAGATCTCTGTGATTGAGTCCACCAGCTTCTCGCTCTTTGCATCCAAACTGGATGAAAGCTCACTTATTATGGCTTTCGAGCTTAAAGCAACTTCCTCTTTCACTTCTTTGAGGCTCATCAGCTCGTTGGTCAGCTTCTCTAGCTCCTCCTGTTTCTTTTCCAACTCCGAACTCAACTCCTGGTCATTCAAAGAGTTGTTTTGCTGCAGCTCAACTAGCTCTTGCTTCGCTTCTTGTAATTCTTTGTCAGACGAGCTGAGCGCGGCACTTAGATAATCGTTGTCGTCCTTCAATCTATCGGCTTCTTGAAGGGAAGTTTTGAGCTCATTTTTCAAGTAAGAAACCTCAGTCGACTCGTTTTCTTTGGACTCTCTCAGTTTCTCGTTCTCCGCTTTCAACGTCTCGACCGATAAGCTCAGCTCGGTCACTTTATCCTCCAATCCCTCATTTTTCTCTAGCACGTTTTTCAGGTCGTCTTCGTATTTGGCCAGCTTCTCTTTTGATTGACGCAGACTATCTCCCAGCGAACTGATCTGGTTAGATGTCGTGGCCATACTCTCTTCAAGTTTAGAGCTGCTCTCAGTCTTGGCTTGTAATTTCTTCTCCATGTCGGCCAACTCGCTTGACAGCTCCTCAATTCTTCTCGCAGAACTTTCGTGAGAGGTGGTGAAGGTCTCGAGCTGAGCTTTAAGAGAAAGTTTCTCTTGCGTGATTTCATCTAGTTTCGTGCTTTTCAACTCCAACGAAGAAAGCGCCTCGATTTTGGCGTTTGAGAGCTCCAGCTTCTCGTCGTTCAAAATCTCCACTCTCGACTCCAAATGAGCGGTTCTGGCAACTTTATTTTCCAGCTCTTTTTCCAAACTCTTTGCCGTACTCATCAATTGCTTGTACATATTCTTAAGCTTTCCAGATTTAGAGTTCTGCAACTTGAGCTTCGAGCTTGTCAGGTTGAATTTTCTGTTGAGACTGACGATGGACTCTTTGGAAGTGCTCAGTTCAAGATTCAACATGTTGTTCTGATTGACAAATCGCTTGGTTTCTTCCGTCAAATGTTCGATCTTCTCGTTCAGCAGGCTTATTTCGTGGCTTGAGTTATTCAAATTCTCCCTAAGCTCCTTCAGCGAGTCTGTCTTCTCTTGCACAGTACACTCCAAATCTTTGATGTTAGATTCCAAAGCCATCTTGATCTGGTCGACCTGGGAGTTGGTGTAGATTGGCTCTTCCTCCGCAGGCTCCTCCATTTCCGCGGCAATTTCCTCTTCCTCGCTCTCATCCTCCTGGTCGATCATCGCGCTGAACACATCCAGAGCAGAGATTTTCTGTGATAGCTTCACAGGGGACATTTTCTCATCGTCGTTATCGTGGAAAGGTTCTTCTTCAGACTCGGAGTTGTGGTGCACCATCGATGAGTCTGCAGCAATGGCTGAGATGTCTTGAATGTGATTTCTGTTGGCACGCGATTGTTTGAGGCCATTGATCACCTCAGTCTCTCCGTCTATCTTTTGCTCCGCGATCAAGTGGCCGTGGCTAACATTTGCTAGTGGACTGTTCTGGGGATCTAAAACAGTGTTTTCTGACGAAACCATGTGCAAATCGATATCTGAATCGTTCATGAGTCTGCTGTGATGTTCTCTTAGCGGGGTAGTCTGCTGCTTCTTGTTAGAGACCCGTAGAGGAGTTTGGAATGAACTTTCTTGGTCGCTCTCCGCGGCCACGTGCAGCTTCTTCTTCCCATTTTCGCCCATCGGAGTGTCCATGTGCCTCTTGGCATTCATTCTTTTTTGGTGAGATCCAACTGGTGATGACTGGATATCCTCGCTTGCGGGCTCCTTCAACGGGGTCTCAATACCGGCGTCCGCATCCAACAGTTTTGGCTCTTTCTCTTTGGAGATCTTGCCATTTTCTTTCTCGATGTTTTCCAAGGCACTGGTGAGATCCTGTTTTGCTCCCAAAAGCAGCACGTCTTCGCTGACCTCGTTCAGTTTCGACTTGATGCACGTTAAAGGGGCCCGCACAGGCGACACTAATGCCTCATTTCTAACAGGGGATGCAGAACGACGTCTCCGGGACGAATTCCTGATCTCGTGCTTGTAGGTCAGACCATGCTGTATCTTCTTCAACGAGGTCTCAGTTTTCATTGGAGACGTTTGTTCAACCTCCTGAGCTCTGCCACTCAACATTTCACGTTCAGATACGTCTTGATTCGCGTGTTTCTTCCGATTCAAGCGAGGTTTCAGATCGTCTCAGACCTCACTAACAGCAGATCAAGTACTTTGCGAGCAAGCCGAGTACTTTGAGTGGAGTTGGGAATCTTTAACAAGGATAAGGAGGATGAGAACTAATCTCCCCCTTGTTCAAAAACAAAAACAAGACGCGTTCAGGATATCTAGAAATTTTGTTTGTTTTGCGGAAACATTTGCCGCGCCACAAACAGCCACCGCCACCGCCACCGCCACTTTTTTTTGTCGCGGAATTTCTTACCCGGACGATTGTTCTCTTTCGTCTTTCTGAGAAGATTTGGAGAGACTAAAGCGAGGTGCTATCTAAAAGAGAGTGGAGAAAGCACAGCAATTTTCAAGTGGTGGACGAGTATTTATACGGTCTGGTGAAGCGACTCAGAGGAGAATAAGCGTGTTTGTCTTGATAGAGCAGAAAGTGGAAGCCGAGTGAGAAATTGAGGAAAGCTATAAAGGTATTCCAAGATGTCTAACAGAGAATGCGTAAGTATCGACGTTTATGGAAGACCAGCAAACATTGTCTAACGATCTTTATGTGCAGTCGGAGCTTTACGAACGGATCATTGAGGACGTGATTCAGGAGTCGAGACAGGATTTTGAGGATGGGGGAATTGATGAGCAAACGCTAATGGATTTGCGTAAGATATGGAGAGAGAAACTCACAAAATCTGGAGTGGCTACATTCAGCTGGGACGCAATGAACGAGGAGGCCGAAGCGGCAGAGAGCGGGCTTTACATGGGTAACAATAACAACGAGGAGGACGCAATCAGCTCGCAGGCATACCAGGAGCAATTCAATCCTTCTGGACCGGACGCAGACAACGTCAACATCCACGGACTCCATCTGCCGCAGTCGGATCTGGCATTGCCTGCATCGTTGCCCAAACAAGAGGAAGACATTGGAGGAATTACAGGAATTGTCCTCCCGGGTGGATCCTCGAGAATTGGACAGTCGGACGGTGCCGCTAGCTCGGTGACGTTCACCGTGGAGGGTGTTTCTGAGCACGAACTCAGAAGACTGAATAAGAACCTTCTCAAGCAGAGAAAAAGCCGGAAGAGCGTGAGAAACATGAAAATGATCAGACAATCGGACGGCGCAGGCGACGACGACGACGACGACGAAGAGGACGACGGCGATGACGGCTCGGACCTTGGCTCGGACCTTGGAATAGACTCTGACGAAATCAATTCGGACTTGGACGACCCTGACGACGATGAGATCAACTCGGACGACGAGAACGACGACCCCGAGTTCAACATCATGCTCTGTCTTTACGACAGGGTCCAAAGAGTCAAGAACAAGTGGAAGTGTAACCTGAAGGACGGAATTGCAAATATTGAAGGAAAGGACTACGCGTTTCAGAAAGCTACGGGAGATTCCGAGTGGTGAGCTAGATGCGACTTGGTCAACTGAAGTCTCGCTTCCCCTCTTCTCGCTCTATCTGGTGATAAACATCCTGTTTTCCCCGATCCGCTTAACGTTCTTCTACAAGTTCTTGTTGTTATTCTGTACAGTATCATTTTATCACTCAAATATACGTGGATTTTCCATTATAATACTTTGTTATCAGTCCTGGCTGGCTTCTTACCACCATTTCGAGTCTTTTTTTTTATTTTTTTCAACCGTGAAAAAAAATATAGATTTTTGTCCTAAGACAAAGCAGGCAACAGATTACCATAAAAGAGCCAACTTTCGTCCCCGCAACAGCTTCCGCAGAGGACACAGATGATTTCCAGAGGAATCAAACGTCACCAGATAAGACAGTTGGGCTTCCGGGCCGTGTCGTCGCTGAGCAAGGCTCCTTCCGCTGGTCTGACGGAGCCGTCATCCTCAATAAAAACGGCAGACCCAACGAGTATTCAGCTCAAAGATGCTCAGGAACAAGAAGAGCCGTTGACTCCACAGCAACTAGAAGCTATCTCGAACCTCACGTCCGCTCTGTACCAGCCTACGGATCCGTTCATGGAACCGTCAAAGGCTGAACTGATTCAGCAAAAAATCGACTCCATCTCCGAAAAGCTGGAAAGGCAGCGACAAATAGAAGAACAGAGGTACCAGCTGCTTCTAGAAGAACAGAGGAAGGCTTTGCAGCCTACGCTGAGCGATTTCAAAAGACCAATCACCTCGTTCCTGCTACTCGGCTCCGGAGTGTACTTGATGATCCAGTATCTGTGGCACTATCTGGAGGGTGAGGAACATATAATAGAGCTAGAGCAGCAGACCAGAGCGTACGAGTCCCAGATACAGCATCTTTTGGACGAACAGAAACGAATCATGTCGGGGGAGCAGTCGTCCAGGTCTGGACGGAGAAAATGGTGGCCTTGGTGAACGACCTGTTGAACTTAGTTGTTTTACGACAATATTCTAGTGTACTTGTTTATAATAAATTGGAGATCAAACACGATACTTATCCCTCTTAGCAATCTAGTTGTGTATTTAAGCACCGAAGAACTTCAGCGAGGACACTTTTCCGGCTCCAACAAGAGTCTTGGCAACCTCGTCCAGAGTGGACTTGGCCGAAGCAGCGTCAGCTCCGTTCAACTTAGCAGAAACCTCAGCCAAGGTGACATCGTCAAAGGCCTCGATCAAAGTCTCCACGTCAGCATCGATGGCAGTAGCCTTGTCTTCGGAGCCAAAGTAGTTGGTGTCCTTGACAGCAGATCTGACAGCTCTCTTGTTCTTCTTCTTGGCGCTCTTGGCAGCCTCCTTGGCCTTTTTAGAGTTCTCCTTGTCGGCCTTAGCAGCAGCTTCAGCCTCCACCTTGGCCTTGGCTTCTGCCTCCGCCTTGGCCTTAGCCTCTTCTGCAGCCTGTCTGGCACCGGCCTCTCTCTCCCACTTCTTTCTGGCCTTTTCGGCCTTCTCCTCCTCCTTGAACTTCTTGATTCTTGGGTCCTCGGTGTTGGCTCTCTTCACCAAGTCGGCCAGTCTCTTGTTGTCCTCGGTCTTTCTCTTTCTTCTGGCGTTGTTGTTCTTCTTCTCGATGTAACGCTTGTGGTCTCTGTTGGCAGTATCATCAGGAACGTCCTCGTCCAGGAACTCAAAAGTTCTCCACGAGTCGAAACCGTTCCAGAACTTGTAGAAATTCTCAACTTCGTCCTTGGTAGAGTCGGCGTTTCCGAGCAATGGGACAGGCTGTCTGTTGGAAAATCTGGCCTCACTCTCAAAGACAGGACCCCAGGCCTCGAAGAAGTCGTAAGTGGACTTCAAAGCAGGTGGCTCGACGTCGGCATTGAAATCAACAGAGTCGTACTGTCTCTTCTTGGCTGGGTCCAACAAGGTCTCAAACGCCTTTTGGATGATCTTGAAAAATCCGTCTTGGTCCAGGCCTCCGGAAGCACCCTTTTTGTCTGGGTGGTGGGTGAGCACTTGCTTTCTGTGGGCTCTTCTGATATGGTCCTCAGTGGCTCTGTGTCTGAGCTTGGTCAAACCCATCACGGCGTACAAGTCACATGACTTCCAGTCTCTTGGATCGTGGGTAAGCAAGTCCTCGTCCTGGTCAACGTCAAAATCATCTTCATCTCCGGTTTCGTCCACTTTGGTGACGTTCTTCTCGGCCTCCATCTTCTCGAACTCGGACCAGGTGTGGCCTCTCAAGGTTCTGGTGGCATGAGCCAAGAAATATTTACCCACTGGCTCAATCGGTCTCTTGATCGAGTCGCTGTAGCTGGAGACAGCTTTAAAGTCGCCAGAAAAACTGGATGGAACGGAAGGAAGCGACATTTCAGGGCAGATTGGCTTGTTTACTGGTTCGGTACCGCAAGCTAAGGACTCGATGGGGACTTTTCAAGCTCAAGTTTAAAAAATTTTGCGTTCTTTAAAAAAAATTTCAGAATCAATCCGTCAGGGCTTCTTAACCGTAACACATTTTTTGCTAGATCAGATATTTAGGAACTCGGCCAGACATCTGGATACTGGAGGCCAACTAGTTCGCTTTCCGCCCGCCGAAATGTCGTCATCGTCGGACTTGCAGCAGCAGGAACTCACTATCTATAGTGACCACACGGTGATCTCGCCCAAAACTTTGACTCCAAGTTACAATCATTTCAATCTAATTCTACACGAACAAGCTACCAAACCCACCTGGCTCAACATCGCGCTCATTGAGGACTGTCTCCTGGATGTCTGCTATCTCAACAAGTCATCGGCCCATAGACCAGCCTACAATGTGCAAACCAACGTCAAGTCCAGGGTTATTTTCGCCTCTCTCATAAATGATTCCAGATTTTATCAAAAGTCGCTGAAAAAGATCCTCAACGTGGACCTATCTGGCCCGAACAAAAACATGGTTTTCGTCGACCTGCTCAAGGAATACCACAACTGGTTCGAGAGGATCAGCCTGGAAGTCGACAAGCTATCCGCCCAAAATAACGCAAAGGTGACGTTGTTCCTAGAAAATCCAGAACTTCTTCTGTTCCTCATGCCAACACAGCCAGACCAACTGCTCCTGCAACTACAAAAGCTCAACCAAAAGTGTAACATGTTTCTCGTGTGTTCGTCAGACCGCTCGTTGCTCGACTACAACGAGTTTGAGGACGACTTGGCCACGATTGACTCCGAATTCCTCACCAAATTGATGCACAGATCTCATCTGGTTCTCAGTCTGAGACCTTTGAAGACTGGAAGAGCCTCAGACATCACCGGAGAACTCAGGATTAACAGGGGTTTGAATCAGGACGACTCCGTGTCGGTCATCGAGAGAGAGTATCTCTATCTGGTGAACAAAGAGGGGACCGTCAAGCTGTTCTACAGATGATGGTTCCCTATCGGCTCCGGTGCAAGTTGTAGTAATCATCCAGCGCGAACTCAATCGCACACCGGGTCTCCAACAGCGGGTACAGCGGCCAAACAGAGCGCTCTCCCACCTGGATCCAATAGGGGATGTTTTTGGCGTATTTGTCCACATCGAAAATCCGACTGAAGTCCTTCATCAGAGTCCTCAGCTCTGGAACAATCGTGATCTCGCCGTTCTCAAAACGAGGCGTCTTTTCGTCCACCGCCAGCCATCTCAGAAAGCCCAACAATAACCCGAACTTCTCCAAAACCTCCAGCCGGTGACGCAGCTCCATACTGACCAGGTTCTTGACGTGATTGGTGAGGGACCACGAGGTTGGAGAGTGCTTCAAGTCGTTCCCAATTAGCGGTGCCAGGTACGGCCTGGCCAGCGAGACAATGAAGTGGTTCACGTTGAACAGTTCTGTGAGCCGCGTGTACGGGGAAATGGGGGTGAACGATCTCGTGGTATTGATGCTGCTGGCGTAGTGCGGGGATATGTAATCGCAGTGACGGTTCAGATACCGCAACACAACGATCTTCTTTTCTGTCGTCTTGATTTCTAGTTGGACGTTGTCTTTCAAAACTCCGTTTCCTATGGAGCAGTAGATGGCGCTCAGTATCGTAACGTTCGGGGTGGTGATGTAGTTCAACAGCGACGGAATGCAGCTGTCCGTGGGATGCACAAGGATGTTCAGTATTCTGTTGGTCTTTAGGTACGCCTCTTCGAAGGTCAGGTCGCCGATCTTGGTCTCGACGTACTTTATGAAAATCAGCATATCTTGGCTGTAGCCCTTTTTCAGCACGTTCTGGATGACATTTCCGTTGCTCTCGGAAGCGCTGTTCGAAGGGAGAAGTTCGGTCAGATTGAGCAGGTTCTCCTCCAGCTCAGCGTCGTCCAGTGCGCATACCAGGGAACCCACCAGGGCGCCGATGGCCGACCCGGCAATGATCCGGGGCAGCAGGTTTTTAAAGTACAGCGCCTTGATCACGCCCAAGTGGCACAGGCCAAACAAAGATCCTCCCTGCAGCATCAGCGCAGTCACCCCGAGAGTCTGTCTGGAATCGTGGAAAAAGTCTAGCTTCATCTGGTTGAAATAGTTCAGTTCCAGATCCTTGTCCTTCAGCTGCAGCTCCTCGATAAAACGGAAACACTTGAGAACCTCCTCGATGTATTCCTCGATCAAAACCTTGGTTCCGATGTACGACTTGTTGTACAGCTGCTTGTTGGAGATCCCGCCGAAATTCCGCAGAACCCCAGATCTCAGAATGCTTATCACCTTCAGCGAGTCCCCATTGAATCGTGCCGTTCTCAGGTTCTTGAGCTGCTCGTTGATGAGCCGGTAATCGTACTTCTTGCTCATGAAGTTCTGCCTCCACACGTCGTATCCGTTCAGCCTGTCAATCTCCGCCGTGATCATCTCCCACTCCTGGAAGTCCGCGCACGTTTCCAGCGACCTCTTAAGCAGCCGGATTGGCGAGCCACGCAGCACATTGATGAGTTTTCTCACCCAAAAAAACACTATATCCGACAGAAACGACAGCAGTTTCCACTCCCCAGACGGCGTACTATTGATCACAATCGATATAGCGTACAAAAGCACCATCGAAAAGCCCTTCGCAAACCTCTGTTCCCTCATGTTGTTAATCCTATCATAACCACGTGATTCCGATCTTTTCTGGCGGCGTCCAGTGCTCTGGCTCGTGTTTTGCTGGGGTTTGGGGCCGTACTGTATTTTGTTCTCTTAAATTTTAGCCCCTCGCTCAAAAAAACTGGGGATGGAATTTTTGTGTTTCGGGATTTCGGACAGAAAGAGCTGAGCTGAGAGGACGGGTAACTCCGCAGGGACGGCAGAGCGAGCTGACGGAGAGCACGGTAGCACTGCAAGACACTAACCGGGATCCGCTCGTTGGCAGACGGTACTCGCTCGGACTGTTCCCCCAAAGCTAATAATCTTCATTTAATAAAAGTTTAACAAGCAGGTAGGTAAACAGGAGAAAACCTTATTCTGACGGAAACGCCAACCGCTGTAGATCTACTCTAGTTTGTGCTTCCGAGAAGAGCGCATCAGGGTCTGAATGTTCGGTTTCCCTCGCCAAAACGGCCTCCTCCACCCCTCTTCAGACGCTTCCACCACAAAGTCCCCGTCGCGGTGCAGAGATGTGTGTATTACGTCAGCAGACGTCGCGAGTCGCCTACCAACACCGAAATTTTGCCACTTTGAGAGCCTTGAAAAGGTTAGTAACACAGAGAACAAAGGCGCTGGGACCGGAAGGAAGACACAATTGCCCCGCGGACAAACACGGCAACAATCCGAAGCAGACAAGGAGCTTGAAAATGGATATTGTGCTGGGAATCCAAGTCAAGGACTCGGTGATTATCGCCACCTCGAAGGCGTTCACCAGAGGTATCTCGATTTTGAAAGACACAGACGATAAGACAAGAATACTCAACAAACACAACCTGATCGCGTACACGGGAGAGGCAGGAGACACCATGCAGTTTGCAGATACGATCCAGGCAAATATCCAGCTTTTTTCAATGAGGGAGAACACTGAGTTGGACTCGAAGCCAATTGCCTCTTTCATAAGACAGCAGCTCGCGTCCTCTTTGAGATCCAGATCGCCGTACCAGGTGCAGATCTTGCTCGGAGGGATGGACAAAGGGACAGAGCCGTTCCTGTCGCTCATAGACTACCTGGGAACACGGGTGGATCTGCCGTATTGTGCACACGGATACGCAGCATTCTACACCATGTCGCTGCTTGACCACCACTACAAATCGGACATGGGTCTGGAGGACGGATTGAGGGTCCTCAAACTGTGTAACGAGGAGCTGGTCAAGAGAATTCCTGTCGAGTTCAAGGGACTCTACGTCAAAGTGATCGACAAAGACGGCATCAGAGATGTCGACTTCTAGTTTGAACGACTCCTTTGCTTTCTAGAACTCACTCGTTGTGTCCTTACGGGTAATTGGTTTATTGAATAAAATAGTAAGCATTAAAAACTATGTAGAAAATCAAAGTGACGAATACGAAAGTAATTTCAAAGTGACTGCGATTGATTGGGAAAACTCAGTTCAAAACAAACTATACACGATGGTATCCAAACGCTGTCGTGACGACAACTGAAAAATCATTGGGATTAAACAAGATATTCCTGTTTATTGAGTGTTTTCTTCTTGCTCTTCTTGCTCCTGCTCCTGCTCCTGCTCCTGCTCCTGCTCCTGCTCCTGCTCCTGCTCCTGCTCCTGCTCCTGCTCCTGCTCCTGCTCCTGCTCCTGCTCCTGTTCCTCCTGTTCCTCCTGTTCCTCCTGCTCCTCCGGTTCTTCGGCTCCCTCCTCGACATCTTCCAGCTCCTCTGGAACCTCCGGGTGAGGAGCCTCTGTCACCTCCGCAACGTCTGAGGCAGGCGTTGCCTCGAGGGTGATTTCAGCCACAGGCTCTCCCCGTGGTTTTGCCTCTTCCTCCAAACCTTCCTCCACAGCCTTGGCTGCTCTTTCCTGTCTTTCCCTACTTTGGAACTCCAAGTTGGCTTTGGCTCGAAGGATAGCCAGATACGACTTTCCGTCGTTGATCAGAACATACAGAGTATGATTCAGTTCTTGTAGAAGAGATTCAACTTTTGCTGGAGTAGGCGCAGAATTCAGGATCAAGTCTCTGGTGTCGATCAGGTCCTGCTTCAGCTCTTTGTAGTTTTTCCATTCTTTCCAGTCATCGCCGTTTTTGATTATGTCTGCTGAGTACGCGTTCAAGGTAGACTCGCTGAACTCCTCCAGCGTCTCCAAGATCGATGTTCTCGTGCGCAATATTTCTTCCGAATACGCCTTCTCGTACCTCCTGAACGACTCGGTTATGGCTTCTGCCTTTTCATTCAGTCTCTCGGCAGTTCTGGCCAAAGCGTCTCTGAAGTCCTGTCGTGTGATGTACTTCTCTGTGTTGTGGTTGATGTCGTCCAGCATGATGTGGATCTCGCCGTAGTCGGAGTTGACATTCTTGCTCAGCTCCTGGAGCTCTGGTTTCAGCGTTTCGTGAATGAAGTCGTACGTTTCCGAGTCAACTTTAGTCACTTGCACGTTGAAGTCGTCCAAAGCTCCTTGTCTGATCTCTTTCAGCAGTTTCTCGTACTTGGTAAGAGTTGGTTCAGCTCCACTCATGGTCTCGGAGGCGGCGTCGGTGGTTTCGATCTTGATGCTCGCAGACGCAGCTTCAGTATCCTTCGCTAGCTTCTTGAAGAAGTCTAGGTCCTCGTAGTTGGGAATCTTGAAGCCTGCGTTGAAAATCTTGTTGAACTCATTTTTCAAGAACTCTTTCTTGTGTTCGATCTTCCAGTACTCCTCAGTAGACTTCCAGTTCAACTTGTCTTTCTGGAACGCCTCGAAATAGTCTTTTGAACTGGTGAAGAAGTACTCGCCAGCCTCGAGTAATAACAACAACAATCTCTTGGTGTTTGTGAAAAACCACGTTTTCTGGAACGCCTCCACGTGTGGTTCCAGCTGGTCCAGCTTCAACTTGTAGTACAGCTTAGCCAGTTGAGGCTTCAGATACAAATTGTACTTCAGGTACAGGTAGATCCGAGCCTTTGTGGAAAGAACAATCGCGTGATTTTTCGAACGACGAAGCAGCAAAACGGTCTGAGGGACCACTTTGGTCACAAGTATTTCCCTCAGATATATGACAAGCTCAGCTCCTCTTGTACGGGCCACAATCAACATTTCAAACCCCTTGGTCCGAATAACGGTTCCTGTTTTGCGAGCGTGAAGGTCAAGATGACCGCAAGCCGTCCCCCACGCCTTTCCGGCCTTCTCCTTGATCAGTGACGAGTACAGGTCAATGTGTCTTTTTGCTTTTCTGTTGTAAAGGTCACTCGTTCTAGCCACTCCTTCCACCAAATACGGTTTGAGAGGCGACTCCTCGTAGTACCTGTTCACTGGCGCCACCACTCGCGCATCAATCGACTCCCACAGAGGCGAAGCATACGGCTCCGCAAGTCCGTAGTACTTGTGCGAGTACTTGCAAATCACGTCACACGCCTCCGAGTCCAGGTCCGACTCGCCGTAGCTGTACGGCTGGTTAAGTGGACAAGTGCTCCAAATGTGCGCCACCAGGTACAATAGCACCGTCCACACCGTGTACGACTTCAATTTGCCAAACAAAGATCCCATGTTGTCAATATCTATGGTTGATCTACTGGTTTGCCCGTAACAAGTACAAACAAAAGGGCACCAACTAAAGCAACCTTGCTTTGTTGTGACAAGACAAAACCTCGCTCAATGCCCCCAAAAGTTTCTCCCTCTGTCAAGGTCCCACTCCGAAAATTATTGAGTGGCACACGCCAGGATCTGGAACTGGATTTTACACTCGACTTGAGAGCTTGTTGAGGTAATTGACAGGTCATTAACCTGTGTTAGAATACATATTGACGCGGAATCTGCAGCTGACGAATCCGTTCGTGAAACATCATTAATATCGAGGCCCACGCGGTCTGTACGGACCGCCACCGCGGCCGTAATATCCACCTCCTCTTGAAACGTCCCGATCGCGATAACTGCCTGGACCACCGGGACCCCCTGCACCACCAGAACTGCCGTAGCTTCCCGGACCCCCAGGAACCGGTCCTCGAGGTCCACGGACGGGAGGCCGCGAACCACCGCGGTAGTCGCGGTCCCACGTCCGATACGGCTGACTGTACCCACCGCGAGAGGGACCGGAGCGCTGATAAGTCGACGGAGGGGCAAACATTGAACTCTTTTTGGCCTCCGGATCCAAACTCGTGGAGGGGGACTCCCGTTTTTTGGATATAGTGCGACCCCCAAGACCTCCTCCGAGCCGTCGAGGCTTCCAATTCTTCACAATTCGTCCTCTTTCAATGTCAACCAATACGCTTCGGTTGTTGATCTCCATTCCATTGCCTTTCTGGAACGCTTGTTTTGCGTCCGCCTCGTTTTTGTATATTATGAAGCCATATCCCTTACTCTTGTTCTGGTTGTAAACGTCTCTTACCACACGAATTTTGTCAACTTCGCCGAATTGCGAAAAAAACTCGCTCAGCTCGATCTCGTTCACGTTGTAATCCAGTCTGCCAACAAAGACCGTCTTGTACGGATCCCCCGAGACCTGCGGGTCCTTTTCAGGGTTCCAATCCACCAGACTTGCCTGCAACTTGGCATTATTTTCCTGCTGTCGCAGCTTCAATTTAGCCTCTTTATCAACAAAGTCGTTTCTATAATCTTGGAACTCCTTTGAATGCTCTTTTGCGTGTTGTACGAGCGCACCAATCCCTGAGATGTCCGTAGTCTTTCTCTTGTCTGGAGCGACGTCAGCTGGTTCGAGATATTGGATTGGCAGTTTTCGTTCGAACAGTTTGACGATCTGCGACGGATACTTTGAGTCTGCCATTAGAAGAGCTAGCGGGCGGCAAAAACAAATCGATGCGTTGGAATTCAGGTGGTAAACACCAAGACCCTCTGCTCAAGAGACTTTAAGTCTGAAAAGTTGAAGTCAAATCTTTTTTTTTTCATGTCCACAATCGACGCGTCGCTAAATATCGACGCGAATGTGTACCAAACAATTTAAAATTTTTTTTTATTTTTTTATTGATTGATTTTTTTTATCTTTTTTTTGCTTGCACGAAGTGGATCTTTTTGTGCTACATTGGAGTTCTCTTCGTGCTAGGTACTTGTCTTCAGAAGAAACATCAACCACCAGACACATCTGAAAAACCAGCCATGGCAGGAACTCAGAAGAAAAACGCCAAAGGGCGGCTGGATAGGTACTATTTCCTGGCTAAAGAGAAAGGGTACAGAGCTCGTTCCTCCTTCAAGATTTTGCAGATAAACGAAAAGTATGGACATTTCCTGGAGAAATCCAAAGTGGTGATCGATCTGTGTGCGGCTCCAGGATCCTGGTGTCAGGTGGCAGCGCAGCTGTGTCCTGTCAACTCACTGATTGTAGGTGTGGATATTGTGCCCATCAAGCCGATCAGAAACTGTATCACTTTTCAAAGTGACATCACCACCGAGGACTGTCGGTCCCGGTTGCGTGGCCACATGAAGACCTGGAAGGCGGACACTGTTTTGCACGATGGTGCTCCTAACGTGGGTCTTAATTGGGTTCAAGATGCGTACACCCAGTCTCATTTGACGTTACAAGCATTGAAGCTGGCCGTGGAGAACTTGGGTCCTGGAGGA
Organism: Ogataea saltuana; assembly: GCA_030674545.1. Lineage (NCBI taxonomy): Eukaryota > Fungi > Ascomycota > Pichiomycetes > Pichiales > Pichiaceae > Ogataea > Ogataea saltuana. The sequence goes on from JAKTYV010000012.1 coordinate 236,437, forward strand.
ACTTTTGTTACCAAGGTTTTCAGATCCAGAGATTACAACAACCTGATCTGGGTTTTCAAGCAGCTGTTTGACAAGGTGGAGGCTACCAAGCCTCCGGCCTCCCGTAATGTTTCTGCCGAAATTTTCGTGGTGTGCAGAGGTTTCAAGGCTCCAAAGAAGCTGGATCCAAGACTGCTGGATGCCAAAGAAGTGTTTGAGGAGCTCCCAGAAGGTCCTGCTAACAATGAGGCTAAAGTTTTCAACCCGGAGGTGAAGAAGAGAAAGAGAGATGGTTACGAAGAGGGTGATTACACCCTGTTCCATCCTATGAAGTTGCTTGAATGGGTCAAACAAGAAGATGAAATCATCAACACGCTGGGATCTGTGTCGATGTTCGAGATTGACAAGGAGGACCCTGAGTGGAAGCTGCTGAGAAAAATGAAGCAGACGACCAAGGAGTTCCACGAATGTTGCAAGGATTTGAAAGTTCTTGGAAAGAAGGACTTCAGGATGCTGATCAAGTGGAGAAAGTATGCCCGGGAGGCTCTTGGAATAGAAGACGAGTCGGCCAAGGAAAAGCCGACTGTTGAGGTGGAGGAGCTGACCGAGGACCAGCAGATCGACAAGGAATTGGACGAGTTGAAGGAGCGCCAGAGAATGAAGCAGAAGAGAGAGAAGAGAAGGAAGAACGAGATGAAGCAGCACGAGATCAACAGAATGCAGATGAACATGTTGACGGACATGCAAGTGGGTCTGGACGCTGCCCAGATTGGTTCCGAGTCTCTTTTCAATCTGAAGCTGGCCGAGAAAACGGGAAAACTGAACGATTTGGCCAAGGGAAAGCAGTCTATGGTGTTCTCCAACGAGGACCTAATCAAGGATAACGACATCTATGTTGAGGAGGACAAGGTTATACGACACGAGGACTCGGCTGATGAGGCTGACGACTTGGAGGAGCAATTGGACGCCATGTACCATCATTACAAGGAGTCCAAGATGGAGAGAGACGCGCGTATGAAGGCCAAGGACGCCAGAGGCGGAGAAGACGAAGAGTGGGATGGAATCAACGAGAAGGGTGAACAGTCCGAGGTGAGCTCGTCGGACGAGGGAGAGCTGCAGTCCGAGAGTGATCTTGACAGCAGCGACGACGAGGCGATCGACCAGTTGATTGCCACCATCGACAAGAAGAAGAAGGGCCAACTGAGCAAGAAGGCCAGCAACTTCTTCGGCGACTCTGTCTTTGACAGCTTGAATTTGGACGTTGGCCTGACCCCAGCAGCTGCCGGGACGGCGGCCGCAGCACCAGCTGCTGCCTCCAAAAGTGCGTCCAAGATTGCTCCAAAGGAGGAGGTTGACTCGTCGGCGGACGAGGCGAGCGACGACGAAGACAACTCGGACTTTGAAGTTGTTCCGAACCACTACAACGACAACGACTTCGCCGATATGGACACCGACTCGGAGGACGAGGCCCAAGAGAAGGCCAAGCAGTCCCACAAGCAAGACATCGATATTGCTACTGTCGAGGCCATGACTTTGGCCCACCAGTTGGCTCTCGGACAGAAGAACAGACACGATCTGATTGAAGAGGGATTCAACAGATACTCTTTCAGAGACAAGGAAGGGCTGCCAGATTGGTTTTTGGAAGACGAGAACTCGCACAGTAAGATAAACAGACCGATAACCAAGGAGGCAGCTCTGGCACTGAAGGAGAAGTTGAAGCAGCTCAATGCCAGACCGATCAAGAAGGTGATGGAGGCCCTGGGTAGAAAGAAGCTGAGGACAATCAAGAGACTGGAGAAACTGAAGAAGAAGTCCGACATGATCGCCGAAGACGAGTCGAGATCGGAGCTGGACAAGGCCAAGGACATTCAGGCTATGGCCTCGAAGCTCGGAAAGAAGAAGAGCGTCAAGCCGAAGGTGACTCTGGTCGTTGCTAGAGGCCAAAATAAGGGTCTCAGCGGTAGACCTAAGGGTGTGAAGGGTAAGTACAAGATGGTGGACGGTACCATGAAGAACGAGATGAGAGCATTGAAAAGAATCGAAAAAAAGAGAAAGAAGAAGAAGAACTAGACGAGAGCTGTCTAGTGGAACGTTGCACCGTGTATACTTTTTGAAGGCTGTGTAAGTTTTCAATAAAAAAATATTAGCTAAGAAATCACGTAAGCTATAGTTGAGCTCGGGGAACTACTTTTTCCGGTATGCGAGGCAAGAAAACGAGCGACTTGCCCTGGACAAGGCCATTTTTCAGTGGGTAGTTTTGCTCGAGTGCGGGAAAATGACGGTGACCCAGAGATCAACGTACTTTGTCTACCCTTCGGACCATGAGCTGAAGGTTTTTGAAGGAATCCAGCAAACACCGGACGAAATCATCGTTCCTGCGTCGAAAGATGTTCCTCTGACGAGGCAAGAGAAGCTGGAGATAGAGTTGAGTAGTCTGGAGAGCACGTACCAAAGTCTTTTTGTGCAGACTGGGCTGCTGGGTTTGCAATTGAACACTTTGTCGCACAAAAACGGGGTCCGGAAGACGATTTTCAACGACTTTAGCAATTACGATCAGGCTGGCCTGGTGGTCAATGTTGCGCCTCAGCAGGCTAAGTCTTTTGACCAATATCGCAAGCTGTCCCAACTGACGACCGACCTGTTACTCCGGCTGCTGAAAATCGATCCCGCTGGTACGGTTCCGCATTTTAACGGAGAGTGGTTCCGCTCACGGGTTTTCGAGAAGCAAGTTCTGGAGAGTCCTGAGGCTTCGATTCTAACGTTGTGGAGACTACTTTTTGGGGAAGAGAAGGAAAAATTCCCCATTTCGGTGCAGGATCTCGCCCAGATCAACTCATTCGAGCTTATTTTGGCCCACGGGAAGCTCGAAATGCTCTTTTATTGGCACGAAATCGTTCGTCCGCAGCGAATCAGTAAGCAAACGTTGGCGACACAGGAGATCGGCGTATTCCATCTCGAAAGCCTCGACCGGGACGACTACGACGCGTGTATCAGTGGACTGCGATTGACCGTCAAAAACCAAGATCAGCTCAGATTCACTCCAACTCTGCTGTATCTCAATTCGTTGCACAATACTTTGAATAACTACACCTCGCACCATTCGATTGCACAGCCCGCGGGACTTCACCCCCGGTATCAGGTTTCGATCTCGGGCGCGGGGCCCTGGAAGCCCCAGGAGGAGTGCGAACTGAAATTCGAACTGGAGGTTCCGTCTTCGCTGATTCTGGACGAGTACCAGCTTGAATTGCCTGGCAGTGAGTTTGAGGCAGTGACTATCCACAATCGGGAGATTGATCTGGAGCTGCCCGCTTACAAGGCTGATCCGCGGGGCAGCACATTGCAGGTTAAGCTCAACGATTCGCGAGTTCTACAGGAGCAGGGCTTTGAGATTCCTCTGCACCTTCGGTACGGCAAACCGCTTCTGGGAGAAGACAGCGAGGCAGTGGAGATCCCCCGCGGAAACTTGTACTGGGAATGTTCTGTGAACGAAGAAGAGGAATCTCGGATGCACGAATCGTTGCTATGGGAAAACAGACTGGGTTTTGAGCTAAAAGGGGGTGTCAAGTTGTATCATGTGGGGGCTTCGGGGGCTTGGGCCGAGAGCCTCGAAGCTCCCGAGACGAGAAATTATTTGTACGCGCAGCTCCCGGTGGCTAATCTACGGGACGCCGCGAAAGTGGAGTTCGCGACGCTGGCCTTGCTGGTAATCACGACGGGTTGGATTATTCGCCGGCTACTTGCTAGCTCATAGAGGAACGTGCATATGGGATCTGAGATCTGGGTTACCTAGTTTGACGTGTCCGCAGCCTATCTACGGAACCCCCCTCAGCCAGCCGGGGATACACCGCGTTTTCACGGTGCTCGCGCAGGCTGGTCGGGGAGGAAGATCCAAATTCGGTAGAGACCAGCGTTCGTTTGCCGGGACGCGGGATGCGAGCTGCGGCCTGGTTACCGGCGGAGCACGGTGGTTGCCTTTTGCGGCAGCTGGGCGCTGCTGTTTTGAGGCGTTGTTGACAGCGGGAGGCTGAAGAGGGCAAGCGGTTGCCGTTTCAGTCCCGCGAACGGCCTTATTTTCCCCGCCACTTTTCTAAAAATAACAAGACATATAATAAATCTCTGTGTCAGGTGGTTGACAATAGCCGTTGCTGGCGTCGTTCCATCCCCTATAGTAATTAGATGCAGCAGAGCTTTATTTCACACGTAGCTTCTGCTGAGCCATCGGCGGCACTGACTGCGCGGAGCTCTTTGGCGGGGCTTCCTGGACACCCACGCGGCGCACGGTGTTCCTTGGTAGTTTATCACGATCCCTGGTGGTGCTTCGGGATCTTGACAAAATTCTAAAATTTTTCAGCCGGATGACCGGTCAAATCGGGAACGCAGCAGCCCCAATTGTGCATATTTGCGCAGCTCTCGCTCTTTGTGCTTGCTTGTCCTGCATTTACCCACACAACCTGACGACCTGCTCAATTCTACGCAAAGCGAGAGACAAAACAAACTGTTTCTATATTTGCACCAGAAGCGAAAATCTCAGACGCTGGAAGGTCTGATTGGCATGTAGTAAACTCTATCACCTTTTTCTGTTGAGCTTTTTTACGCCTTTCTGCCCAGGCGAATTCCACTTGCTTTCACAAGCTTGAAACAGTGCACAGACAGTCTTGGTGAGGTCTGTGATATTGGCATTGCTAGATTTTCTAGCCCTTTTCCTCTGTTGAAGATATCTTTTGTATGCTTTGCTAAACAGCACCCGCCACCGTATAACTTCTTCATTGCTGCTTCGGCCACAGGCTCGCCAGGCTTTCACAGATAACCCCAATCGCATAGATACCCTGGGTCCATGTCTACATACTCCAGCTATTCCTATGGGGATAGCACTGTGCAAACAGCAGCACCATCGCTGCATTCCCGACTGCCCAGGTCTTCTCTGTCCAACAACATTCGCTACTCAAACTACTACCATGCATCCAACTCCGTGTCAAACGACCTCGCTAGCTTGTCACCACTCTCCAGGAGAAACTCCGCGTCCTCTTTCAATTCCCTGACCTCGACATCAACAACAACAACGATGACCCCAAGAGAGACTTCGACTGAGTCTTTGTTCAATATCGACCACAAATTCACCAGAAAACCGAGATCTAACGTGCGGCTCAACGCTCTGAACAGACGGTCCGACTCAGTCACTTCGCTTGTTTCTCAACAGTATCAGCAGCAACCTCAACAGTATTCTGCAGCGGTGCCTCAAAGGCAGCCTTACCCCGATCAACAAACTCTTCTGCACAAAAGTCATAGTTACTCCTCTTCGAACGGAATGTATTATTTTCCCAACGGCGAAGTTTTCAGACCAAGACAGCAGCCGAAAAGTAGACCCTCCAGACCCAACAAGATACAAAGACACTCTCTGCCTGCCTCGAATCCTCATGCTAAGCCTCCACCGCAACCACAACAATTCCAGGCGAAAAGACAATCACTCCAAGAGTACGTCCCTCCCCCTAAACTTTCAGGCCACTCTTCAATGCCCAATCTGAAATCTTCTGGTCATCAACGACCAATGCAGCAACACACAAACCGGCCGCTCACCAGACCAGACTCCTATATTTATGAATCTCCAATTGTTAACATCACTGCACCAATAGCTCAAGCAACATCAGCGCCTTTGTTTTCCAGTACTGTTCCGCAAAAAAGAGCATCGGCCACCTCGCAAAGCTCGATTCACAACCAAATGACGGGCGAGTCTACCACCTCTTCTACCTCCACCGTTCAAAACTCGTCTTGCTCTCCGTCTCCGTCTGTTGAAAATCACAACACCAACGACACTCCCGCCTCCTCGATCACCTGTGACTCTGCAATTCCATTGTTTGCGATTGCAAAAAATCACAATCCTACGATCTCTTCACTTGAAACACCGAATTCTGCATCTGCTGACTCGAGTGGATCATTGAAAAAACTGGATTTCAAGTCAAATGACGGTGAGACTTCAGCTGATGACGGTCCTGCCAACGAAGGTTCGAAGTCTGTGGCTAGTAATGTTACTGTGAGCTCCAGTGCAAGCGTGTCAACCAAGCCAACCAACTTGACAATGATTAAGGAGGCCTCCTCCTCTTTTGAAAGAAAAGGTAGACCGGGTTTCTATATACCAGAAGGCGAAAATTCACAGAAATCTTCAACCTCGTCGTTAGTGGGTTTGAGCCAAGAGAAGGACCATCCAATTGCCAAAGTTGAGCCTCCCGCTTTCAAGATTGCTTCGAAACAACAACCCAGCAGAACTCCCGCTAGAGCTTCTACAGTTCCATTGCCATCCGCCCAGCACCAGCAAGTTGATACCAAGAGAAATGAAGCGCTGAAGAAGCAATCTTCTGTGAAAAAGGTTTTCAAAAAGTTGTTTGGAAGCAAGGCGAGCAAAATTGACAACAACGTGGGGGTTGACCGTTTGGCCAAACTTCGGGAAAATAACAGCTCGTCTTCAACAGTCAACCAAAGACCGCCTATCGCATCCAAGTCTTCAGAGTCATCAAGAAAAGGACTATACCAACTCAAAAAAGGAAGCGGAAGTCTTTGGAGTCTGAGCGGGAAACTCAAGCCCAAGGACAAAGAAACAAACGAGAAATGTGCGACAGTAGCTAAGAAGGAACAGCCACTGCTACCAGTTCCACCAAGTGTCTTGCCTGTCGAAGCCAACGAAGCTGAAGAGGATGAAGATGATTTGCAGAGTTTTGTTATTGGCGATGACGGGTCTGTCCGTGGTGCCACAAACACACCGGTACAATTCCCAACTGGTCAGCCAGTGCAATCAACTTCCTCAAGCCCAACAGAAAGTAGTTTTGTTCGGCTAGAGCTATCTGGGGCTACAGATTCTGAATTCTTGCAACCGGACGAGGATCTGGATTATCTTTTTTCGGTGATGGGATTCGGAGAAACAGCCCTGCTTGAGGATAATTCTACGATGACTCATGAAGACAAACTGAGCAAGAGGGAGTCTCTTAGAATCAAGTCACTGGAGCGGAAAAAGTCTCTGAGCAGAAGAAGCACAGTCACTTCACAAGCAGAATCTATGAACGACTCCAACTCCATTGCCACAAAGGGCTCTTCCACGATCAACTCTTTCCAGATTGACGAAAAAGACTACGATCTCTCGCATTACAAACACTATCAAGCTAAACACTTCGGAGTGGGAGACGGAAAAAGTGACAACAACATTGAGATTATTTGTAACAACAAAATCAAGTCACCTGTTCCCTCTCGAGAAACCCCAATCAAGGGCTGTTTGAAAGTTACTCGCAAACCAAGAAGGATAGGTAAAAACGACAAGCTTCAGCCTACGACCAGTTCATCATCATCATCGTCCTCTCTTTCCAGCAAAAACATGAACAGCAGTTCGACTTTGGCCTCGAACGCACAAGCAGCCAGAGGCGTGACCTTTTCCAAAAAGCTGTATTTGAACGAAACCCATTCTCCATCAGATTATAATCGATTCAATTTGACATTGAAACAATCTTATTCCATACTTTCCCACAACCCGTCGATGATCAGTGACATCAGGATTGAACTCAATAACTTCAAGAAGTACGAGATGCCTGTGCACGACTTATCTAGGGGCTTCACTCATTTCTTCCACAACTAAAGACGCGATGGATCGCCAAAACGTCTTATATCAGTTGAGCGCTTTACTCAACATGAGTTCCACTGCGTTTTGGGACCCGCAGGTTGTTGTTTCCACGCAGCAACGTTTCAATTCATTCTTTTGACTTTTGCAATAATTCTACAATATACATTTATAGGCATTTTCAAATCATTACAAAGCTGTATAAACAATGTCTCAGGAGCCTTAAGAGCCTCTGTAGGTAGAGTAGCCGTAGTTGCTGAGAAGAAGGGGCACGTGGTAGTGATTATCGGGAGGATTTGGCACTTCGAAATTGATGTCGACAAAGGGAAAGAAAGTGAATCCGTCTCTAGCCGAGAAGTAATCTTTAGTGTGGAATCGGATTCTGTAGGTCCCGCTCACCAGATTGGCCCATTCTCCGTTCTCGAATCCGAGTTCATGCAGAGCAGACGACGTTTCTGGCTCCCACTTTGGAACACGGCCGTCGCTATTCGTGTAGGCTTGTGCGAAAGGCTTAGCAGCGTCATTAGGGTTCAGCGACGCTGGCGACGAGAGGTAGCTGATCTCGCATTTCACCTGGGAAGCAGGTTTACCTCTCGTGGTGTCCAAGACATGGCACGTGATCGGTGGCGCTGGCATTGCGGGCTGAGAAAATCTGGGTTGAGTTTGAAAATGCGAGAAGACCTGTGCTGTAGTTCGGCGTCTTCTTACAAAAACGCTCTGGGGCAGCAATATCAAAAGTTGGTGAACCAGGTGAAGTTCGCTCATCTCCGAAGTCATTAGCCACCGAAGAAAAAGTCCACCTGACCAATACGCCACATATGGAGTTTATCTGTGGCTGGTGTTATCTTTTCTGTAATTATTTATTTTTTGATCTCTGAAAGTTTATTTTGATCCCGGGACGAGTCTTGTTTTCCTTTTGAGCTCTGAGCTGTTGAGCGAGGACTAGCCGGAAAAAAGGACCGAGAAGCTGGAATAATGTCACATAATGCCAAAGGATGGATCCCAGTTTTCTAGTCCGCGGTCCAAGCGGCTAAAAACGCACCAGATCGAACTGTCTAATCGAGACTCTTTCTCGATGGACAATCACATCAAGGTCAAAAAGCACGGTCTGGACTATTACAAACCCAGCGTGTTCCATGTTTCCAAAGTGTTAAGATACGATGGATATTTTCCTATGTTGGTTGCCGACGTTTTGCAATTGAGAAATGGCCGGGAGATTTACCAAGATTGGGAGCACGATTTCTCGATCCAGAGCATAGCTCTATTTACGAACCATCCGGTGAAGCGGATCCGCGTGACAGGGAGAGTTGTGGGAGAACAATGTCGAGAATTTGAGGCCAGCCGGACGTCGATGCACTTTTTCGAGATTTGCGATGGATCCACGCAGGCAACCGTGACAGTGAAAGTCGAAAGACCGTTGTATCTGAGATGTGGGTTGGCCTTTGGAAAGAACTTCGATCGTCTCGTTGAGATAAGCGGTACTCCTTCCTTTTTCAGGAAGGGAGCCGCAGAAATACACGCTGAGGAGGTCAAAGTGGTGGGAAATATAAGCAGTCTGAGCGTGGAGCTGGACTGGTGGGATCGCGTCTTGAAGGTGCGATCGCAGTATTTGGCTGAGCCGTGGGTATTGAAAGAAAGCGATCTGACGAGCCCCAGTGAGCTGGCTGTGCCCGAGAGCAGCGGAGAGTCTCCGGGGACGAAAGAAGACAACCGTTTAGCCGACCGAACCGAGGACAGAGACAGCGATCTCGCGCCTGTACAGTCCGCGTCTGCGTCGCAGTTTGCTGAAGCGGACTCACCGCAGCTCAGTTTTGAGGAATCGATTGACTATTTCGAGAATCCGAACGACGAGAGAGCTATTTCGATTGCCGGTCCAATCAAGTTCGAGATTGAGTTTATCAAGTTCATCGTGAGACAAGACAAGCCCAAGCTTCATTTTGAAGAGGCGTATTTGGACCCCGGACTGTCGAGCATTCTGAACAACATGGCGATCGGAGAATTGCTGAGCGAGGTCGCGAGGGACAACGACGAGGCCTTGGCCGAAAAGTTCGGGAAGTACGACGTGGTGCGGGCCAAGAGGAAACTGTTCCACAGTCTTCGGAAACGGCTGTGCGAGGATCGGCTCATGACATTCACCAAGTCGCTAAACATCGAGCCGACCAATCTGCTGGCCGTGTTCAGGCATTTGATCAGGCTGGTGAACACAGCGATGGACCGCAAGGAGCTCGCTTTGCGGCTGCTCATTGAGCGGACAGAGCCGAAGCTACAGGAGGGTGAAGCGGCGTTTCAAGCTGCGCTTTCTGCTGGCCTTGGCGAGCTCCAGAGGTGTGAGATCGATCCAGCTTATCTTTGTGGGAAGATCAGCTCAAGACTGGGGGTCCGAATCAAAACGCAGCACATCAACTCCATGATGTGCGTGGTGTTGAAGGGCAGTCATGTGGGGGGAAAACGGTTCAAAAGGCGGCTGCTCGAGTGCTCGAGGCAGTGCTGTATCCGGCTGAACTGGTACTACAGCGTTGCTAGAGGGCGGTGGAGCTACGGGACGGAGCTTATTTTAGCGAGCGAACGCAGTCCGCCGCAGCCTGCGGATGTGAGTGGCTGCGACAGCGGCATCAACGGCCGACGTCGCTTTTGCAAGCCTCGGTTTAGCTCTCGATAGCTCGTCTGAACCTCGAGAACGGCCCCGCGAAAATGGGACAGGAAATATTTTTTCGGGATTGTACACGTTAATCTTTTTTGTAGGTGAATAAACGAGAAGCTAAAAAAGTACGGAGCGTAAACAAGGGGCAGTGTTGGCGGCGGAGACACAGAGACCATGCCTAGACAGACAGCTGATTTACCATGAGAAGGAGGAATTCGAGCGTGTCAGAGAGCCTGAAGGGCAGGAGAAGCAGAGGGGGGTCCATGGTAGCCACAATGGGGCTGGTTGTTCCCATAACGGAGAGTAACCTCGAGGACGAGGGCGACGAGAAGCCTGTTGTTTACGGCAAGAGAAGGGCCAAGTCGTTCAGTGTGGGCGAGATTGGCGGAGGGGCCCAAAAGAGCGAGTTTGCGGACGAGCGGCGGTCGTTTTTGCTGTGCCCGTTGACGGAAAGCGAGAAGGAGGAGCTGTGGAGCCGCGAGGTGGGCAAGTACGAGGGGGAGTTTCTCGTGGACGTGAGCGACCAGCTGAGAGTGGACGAACTCTCGAACGAGGAGTTTCTGGAGTTCCAGGAGCACCTGAAATACTCGTACAGGGAGAACGAGAATTTTCTGCGGGAGACCAGTGTGATTGTTAACGACTTGAACGAGCTTCTTGCGACCAGCGATCAGGTGACGCTGCAGACCATCGATTTCCAGACGAAGTCGACTCGGCTGATTGTTGAGATCGAGCAATTGAGCGGGCTGCACCACGACGTTTCGAAGTACCTGACGCTGTTCGAGTCGCTTGATCCGATTGTCCAGACACTGAACACATCGAGCTCGGGGTCCATAGTGATCAAGAAGAGTTTCCACGAGGCGATACTGAAGAAGCTGGACAGCTGTCTGAAGTTCGTGGACGACCCGAAACACGCTGGTTTCAAAGAAATTGAAATCTACAAGCACCGGTTCAAGCAGTGCATGGTGAGAGCGCTGTCGCTGCTGAAGAACTACATAGCCACCGGTCTGCGGGAGATCGAGGAGGACCTATCGGCCCGGATCAACGAGGAGAAAAAGAAGGACTCGGGAGTGATTTCGGCAAGCACGTCGATCCTCGTGGACACGTTCGCGTACAGTCAGTTCGAGGAAGACGCCGTTGCGTTGCGTCCTCTGGTTCTGGAGTTGTACAAGAGAGCCGTGGCGAACCAGAGCTCTACGGACGAGTACATGGGACTATTGAGCGACGTGTACCACCAGTATTTCCGGTGCAGATCGACCCTGCTGAGCTACATTATCCAGCAGCACATGGCTGCCCAGGACACCACGACCAGCTCGGTGCAGCTTGTGCAAAGCAACATAATATATTTCAACAAGCTGATGGAGAAGGAGTACACGATTTTCAAGAACATTTTCTTTGTGGACTCGCACCAGTGCACGCCTGAGATCGACAACTCGACCAATCTCATGTCGCTGACCAAGTGGTTTGAGTCTCTTCTCGATCCGCTCTACTACTTATTGAGGAATAAGATCATCCGGGAAAACAGCATTTCCGAGCTGTGTGAGCTGATCTCCATTTTGCAGAGTTACTCCGACGCGGAGGAGTTTGAGAGCACCTCGCAGTTCGACGAGGGAGAGGACGGGGTGTACCAGCACGAGCCGACGTTGCAGGAGAGAATCCAGCTCGGGGAGCTGTTCACGCCAATCCTCGAAGACACGCAGACCAGGCTGGTGTTCAGGATCCAGGTTTACGTGGACAAGAACATTGTGAGCTACAAAAAGACCGGGCAGGAGCTTTCGATCGGAAACAGACGCTCCCGGAAGGATAGCAAGAGCTCGGACCAGAGCCAGAGCCGGGACCGGGGGTCTATCCACAGTTCCGAGTCGAAACCTGACTTGAGGGACCCGTTCAGCGAGCCTGCAGACCAGGCTGCTTCAGAGACCACCGTTGTTGAAAAGAGCCAAGTAAAGCTCTCGAGGGACAGAGAGGAGAGCATTTTCTCGCTGGACGGTGCCAGTGTGAACCTGAACACCTCTCTCCAGTCGATCTACCCCCCTATCATCAAGGCCATCAAGCTTCTGATGCGGATTTACCAGCTTCTGAACCAGAAAGTTTTTGACGATCTGGCCAACTCGGTGGTGCATCTTTCCATTCTTTCGATGAGAGACAATTTCGGCAAGGTTCCGGGAATTGAGCCAAAGCTGTACCAGATCAAGAACCTGATGTTCCTGAAGGAGTATATCTCGACTTTCGAGATCGAGCACGTTCGTCGGGAAGTCAACCTGGACTTCAGCGGCGTCAGAAACCTGTTCAAGCGATTCATGAAAGGAGACACTTCCAAACAGACGGTCGACAGCAACTTCTCTGCTGCTCTAGCCGAGGACCAGCACACGTCCAACTTTTTGAGTCTCCTGGTGGGCACCATTCCGAAGGTTGTGAGCGATTTTGTCGACTGTCGCTACGAACTGCAGATGGCGCTCCGGAACGCTGTGCACGAGTTCATCGAGGAGTCCACACAGATCTTTGTCCAGCCCTTGAAAGGGTATCCCGAGAAGGCGGACCTTGCGAAGACCATGCGCAGGTTTATGCGCACGATGAAGAGCGAGCTGCCGAGATTGAAGCCGCGCGTCGACCTGTACCTGGAAGACGAGAAGGTACTGAGCTTCCTGATCGACGGTATCCAGGAGTCGGTGTTGAAAGAGTACGAGGTGTTCTACAGCGAGGCTCTCAAGAGCGAGAAGTCTCAGCAGGTGGAGGCGTTGATCGAAGCCGAGACGTGGTTGTCGGTCTGGGCCGAGATTGTGAGCGCGATGCTCTCGAAGACTGCTTCAGAAGAGGACCTGCTGAATCACGAGGACGAATTTTCCGTGACCGCGTCCGAGATCGACGACTTTGACCATCTTCTCACCAGCGAGAACGGCGACGTCAGCAACCTGAACCTGAACTCGTTCAGATGAGCATCTGTAATAGACAACCTAAAAGCCCGACGGACGAGCGGATGAGTGTGCAATAGATGTATTCCGTAGAGAATGGGTAATGTACAGCGATATAGCGGAGGTGGCTAATTGGCAGCCTGTTCTTCTTCCAGCGGGTTGTATGTGTTTTTCGAAAGCATTCGGTTCAGTTCCTGTCTGATGAAGATGATTTTCGAGGGGTCCACCAACAGATGCGTGTCGTCGAGTTCTTCAATCACTATGTCTCTGTAGTCTGAGTCGATTCTGACTATTAAAGCCTTGATAGACGGATCGCTGGGTGAGTTAGCAGGGGCGCGGGGAAAGACACAGAAGAAGCGGGAACGGACTTACCATCGGATCAGGGTTCCTTTGACTGCTCTTGCCATGGCGGGGAAGCGGGACGGCGGGGGACGAGGGTTTGGATAAGAAGACAAGATGGGTGAGAAACACTGAAATAATTGCAACTTCTGAAATTTTATATTTTTTGGTGCGGAAAATATTGAATAAATAAACGATAAGACTCTCTGTTTTCGACTTACTGTCTTTGTCTCCCAATTCACACAAATATGCGCTGAGAATGACTTTGGAGGCACAGAAACAGCACAGACGAGAAAGCGGATTGCTGGCCAGGGAAAACGCGGATGGAGACGGGTACAATGACGAGATTGTGGACACTACGCTGGACTACGACACTACGGGGGGAGAACGATCCCACGAAGACGAGCCGGGACAGCAGAAGGGCGCAGCTCTGGCCAACGGGCGCGAGAACGGAACTCCTCACAATGAGGATGGCACGGGAGACGTGGAGGCGTGCGGGACCCGCGGGACCCGCGGGACGGACGGGGAGGAGGGCCAAGACGAGGAGGAGACGGAGGGACAAGACGAGGAGGAGGAGACAGAACCCCCAAAACTGAAGTACACCCGGCTTTCCAAGCTCCCGTCTCGTTTTTTCAACAAAGATCCGGTGTCGTGTTGTTTTTTCCACGAAAAGGTGTTTATCTTTGCCTCGCACTCTGGGTTCATACACCTGACGAGACCTGATTTCTCGGCGATACGCACGCTGAAGGCGCAAAGGTCGTCGATCATGTCGCTGGACTCGGACGGGGAGTATTTTGCGTCGGGCTCGATTGACGGAACGGTAGTGATCGGGTCGATTGCGGACGAAAACGACATCATTGCGTTCGACTTCAAGAGACCCATCCACGCTGTGGCGCTGGAGAGAAACTACAGGCTGAGCAAGGCGTTTGTTTCCGGGGGAACGAGCGGAAACGTGACGTATTCGACCAGAAACTGGCTTGGACAGCGGCAAGACACGGTTCTGGATTCGGACAAGGGCCCGATCACCATGATCAGAATGATCGACGACTTGATTATGTGGTCTAACGACTCTGGTATTTCGGTCGCTCAGATCTCCTCGAAGACCATCATACACCACGAGCCGATTCCCAAGGACTTCCCCCGGGCGGAGATCTACTGGCCCAAGGTCCATTACTCAGACACCGACAGGATCATTGTTGGCTGGGTCAATCATCTGTGGTTCTTCAGGGTGTCCGTATCGTCGGGGCACTCGAGCAACCAGATGTCACGGATGCTGTCGTCTGCTGCGTCGAGTTTCAGAGGGTCCGTCGACAAGAAAATAGAGGTCGAGAGCCATGTCGTGCTGGAGGACACCCTGGTGGCCGGCGTTTCCGAGTTCAACGACGAACTGATGATCCTGAACTACGTTCCTCCGAAACAGGCGAATCCGGCGACGAAGAACGCGCGGGTGAAGATCGAGCCGCAGCTGCCAGAGCTGAAGATACTGAACAGAGACACGCTGGAGGAGGAGTCCGTGGAAGAGGTAGGACTGATCAGCCACTCGAACCTGGGTCTGAACGACTATCATCTCTACCATTACGTGTCTGGCCTGGAGGAAACCAAGTGGTTTCTGGTTTCTGCGAACGATTGCGTGGTTGTCCAGAAGTACAACCTGCACGACCAGCTGACCTGGTACATAGCCAAGGGCCGGTACCTGGAAGCGTGGAGCATGTGTGCTCTGTGGCTGGACTCGACCGAGCGGCTCAACATCGGGCTCCGTCAGGTCGAGGCGTATCTGGAGGACGGCGACTGGGAGAACGCGGGTCTCTTCCTGGGCCGAGTGTTGCAGCTTCCCGAGGAGAGTTGCACGGATGTTTATTTGAGCCGGGTGACGGGCGAGTGGAACCGGTGGATCGAGCGGTTCGAGGCCAGCGGCCGGCTCGAGTTCATTGTGGACCAGATCCCGTCCGTGGCCGTCTGTGGCGACGGGTACGTTGTCGACCAGAAGTTCTACGACGAGACGCTGCACCATTACCTGGACGGAGACGACTTTGAGAAGGTGATAGAGCTGGCGAACAAGTGGAGCCACTCTCTGTTCAACGTGAACGAGCTGAAAGAACGGATCCAGGACGAGATCAGGGCGCAAGACGAGACCCTGGAGCTGCTGATGAGCGAGGCCACTCTGGAGAGACTGCGACGGCTGTTGGTGAGCGTCTGTGTCGAGCTGGACGAGCCTGAGCTGTGTGTGGAGCAGCTGATCAAGCTGCGGGACAAGAGAGTGATGCAGTTTCTTGACGAGTACCACCTGATTATGCCGTTTCTGGGCGAGCTGCCGAAGATTATGATTCTGTGCATTGAGGACAACGACCTGAGCAACACGCCCATTGACCAGCTGAAGCAGTCGCTGTCGACGTCGGTGCTGATACTCGTTGAGAACAGCCACGAGATCCCGCCCCGCGAGATCGTCAGCGTCATGGACGACTCTGGCCTCGACTTCATCAGCTTCTTCTACCTGGAGGAGCTGTCCAAGACGGACAAGCTGCTGGTGAAGGACTTTGAGGACGAGATGGTGAAGCTGTACGCGTCGTACAACAGGGACGCGCTGCTGTCGTTTTTGAGCAAGCACAACAACTACTCTGTGGAGGCTGCGATCGAGGTTTGCGAGCAGAAGGAGTGCGTTTCGGAGCTGGTTTATCTGCTGAGCAAGGTGGGCGCCAACCAGCGTGCTCTGAAGCTCATTGTGGACAAGCTGAGAGACCCGGAGCGGGCGATCCAGTTTGTGAGTTCGGTGAACGACAAGGAGCTGTGGGACTTTTTGCTCGACTACTCGATGGACCGTCCCGAGTTCATCAAGGCTCTGATGGTGACGTCTGGCGACCTGATCGACCCGATACCGGTGATCAGTCGGATCCCCAAGCAGGTGGAGATTCAGGGACTCAAGCACGCGCTGGTGGAGATCACGGCCAACATCGAGCTCGACCATTCTATCCACCAGACGGTTCTGCGGATCATCGCGGACGAGTCGATGGACCTCATGCAGAGGTACATGAGTCTGCGCGCCCGCGGGTACACGTTCGAGGCCGGTTTACAGGAGCTGGCGCGGGGAGAAACCGTTGTCCGCTTTTCAGACGGGTCCACGCAGAACGCCACAGAGACGCAGTTACTGGGCGGCAGCAAAAACATATGGGGAGGAACAGCGGCTACGCTCAGTGAAAAAATCGCACATCTCTCGTTTATCAAGCGGCAGCTGATGAGGCCGAAATTGGGCTCTGCAGGCGAGGCGAGTAGCGCCTGAATCTCGCTTTAGACTTTTCCTTCCTCCCCTTTTTCAAGTGAGTTGTGCAAAAGTCGTTTGTCCTGGGCCTGAGACACCGAGAACTGTAGCAGAACGTGAGCGAACAGATATGGAATACGAAAGACAAGCGCCTGCCGCGGCGCGCTCGAAGGACGAGTTTCAGGGAGCTGGGGGTGCTGGAGCCAGCCCTGTCGGGCTGCCAGGAGCGTGCGAGCAGACGAAGGAGAACGGAGGCGGGATCGGAGACGCCAGCCAGGAGAACGCAGAGAACGCGGAGACCGGGGCCGTCGAGACGTGTTCCGAGCCTGTTGAGGACGGCGGCAAGTCTGGCAGTCTGAAGGAGGCTCCAAAAAGCGTTTTGAACGAGCATTTCCCGATGCCCGACGGCAAGAGAGGAGCGCACTACTTTCTGCTGACCCAGGAGTCCGGCAGCGAGCCGAATTTCAGCCCGACCAAGCTCAACTTCACCTCAGTTTCTGAGGTTCCGAGCCTCCAGGCGCCGTACGAGGCTGAAGAGGCCGAAGAGGAGGAGGAGGAGAGACGGCCGACGAGCAGGGGCAACAGGAGAGACGACCGCGCCGCAGGCCCCGCAGCGGCTGTCGCTGACCGCAGAGGCGCCTCGCGGGCCAGGGAGGTGAGTTCGAGGATGGCGTTCGAGAAGCCGCTGCCCCTGAGGCCCCCCGACAGACACGTTCTGGACGACCCGGGCTCGGCGTTCACGCAGATGTCGCACAACAGCATGAACTCGATCGGGGTGGAGCCTCCTTCCCAGAAGTACACGGGCAAGCAGCGGAAGAGACACGTTTCGTCGTTTCTGAGCCAGCTGATGGTGAAGTTTGCGGCGAAAACGTCCCGCGCGGACGAGCGGTCGCGGAGCGCCAAGTGCCAGTCGTCGCAGAGCACGGACATTTACGACATCATTGACGACTACAACTACTCGAACGACCGCGGGCGGTCGCTGATGCGGCGGCCGGCCCGGGAGAGAAGCGTGTCTGTTGTGAACCGCAGCCGCAGAAACGTTTCCGGGCACTCTGACGCCATGAGCGACCTGTCGAGGGTGGAGTATCCCGATTTTCTGCCCACCGGCTCGATCCACGACGAGGCAACCAACACGCCTTACTTCAAGGACCTGAACGACAGCACCATGCAGCGGTTTTCGGACAACTCGTTCAGCAACATGAAGACCGTGACGCTCCGCAAGTTCAAGGATGACTTTGACCGGTGGTGGAAAAACAAGGCGGACCACCGCCAGCAGAAGAAGGCGGCCCGGTCGCAGAGACGCTCGCGGTCTGCACGGATCCAGACGGCGGAGCTCGTCTGCGACCGCGGCCAGTTTGATGCCACCAGCACTCCGACCAGGACAGAGCGCGACGTTCTGCTTGTTGCCGACAAGAGCAACAACACCACCACGACCAACGCCATCGAGGCGCGGATCCTGGTTGTTGAGAACCAGCCCAACATGGACGAGGTGCTGAGGAAGGGCTCGTCTGCGCCGGAGTGGCTCAAGAGAGACCTGATCAAGCTGATCAAGAACGGGCATCTCAAAATCTACAAGGAGAAGAGCGGCAGAAACTACATCACCGTTGAGGTTTCTGAGCTGCCCCGGCTGCAGATCTGAGGGATGGAGCCCAGGGTCCGAGTCGGGGTCCGAGTTTGGGTCCGAGTTTGGGTCTTGCTGTGTATTTCAACGTTATATAATGGTTTCTAATGACAGGTACAAAGGTCAACGTATCAGCTAGAACAGGCTCTGGAACGGGTTCATTCTGCCCAGGAGGTTTTTCGAGACGCTTCCGAAGAGATTTCCCGCGAGGTTGTTTGCCTTGCTGAACTTGTCGCACTTGGTGTAGGCCACGGCATTGATAGTGGTGAGGATGATGGCCATGAGCACGAGGATGAGGGAGAGAAACTGGAACTTGAGCACCGCAAAGATACCGAGAACGACCCACAAGACGGGCGAGAAGTAGAGCAGCGCCCAAAACACCTTGGAGTCGATCGGGTTGATGTATCTGTTCGGGTCTGCGGTCTCAAAGACCCAGATCGATTGGCCTAGCTCGTTGGCCTCGTTCCACCACCTGAGACCCACCATGAGTCTTCCGGAGATGTTTTTGATGTTCCAGAAGTCCGACGCCAGCAGCAGTATAATAACGATGAAGTCGAGAATGTAGTTGGAGGTGAAGAGCAGTCCAAAGAGGTAGGCCAGCAGAGGAGCCAGTCTGAAGAAGAGGAAGAACAGTAACGCCACTGGGTGCGACGATTCCGAGAGTCTCTGGTAGAGCGACATCGGCATCGAGCGCTCTGCAGACGGCTCGGGCTGCTGCATCGATCCGCTTGGCTGCTGAGTCTGCATTTTGCTGGGGGGAATGGCTGCTGAGCGAGCACTTGAGCAGTGGTCGCCGGCCAGTTGGCTTTATCTGAGTTTTTGGGCTGGTAAAATTGGGGAACTTTCGTGGTGCAAGGATGTTATGGGGCAGAACACGGGAGGGTGCGCATAGAGACCCAAGAGAGCTGGACGAAGCGTGGAGGACGCGGAGCAACACGGTTGGAATGACGCCCCCTGCGGGAGCCTTCGAAAGCCTGCGGGGGCGGCGTTATAGCGATGCAGAAATCATGTTGAGGACCCTATATACATTATTGCGAGAAGACTTCCCGCTGCGGCCAGTGAGCGGGAGAGCTACTGCTCGTCCTCTGTGATTCCCAGTTCGGCGGCCTTGGCCTCGAGACGTCTTCTTTTCTCTGCCTTGGCGGCACGGATTCTAGCGAGCTCGGCCTGAATCTCGTAGGGCTCCTTGGGGATTTTGTTGAGGGTGTCGGGGTCTGGCCAAAAGCCTGGCACGTTGAACTTCTTGTCGGTGTCGATACCCACGTAGTACATGATCGAGATGGGGGTCAGCAGGTAGAAGGTGAACTTGAGGGGGTTAGCAGGTGTTCGAGGGGAGCGGAGAGACGAGGCAAGCACTTACTTTGGCGAGTTCGAACTGCGACCGAGTGAGTTGGAAGCGAGGCAGGAACTTGAACATGGCTGAGCTGGTACCGGCGGGTGTGTCGGTTGGCGTATTTTTATATCAAATGAGCGTTTTGGCACCGATGGTGTACAATTCAATGCTCTAATTTTTTGATTTTTTTCAGCGATCTGGACTAAAAATTACAGAAAAATGCTGTGCAAGGGTGAGCTTCTCGAAAGCGGCGGACTGGAGCGGGGCACACGCCAATCAGCGCGATTACTTGTATTTCGACTGCGATCGATCGAGTCTCAAGCAGAGGGATTCGACCTGCAACACCCGATTCAAATTGTTACCTAAGCTAACACGCTCATTGGCCTGTTGGACCAGGTTTTCGCAGATTTCATCTCGAAAATTTGTTGTAAGAAGATTTTTCAGCTCCGACATAAGAAACGGAGTCGAAAGAAGAACTTTGGAGGCCACCATGTCAGCAGAACCAGCTCCAAAGAAACAGAAAATGGCCCCTAAGATCTGCACACATTCAGGAAGCTTCCACGCGGACGAGGCTCTGGCCGTCTACATGCTGAAAACGCTGTCTGAGTTCAAGAGCTCAGAGCTGGTGAGATCCCGTAACCCTGAAGACTGGGAAGCGGCCGACATCGTGGTGGACGTGAGCGGTAAGTACGACGGGAAGAAGTTCTTTGACCACCACCAGCGCGAGTTCACCGACACTTTCAACCAGTCGTACAAGACGAAACTCTCTTCTGCTGGACTGGTGTACAAGCACTACGGAAAACAGATCATCTCGGAGAACGTGGGATTGGACCTGGCCAAGGATTCCAAGGAAATTGATTTCTTATACGACCGTGTCTACAAGGACTTCATCGAGGCTGTGGACGCCAACGACAACGGAGTGAACAAGTACGACAACCAGGACGATCTTAGACCCAACTTCAGAGACAAGAACTTCACCCTGGCCGGAGTTGTTTCCAACCTGAACCCTTCGTGGGACTCGGACCCAACCGACGCAGACTTCGACCGTCTGTTCCTCAAGGCCTCGGAGATCATGGGCGCTGCCTTCAACAACTTCCTCATGTACATGGGCAAGTCGTTCCTGCCTGCCAAGCAGTACGTGGAGAGAGCGTTTGCGTCGCGTTTCGAGGCTGACCCGAGCGGCAAAATCGTCGTTTTGGAGCAGTTCTGTCCATGGAAGGAGCATCTCTACACCGTCGAGAAGGAGAACAACGCTGTTGGCGAGGCTCTGTACGTGTTGTTCCCAGATTCGTCTCAGAACTGGAGAATTGCGTGTGTGCCGGTCAGCTCCTCGTCGTTTGACTCGAGACGCAAGCTGCCTGAGCCGTGGCGGGGAGTTCGCGACGACGAGCTGAGTGCGCTCACTGGAGTCCCGGGCTGTGTGTTTGTCCACGCTGCCGGGTTCATTGGCGGAGCCAAGACGGAGGCCGCTGTTTTGCAACTAGCCAAGAAGGCTCTGTAATCTAGGGAGGACACCGAGCCATCTGGCTCTGGTCCCGTGGTATATACTGTACTCGTTGCGGCTGGTGTATAATTTAAAATGCCAGGCCCAATAAGGAATAATTTTTATTTTCTGCACGCTTCGCGTGAAAAAAAAACATGGAGAACGGGCGAGAAACAAAGGGGAAATCGAGGGATATTTGGCTGATTCAGAGGCGGATTGGTGCGCGCGAGACGGCCATAAACGTGGACAAGAGCGTAGAAACGACAAAAGCTCTGGCAGGAACAGAGACAGTGCAGTTTTGGAGCACAGCACAGCCGAAACATGAAGAAGTTTCTAACTCGTAAGGACAAGCGGCGTAGCGTGGTGTTGGACACGTCGGGCACGACAAAGGGACCGGGATCAGGCGCAAACTTGGGCCCCGACCACGCCAATTCGCTGTCGCATTCGAGCTCTGAACGCACCGGGAAGTCGGCGCTCGGTGGCGTCGACGAACTGCGGGAACTCGATACGTCGGAGAACGCCCCCTCTTTGGCCCGCCCAGACTCGACGATATCTGAGACGCTGGCCAGTGTTCGCTTGGACGAGGGCGACACAGCACCTACAAACACGTCTGCAGGGGACCAGCACACGCTCGCGTCGCGTCAGTACTCACGACGCAACGGATCAACGGACTCGACGTCCAAAAAGGGAGCTGGGCTGCTGAAGAACCTGTCGAGCAAGCGGTCCAACACGTCGTTTTCGCAGTCGGTGGCGGCGGCCAGCTCGCGCTCAGCTACGGGTCAATCGCTGGTCGACCCCAACTGGGACTCCGACCTCATCAAAACGGGCTGGCTCAACAAGTTCTCGGAGAACTCAGTGGACGATTACAGACTGTACAGGGCCGAGCTGAGGGGGACTGTTTTGAACGTTTACAAACCGCCGCAGGAGCTGGGTGACGTTAAGCATTTCAGAGTCGACAACGGCGGTCCAGAGGTCGTTGCCCCCGACACCGTCGAACCGGGATCAGAAAGACGGGACTCCATCGCTTCCGAAGCGCTTCCCCGGTCTGTGTCCGCAGCAAGCCTGCCGGTTGAGACTCCCAGTCTAGACGAGGAGTCGGCGTATTTCTCCGAGGACGAGGGGAAAGGCAGGACCAAGAGAACGACGCCAATGATGAATCTCTCGAGCGAGTACGTGGGGTCCCAACTCAGCGTGGCTACAACGGCATCAACGTCCTCCGTCGTGCTGACGTACTCGTCCACGCATTACCCACACCCTGACTTGGTGACGAACGCAGAGACAGGCTCGATAGACAACGGAACACTGGAGAGCATCTGTCACGCAGTCGTCTTTCACCCCCAGGCATCCGTCAGCAAAAGCCTTTTGGAATTGCTCCCCATGGTTGGCGATATCACTACAGCTCTGTCGTACTTCCAGAAGTACGCTGAGGTGCTTCTGTCCACCACCGAACCCAGATCGCTGCAGCCAATTGACACACAGCAGCAAATCTCCGAGAACGACACGAACCCCGTGCGAAGACTCTGCCTCGTAGCGGAGGTGATCAGAGACACCTATCCTGGAATGCTGCTGGACGACGATGTCTTGAAAGCCATCTGGAACCTGCTTTTAGCCATCGACAGCCACCAGGACTGTGATATTCTGAAGGTGACGATTCACCAGAAACAGCAGACTTTGGCCAAGCTAATCGACTTCGAAGACTCCTCAGTGTTAGCCACCCCATCCTCTTTCAGCGGCGAGGAGTTTCTTGCCTGTAACGTGGAAAGTCTCGCCCGGGAGGTCAACGTGATCAACCTGAAGTTCAGCAATTGCTGGGACGCTAAGACGGATCCGTCTCTGCTATATGAAGGCATTCAAGAAAATCGCTCCTACTGGAGAAAGAATCCTCTAATTTTCAGCCGGATCGAGAACATACACTACTTGGGCAGATTACTTTGCTACCATCTACTTGAAGATCCAGTCACTAGTCAGAGCCCTGAACTCAGAGCCCGAGTTCTCGTCAAGTGGATCAGACTCGGTACTTTCTTTGAGAAAAAAGGTGACATGATAGGTTGGCTCGCTGTTGCGACCGTCATATGCTCCATGCCAGTGTTGCGGCTGTGCAAGACCTGGAATCTCGTGGATCCAGCAATCACGAACCTGGTGTCCACCACCTGGGCTCCTGTTGTTTTTGAGATGGACAGAAGATCTGTGGTTAGTTCTGCAAGTCACAGATCATCTTACCATGTCCTAGCCCCTCAAGGCATAGGTAAGACGTATGCGAAGGAAGCTGTCATTCCGTATTTCGGAGATCTGTTTGTCAAGAAACTTCAACCTCAATCATTGATTGTCAGACAGTGTGAAAGACATATTTCCAGAGTGAAAACCTCGTTTGAAAAATGGGACAGTTTTCTCTCTACTATTCAGAATGAGAGTCACCTGAATGCCGTCATACCCGAATCAGTCGACGAAATAATTGCTACAAAAATCAAGAGCGTCTTGAACTTCCATGTCCACTCACCGTCCTTGTCGATGACTGAAGTTATGGAGCAGTCTCAAAGTGTAGAGCCGTCCTACAGCGGGCAATTCAGCAATTACCACAACTCGTCCCGAAGCCCCCTGTTTCTGGGCTCCTACGCTTCAATTTTGTTCCCACAGATTCTCGACCAGTACAGGATTTACGATAGGAACTCGTTGATTGGAGCAATCGGTGGGGGAGATCTTGCCCAAATAGCGATCTCAAACACGTTTGCGCGCCAGTCGAATCTCGTCTTGGAGGAGGATAACGATGCAAAGAATGACGTCAAGAAAATGGGGAGAAACCAGTTTTTGAAGAACGTTCGAGACTTGTTCAACATGGATTCTTCCGAGTTCCATGTCGACGACTCCATCATTTTCAAGACGAACAGTTTGATTGAAAACTCGGACGAAAAAAGCTCACGTCTTTCGAAAATTGCAAATAGTGCTCGCTCCCGGCCGTCCAGTGTCTTACTCGGCGAAAGCGCAAGTGTGAAACGGTTCAGCAGCTATTCTTCCAACAGTTTCAGCTTAGATGAGTACTTCACGACTTATCAGGCATATTTGAAAGACGCGCCCAGCGACGTGACTTCACCAGGAGCTCACTCTCCTCTGCTACAGGACAACAACAACGAACAATTGAGCGTTGAGATCCTAACTAAAGCCGCTACTTTGGACCGTCTTTTGGATCTTTTAGTCTTGACTTCATCGATATTCGGTTCCAAAATCCTGGATAAGGATATAAAGCACTTTGTGGGAAAGTCCCACAAGGACTCCATGGTGTTCAAGATGGATAATGGAGTTTTCACAATGACATTCTTCGCTACGTATCGTGGATTCTGTTCTACAGCCACGTTACTGGAGGGCCTGAGAAGGAGGTTTGTCGGAGCAAAGTCCGCTTCACTATCCATTGAAAAAGCGCAAAAGGATAGAAACGGGCTAAAGGAGCTCGATCTTTCCAATTTTCCGGACTGGGACTCTAATGTACTAGGCAAGTACTCTGAAATTAATTGGAGATATGTCGCACAAATCCAGCTGGGTATCCTTGAGACCTTGCTTATTTTGGTGCAAGACTATTTCCACCATTTCTTGGACAATTTGAAAAACAAAACGTCAATCGACAACCTGCTGCGCCTAATCGACCATGAAACAATTGTCCAGTGGGCCAAAGTTATCGCCTGGTTGGAAGCCGATGAATCCACAGACCCGGAGTATATCTCAGAGGTTCGTGGACTGTACCAGCAGATAATGTCGATCTACAAATCCATGAGAAAAATCTACGTGAAAAATTCGTACAAGCCGCAGCTTTCCCGAGCTGCAACTTCTTTCACATCTGATCTTTCGATCATACCAGCGGACAAACTACTTCCAAGACAAAATGACTACATGGGGATTGAAACCTTCATAAGGAAATTTGATAAAACGATCGAATCGCTGTTCAAGCAGTCGTCCCTCGACGATTGGATTGATACTTTTGAGATCATAGAAGTACAGGCTTCTGAGTCGCCTTTGAACCTGTCGAGCTACGAGCTTCAGAAACCTACTGCGCATGAAGATTTCATTGTCATCACCAACATATACACATGGATTTCAACATTGGTTGATTCGACAAACGACAAAAGCACTGCGAACCCGACGTTCTTCGTCAACAAATTCCCAGCATCAATTAGATCCATGTTTGAGTTCTACTTCAGATTCAAGAGCTACTTGTCTTCTCAGCTCACCGACACTTCCATCACAGCGGAGGAGAGAATTGAACGGATGTGTGCAATTTTGATCATTTTGCAGGCCAGTCGGATCAAGATGAAACACGTTAGCTTGTTCAATCCGGGATCGACGGCAGAGCAATCACAGAGAGGTACGGAATCAGTTTCGTTGAGGGTTCCATCAATGATTGAATCATGCCTCATCGATGTCATTTTATCTCCGCAATCCAGATTCTTTTCAGGACTGTGGGTTAAAGCTGCCATGTCCCTTTCTGACGGGGAAATCAAAGGGTTTGATAACCTCGCCCAAATGCTTCCTGATGAGGACGCCATTGAACCCAAGTTGAGCACCTTGACACAGTTGACGCCTTGTCCTGGTTGGATTGTCGAAAGGCTGCTGGAAATCGCCTGTTTCATTCCAAACATGTCCATCGAAAACACCAATCTCATCAACTTTGATAAGCGCAGATTTGCTTACAACTGCATTTCCAACATCTTGGACATGGTGCCTGACAATTGTGAAGCTGCGACTAGAGAAACGGAATTTGGATTCCTGTTTGACTTTGATGTTCCGAGCGCCAACTTGAAGAGTATCTATGATTCTGCTTCAAGAGAAATGAAAGAGAATGGCGGACGAGTGAAAATCTTTAGGGATCATTTGAACGATCAAATTAGCTTGATCAAACTGGAGCACACCAAAAAGGCTCTGCTCTCAAAGCGGGATTCTGAGAAATCGAGAAATTACAACATGCAATCCTATTTCGCGATGAAGAACGAGTACCCATCGAGACAGGACTCGCTGCTGAGGTTGTCTCGAAGACCACAAGGTGTTGATAAATCTTCTTCCAAAACGAGTGTATCCAGCACCAACGCCTCCGTCAATTCGGCGGCATCGGCTCCTAGATTCAGACTTGGTGGGCTGCTGCACAAGCGTCCGTTCTCAATCAATATGAGTGGCTTCAACCAACCATTAGCTGAGAGAGTAGTCGACGCCCACGAACTTATTACTGCGGAATCGTTTATCGAGCATAACAAACAGAAACCATTCATCAGCATGAACCTGAAAGACCACTCAATCTTCCCTGTTTACAGGAATCCATGCAGTTTCAAAATCACTTCCACCGCAAACTCCAACATTGAGTACCTGTTCCAGAGTGTTTCTGATTCCGAGAAAGAGGACTGGATCTACTTGCTCAATTTCTCCAGAAAGCACTGGTTCCTCTCGAAATCAATCAACAAGTATCCAAACAACCATCTGGTGTTTGGGGTCCCTCTCGAATACGTGTGCGTTCGCGACAACAAGCCAATTCCGGAAGTGATTGAGAAAATGATGAGTGAAATTGAGTATCGGGGTCTTGAGGAGGTCGGTATCTACAGAAAAAGCGCTTCTGTGAGTGTTTTAGGTGACATCAAAGAACAGATCAATTCCACTGGAAACTTCAACATGGAAAATCAACTGGTTTTTGACGTTCACAACCTCGCTGGATGTGTCAAACTTTACCTCCGTGAGCTGCCTCAACCGTTGATTCCAGACTCAATCGTGTCCGAATTCAACAGCATTAGAGAGAATCCTAAAGCGGACACTAGATTTCAAACGTACCGGATGATTTTGTCAAAATTCCCAACGTTCAATTACCACTTGTTAGAAAGGCTGATTAGACACCTGAAGTTTATTGACGAGTATCAAGAGTTTAACAGGATGCCAGCCTCGAACCTCTCGAAGGTTCTTGGAGGAACATTTATCGAGGGAAGCAAACCAGAAAATTTGAGTCGGTATTTTGGACTCATGACCTTTATCTGCGAAGAAATGATCCTTAATTACGACAGGATTTTTTCGATCGAATATGAAAATTAATATGTCGATTTTTTATTTAGCTAAAAAATTGGAAAAATTGGGTTTTTATTCGTTAGGCTGCCCCTTCAGATTAGACTACACCTGAAATCCACTTGCACGTAAGGGTCATTCGAATTAGACTCCACGTCAAGTTCAGCTTTCCAATGGTCCCTATTCTGATACTCGGAGTCAGAGAATCCATGGTTAGTCTCATCTTGGAAGTGCCATTTGTAGACAGAAGCGGTATGGTAGTCGTTGAACTCCTGGCCTTCGCTGAGCTTGTTGAACTTGTAGTCAATGCCGGACATCTTGTTGATCTCCGGAATCAGATGTTTCTGCAGATGGTGCTGCAATTGTCTTCTAAACTTTTTATTCAGTGAGTTCATCTGTGGCTTTATGTTCTCCTCGTTATCGTGGATTTCAGACAGTATAAAAGGAGGCAAGTATTTGAGATGCACGTTCAAGTTATCGAATTCGTTGTCCCACGATTCGTTCTTGATATAATCTTCAAACTCTTCCAGTGAATCGAACTTCATCTCGCGAGATGTCCTCACCTTTGGTGGTGAGTCCAAATGATCCAAATGGATTGGTTCCAAACGCGTTTGCTTGTTATGTTTACCCATTATGCTGCGACGAACAAGTACGAATATAATTTATGATTATGATTTATGATTGTGAGTTGTGGTTATGGTATGAGGACGTAATTGATAGTAAAATACAATTATTAATCGCCAAAACACTCTCTGGAGCAATCCATTGCCGTTTATATACCCCGGATTCTGCTGTTATGCGTCATGCTTGCGGTCATGCGCCTGCAAAAAAAGTCACGTTGACCGACCAATTTGGGCCGCGCAAAATAATTCCTGCGGGAGAACGACGCACGGAAGAATTGGGTGATTCGTGGCGAAAAGTTGCGCGACTTAAAAATCACGAGACGTACCTACCAAAAGTGCTCGAAGGAAGAAGGATAAGACTAATCACAAAATCTACGATGCTGCTTCCATCTCGAGCACAAGATTCCTCTCATCAAACCTATAACCCTTAGCCAGTTGGTCGATCCTTGAACAGTCAGAGAGTCACGTGACCTCATATCTTTTCCCCGGAGATTGCCGTGCTGAAAATTTTTAGATAAGCTGCGCGATGAATATAATCGTCTCAATTCCTCGAGTCGTTTCTCGATACTGTCTCCAGCTGCTCACCTGGATTCAACGATGGTCGTAATCAAAGAAATACATAACAAAGCGGACTTTTCCGTCAGGGCGGTGCCGTTGACTCCGGAATCGTTTTCCAAGTTTGGCTCAATCATTTCTGCTGATCATCAAATATCCAATGCCCCGAAGTCGTCAGCGAACCAGGGAACTGCAATAAAACTCCACAAAGTTGCACCAGTGACCAACAATTACACCGAAGCGTCCAGCGGAGTTCCAGCTACTGCCAATTGGAACATTTTCCGGTGTTCCCCTCCCAAACACCTCCTCTGCGAATCCGAGTCGGGCTTGAAGTACCTGTCCAAGGTTCTTGAAAGACATCCTTTCTCCACACAAACTTTCGTCCCAATGGGCGGGGAAAAAGATCAAATTGCCTATCTTGTCATTTGCGCCCCAACAGACTCTAAGAATGATGGACTCCCCGATATCACTCGACTAGAGGCCTTCGTCTGTAAGGGGAACCAGTCGGTTACCTACGGCGTGGCTACCTGGCACGCACCAATGGTGGCATTAGGAGATCAAGCATACTTGGATTTTGCCGTTCTAGTTCACGAAAACGGGGTGGCGGAAGAAGATTGCGAGGAGGTGGTTTATACTCCTGGCATCGAGATCAAAGTCTAATCATTACCAAAGTAAGACCAATATTATTCACTATGATGGCTCTTTTTGTACAGAAATACTTAAACGATTCTAATCCGTATCCATACGATCGTTATCATTGGCTGGTTGAGCGTCGTCTGTACCTGTTTCCTCGGTAGTTTGGGCATCTGTGGCCTCTGTGGCCTCTGTGGCCTCTGTGGCCTCTGTGGCCTCTGTTGCCTCTGTGGCATCGGCAACTTCCTGGTCTTGCTCATCCCTATCATCGCCTCTGGATCTCGTGTTGGCCAATGTATCCAGCAATTCTAGCCATTGTTGAACATCATCGTCGTCGTAAATCACAAACTTCTGGTCTTCGACTCCGACAACAGCCACAGTGGTATTTTGAGCAGTCAGCTCTTTGTCCTGGGCCAGGGTGTCTCTCAAGGCAATCAGCGCATATTCTATGAGTTTCTCCTTCGAAGCGTCTGGGAATTCCTCAAACTTTCTCTCTAGGAAGGTTCTAGCAGCTTGCGATCTTGCTCCTATTGCTGCCCCCACGTATTCCAAAACCGATCCAGATGGCTGGAATTCGTATAGATGAGTTCCGGTCTCGTCCACACCCGCCACGAGAAGTCCCACTCCGTAAGGCCGGCCGCCCGCCGACTGTGTGTTGTCTTGAGCTTTGTCTGCAATCGAGTGGACAGCCTTGGTCACGTTTAGCGGTCTGTCAAAAACCATCTTCGAAGACATTGCCTGCTGACGAAGGAAATTGGACAAAACACGCGCATCGGGAGCAAGACCGGCCAACGCTATACCCATGTGGTCATCGATCTTTATGATCTTCTTTTGGTATGATCCCAATTCTTCCGCGTTTCTCTTAAGCGCCACCAACACCACGTGTGTTTTAGATGTGATTCCAACGGCAGCGGAGCCTTGTTTGATCGCTTCCAACGCGTACTCTATCTGGAATATCCGTCCTGTCGGCGAGAACGTCGTGGCGTCGTTATCATAGTTGTTTCTGAACTGTTATATAGCCAAAATGTTAGTAAACTTTCCCAAAGACTGTTACTCAACCATCCTACATACCATGATCGGGTTCTCGTGTATTCTATCACTCTCGTGGTACCAATCTCCTGAACGAGTAACCAACAATTGCGCCTTTTGCCTTCCTTTCTCACATATTTTGCCACTTTGCAAGACAATTATTTTCAAATTGTCAATCGGGCAAAAAACCCAATTTTCTGGTGCGAGGTGTGGTGCTTCACGACCTTACTAAATTTGGTGTCCGTACAAGCCATTTACAGAGTAAATGATTACCTTCAGGAAGACAGATGGGCTGCTAGTACCGACGAAAGCCCACACATAATCTCTGAGCTCTCAATTGAATACGAGTTCAAAGTCAAAATCCCATTTACCAGGTTGGAGCTCCGAAAAACAGTCATGGCGTTCAAGCTGAATCCACTCACCAAGATCATCGGCCTGTCCAGCGTGCTCGCCCTTGGGTTCCTGCTGGTCGTTTTAGCAGGGGCGGTTTACGGAAACTGGTTCCCAATTCTTATAGCGTTTGTTTTTGCCTTCGCACACGTGCCGATTCTTGTGACGGGCTACTACAGCTCGGAGTTTGACGACTACCTGAGCGAAACAGGCTCCTCGGGAACTAACGATGTGGTGGAGTTTGGCCGATTTTTGTCGAGCTTTCTTCTTGTGACGGGGGTTGCTTTCCCAATGATTCTAAGCCATTGTCATGTACTGACTCACACAGCGTCCGTGCTCACAATCGTGGGAGGATTCCTCATTTACGGAACGGTTGTTACCTTCTCCACTTTCTTTGACGGTTTTGGAGGCGAGGAGGATCCATTTGGATTCTGAGATCAGTTTCTACGAAGATGTTTGTCAAGTCCACCGTTGGAGGTAGTTGCGGTTGTGTTGACTTGTTATCCTATATTCTTATCTATTCTGTTTGTCAACACCAGGGATCGAACTCGGGCCTTCGATCATCGCCAATCATCGTTGATCGTCACCGAATATTGCCGATCACCACTAAGTGAGCACTTGTATTGAAGATGTAGCCTGGTTTTGTCGAGACCCCTCCTACCAGGACAACTTCGATCGAGGGACAACTTCCTAATCAGGAAATTTCCGTAGGCTATTGATAGCAGATGACTAAAAAATGGAGATAAAGATTAAAAGCGTACAGGTGATAAATTGTCTTCACGCACAAACTCAACGGTTTCGGAGACTTGGAGCGGTTTCTTTTGGATCAATTCACTAATTTCTGACACAGCCATAACCTTCGAGTTTCTCGGACGGTGTCAGTTTTGGATAGGTCGTCGATTGATTTGCTTGAACAGAGTAAAAGGCATGTTTTCGACGTTTGAGAATAACCCCTTGGTGATTAACTCCGAGCCTACCAGCTTTACAGCCGAGCAAGATGCTCTGCATGCAAAGGCCCCGAGGGTCTGTTCCACCCCGGGTCAGACAGCCCATCTTCCTACGCCCCCAGAAGCTAACGCGGTCGTCGCGACAGGCCGAAAACTCAAGACTAAACAACCTAGGATCCACAGCAATTCGTTTGTCGGAATCTCATCCAGATCAAAGCTCGGCTGCACCAATTGCAGACAAAGGAAGAAAAAATGCGACGAGGTTTCGCCTGTCTGTGGCCTTTGTCAGAAAAAGAATCTTGAGTGTGTTCGGCGAGAGGTTCCTCCCCGGAAAGACGGAAACAACTTCAGCCTGGCTAACATTATCGAGTCGCAAAAACTCATCGCGATCGAAAAATCTAACTCCAAAAAGTCGGCCTGGGGCAGAGGTAGCGTGCGGAAACCCGCCTCGGCTACAATCAAAGCGGGCTCGAGGCGAACCTCCGAGACAGATTCGTTCCGTAATATTGTCTTTGTTGGCGAAGCTGCTACAGCTAAGCTCGAGCCAGCACCGCCAGCACCCGCGACTCCGGTTCAATCTGAAAATCGGGACAGGGCAAAAACACCTCTTCAAACCGGATCGTCCCCGTTTTCCTTTTTTAACGATTTAAACCTGTTCAACCAATCGACTCAGGAAATCAACATGGTCTCCACCAGCTTGCTCCAGCGCATCAGCTCTCCGAGTTTCAGCCCGCAAACAAACCCAACGGATTCGGCCATTGATAACGCAGTCGCTCTGCACTTTCATCAGTTCAACCAACCCCCGAAATTCAATCATACAAGCTCGCTTCAATCCATCGATCCGTCCTGGCAGCTGATTCCTTCGTCTCACAGACCCTTCGCAAACCTCTTTCGACCAATCGACTCTCCCGGCGATGACTTGTACCTCCCAATGGATGAATCTCAGATGATGGAAAATCAATATCTCTCCGACTCCGAGCTTTTCAAGGCGGTGCAATCAAAAGAGCTGCTCGCATATTTGAAGCCATCCTTGCACCAAATGTTTTCCACCCTGACTTCCCCAACGATCATCGCTCCGTCTTCCTGTCTGATTCGCTCGCTGGATGAAACCGGGCTCTTATTTCTTGACCACTACGTCTCGTACATTGTCGATGCCATCACCGTCTGTGGCCGTTCCAAGTCCAACTTCTTTCTCAACTACGTTCTGCAGCTGGCCAACGAGGATGAAGCAGTTTTGAATGGAGTTGTTGCATGGGGTGGCATGTTCTTGCTCGGCTCACAGGACGAACACGCCCGCAAGTACTTCTACAGAAGTCTGAACTTGGTCAACACGAAGAAAAACAAGCCTGTGGAGCGTCGCACGAACGAGGATTACATGGTGCTTCTTTCGGCTTACATAATCCTTACGGGGGCCGAAATTTCAACCGGGGACATCAAGTACTGGTACCACATGTTTTTGCAGTTCAAAGATGTCCTTACCGACTACGGCGGATTGCTAAGGTTCTTCCATAACAACAGACAGTTCAACGAGGGAAAATGGATCATTTCCAACTTCTTTTTCCACGATATCATGAGTACTAGGACGTTCTCCCGGGGGACCCATGCGGACATGGCAGTTTATAAGGAGATTTTCCAGACTCAAAAGTTACTGGAGCTTGACAGGTACGGCCTGGACCCGTTCCAGGGGTCGAGTCCGGAAATATTTTTAATTTTCGGGGAAATTATTTCAAAACGCAAGGAGCTGAGAGACATAAACCTGAAAATCGGATATTTGAAGTCGAGCCTCGAGACCTCGTGTCCATCCGGATCCAAAATAGAGGGAGAAGGCGCAACCGGCGAAGAGCCCGGTCTGGCGAAAAAAAGAGCCGCTCTAGTTGCTGCCATTGACGATCTGACCTGGCAGCACAGTCGCATTTCGGAGCAGGCCTTTTTTGAACTGGGGGCCAAATTAGCCGATTGTAGGCCCTCTAAAACGCAACTGGCCGCTTTGAATGACAACCAGGAGATGCTCAGAATGCATTTGACATTGTTCGAGCTTTGGCAGACCACGTTCCAGCTGTACTTGTACACTAGTATTCGTTCGACCGACTTCAGAGACTCGGATCTCCAGCGAATTAAGAGCATCGGAGACAGGCTGTTTGATGTTCTTATCGGAACAAAACTGCAGTCTTCGCTCTGTCTGCCGCTGATGCTGTTAGGACTGCCCTGCTGTACAGAAAAATTAAGGGCAGAGATGACAGCCCGATACGAACGTTTAATTCACCGCTACGAAGTCCGGAACGTCAGGCGGTGCTGGTTCGTCATCCAACATTGTTGGAAGATCCTGGGCGAGCGCGAAGCCAACGACAAAGCATATGTCGTGGACTGGTGCGACGTTGTGGAGGACTTTGGCTGGGAGTTCTGTTTCAGCTGATCTCACGGCCTGACCCGAACACAGCCTCGGCTTACATAATACTCAGAAAATATATCAATTGACCACATATATACAGACTGAGGGCTTAGTCTACCTAACCTCTTCTTGCTCTTCAGCCTCGTCCACTTCGTGAATGGTCTTGGTCTCCTGCATTAGCTCGTAGAGCTGGCCGATCTGCTCGTCACTCATTTTGTTGAGGTCTTCGCTCTTGATCTTGTACTTCTTCCAGTCGTCCTCCTGGTTGTTTCTCACCATACCCAGGTAGTCCTGCCAGGCGGTGAGGAATCCCACAATCTGGAGAGGGTCTTCGATCTTGGTGTGAGCGCGGAACTCGGCTCTGACGTAATTGTCGCCAAGATGACGTTCCTCGAAGGGGAGCTGGCGGTGTGCTCTCAGGATGGCGCGGTACAAAGCCAGGGGCGGGAGCAGTGGCTGGGTGTCCCTGACGGGTCTTCGTGGTCTGACAAGCAGTCTGGCCGAGGGTCTCATTGTGTGGGGGCTTTTCTGTGTAATTCGTTTAGGGCTTTTCTTAGCCGTTATCCGTACTTCTTCGAGCCAAATATTTCAAATCGAAAACGGAAAATTCGGCTGACGTAAGCATCTGCGAGAACGGGTGGAACTGTTTCTGGCGACAAAAAAAAGGGAGACGAACAAGACGATGGTCTTGAAAGAGGGAGAAATGAGAAGAGAAACAAAGCGACAGACTACTTGTCCGAGCCGCCAAATCCAATTGTGCTACTCAAGCCGATTCCGCTGTTTTCCGAGAGTTTACCTTGCCTTTGATATCCGATATGCCAACGCTAGCACAGTCAGCGGGGTGGGAGCCTTGTCTTGTTCTTGAACGGACTACCGACCAGGACGTTCTGCAGTTCTGTCAGGAGCAGAACCACAGGGCCTGGGGCGATGAGCTGAGTGTTGCTCAGTATCAGGAGCGCGAGCGGATCAATTATGGGCACTCTCTCTGTAATATGTGGCGTTCTCCGAGTGTGGCTAATGGGACATACTACTGGGTGCTGAGAGACACTCGATTGTCGAGCGAAAACCACCAGAATATTGTCTGTGCATGCGAATTCCTGGCCAGGGACTCGTATGTGCATGTTTCCGGTTCGTCTGAGGTGAAAGAATGCAAATCTGCGGTGGTTGGGTCGGTGTTCACGATGGAGAAACACAGACGAAAGGGCTACGCTACGACTATGCTGGAGCAATTGGTGGACAGGATGCGGGAAATCTTTGCAGATGAGTACGATTTCAGCACACTGTACAGCGAGGTCGGTGACTACTACTCTAAGTTTGGCTACAAAAGCTACCACTCGCCCGTGGCCGAGATTCCTATAGACCGTGTGGACGAGTCTGGGTCTGAATTGTACGAGATTTTGACGGGCACGTCGAGTTTAAAGCCATTTGTCGCCATCTACGACTCGCAGGTTCGCCAATTGATGCTGGACGAGAGATACAGATTGAAAAATTGTGTGACAGTGAAGCCAACGGTCGAGATCCTGGAGTGGTTCCACAACCGGTCGGAGTTTGTCGGGCCAATTGTTTCCCCGGAGCTATTCACCAAAAAGTACGGCTTGAGGCTGAAGGGAAGCGACAGTTTTATCTGTTGGTACCCCGATTACTCCAGCAGGGTGATTTATATTCTGATGGTGTACGCCGAGACGGAGGAGCAGGCTGGCCAGCTACTCGCTGGCGTCGTTAGAGAGTGCCAGGGGTTCAAGACGGTGAAAGTCTGGCATGACGAGCTGCTGAACTTCGGCCGCAGCGAGAAGCTACTGGAGTTTGTGTCTACGGAGCTGAAGGGAACCGTCGGAATCGAGAACAGCTCGTTGAGCGCGCTGATGCTTCTGCACAGCGACGTTTCAGTTGAGTGGATTGCGAACGGAAAATGGCAATGGTACTGAGAAGGAAATGATGAGGGAATGCAATTATTAAGCCTATAAGATTAGGGCAGCGCGTTTATGCTGACGAGAGAATTAGATATAGCAGGCACAGGATGTAGTTAGCGGATCTTGAGGTCGGTCATTAAACCGAGCATCTGACCATTGTGAAATGACTTTTCCTTGCCGTAGGAATGATCGAAGTCGTCAAGCGTAGATATCGGGGTGGAGTCGGCAGTGCACGGGGCCGACATGGCATCTGTGGGGGTGGAAGGCGAATGGACAAGCGGAGGCGGCATCGAAGGCGACGACAGCCCTTTTTCCAGAGTATCGGAGCTGGAATACGACGAGTAATACGTGCTCAGCTCCACTGGCTTGAGCACCGTTTTTGGCCTGGTTAGGAGCCTTGCCACCCGGTAAAGTGTGTAGAGAATCACAGAAGCCACCAGCACCAACACCACCTCAGCCGCCGTTTCGGAGAATGAGTCGATTTTTGTGTCGTATGCGTTGCTCCCTGGGTCTGCCAGATAGTAGTTGTACAGACCGAGTCCGATCTCGTGGATCGGTCTGAATCCCGGACGAAGGGCCTCTGGGGGAATCACCAGGTTCCTGTGCTTTAGATCTTGGTACAAATGCTCTCTGAGTAGCACTGTATCATAATGTGGGGGCGGCACGGCCATGGTGGATGATTTCAGGACGAAAACAGGAACAAGAACGATCCAGCTTCTTAGCTAGTGTAAAGAACTAGGAGAGCAGATCTATTTTCTTTTATATAAAGGGCTCAAAATTGGATGACTCGCGGGGGATCTAGTCTGCATATGCGGCGGCGCAGGCGTAAATTTTTTTCCCGCTCCCTGCGTCCCAAAAGGGCTTCTATTTCAGATGTACGCTACAGGATAAGGTAACAACAGGTCAGGAGGTTGAGAATATGGCGCACTTGGAGCTAAGTGAGGCGGGACGGATCAAAGTTGACAAGGTCGTCAGTCCGAGAGAGTTGTTTGTCCGGCACAGGTATGCCACTTTGGCACGCCCGGCAGAATGAGTCTCCTTGCTTGGTCTCCTCAGACTGTAGTTTCGATGTTTTCATTTCGCTTTTAGGAAATTCTAAAAAAAGTTTTGTTTTTAAGGTACATACAACAAACGGCTGTGGTACGGTGGCGGGACACAGCGAACAAAAATAGATAAAGCCGACGAACGTCCTCAGAGATGAGCGCCCGCATGAGGGCGGTGGGTTTTCGCGGTGCTTCTTCTGTCGTCATCGTCGATTCCTCTTACCCTTCCCGGTGTCCGGCGAGCTCCAGTGAGTCGTCCGAATTTCGCAGTTTTTCAGATTTCAGGTCCAGTTTCCTTTTTGGGAAGGCACAATAAAATTGGTCACATGCTGTTGGTGAGAGAAAACAAGTCAAATGGACGAGACGTAAATCGGAAAACGCATGGATAACGGAGTAGATATGGCTTTAACAGAATGACAAAGCGCGTGGCCCGAACAATATACAAGTTCAGCAAGTTTCAGTATCGGTCTGTTTACCTAACTAACGGGCTTGCGTTCCTATTACTTTCTCGTGCAGAGCCACGTTTGGTTGCACCGCCTGAAAATCAACTTTTTAATGCTCTACATTGCAAAAAATTATTTGCTTCGAGGAATCAAGTAAATGAAAACGAAACCCGTTTATTGCTGGGCACACTGGACACCAGGGTGGCCACCCTCTTCATCGTCGTCTTCGTCGTCGTAGCCGCCGCGACCGTTAGTTTGACCGTGTTTGAGTGGATCAACCTCGCTAAGGATACACGAGTCGTCCACAGTGGCCGTCTTCGGAATATCGAGGGCAGGTCTTGAAGGAAGAATCTTGCCCAAAGCTTGCAATTGCTCGTCCGAAGCGAATCCGTTTGGAGGGAATTGAACTTCAAACTTCACAAACAGATTACCGAATCCACCGTGTCTTTGGATAGGCATACCCTTACCTTCGACAACCTTCACCATGCCAGGCGAGATCACCTCACCGGCAATAATATCGATCTTGAGGTACTCACCACTCAGGTGCTTGATCGCAAACGATCCTCCGGCCAGCGCAGTCAGCAGGTCGATCTTGGCCTCGTAGAACAAATCATTACCTTGTCTGGTGAACAAATCGTGTTTCTTTTCCTCAATCACAAAGATCACATCTCCAGGAATAATATCTGGGTGCTGGTCTCCTTCTCCAGTGAAAACGACCCTCTGGCCAGACTTCATACCAGGATCAATGTGGACTTCCAAAATCTTTCTCTCGTTCGAAACCTTCTTTCCCTTACAAGAGGTACATCTGTCCTTGGCTGGGATGATGTCTCCTTCTCCGTTACACACATCACATGTGGTTTGGAATCTTTGAATCATAGGGCCCATTTGTCTGGTGACAAACTTCATACCCATTCCGTTACAGGACGAACACTTTTTCACGTCCTTTCCACCCTTACCCTTACACGAGGAACAAAGAACAGTCTTGTTCAAAGCCAGCTTGGCAGTTCTGCCCTTGTACAGCTCTTCCAAAGAACAGCCAATCGTGTGCTTGATATCCTTACCCTTCTGTGGACCGGATGGACCACCTTGACCTCCAAATCCACCAAATCCACCAAAGAATTGGGAGAAAATGTCAGCTCCATTCATGCCTCCCATACCCCCGGCACCCCCACTCAGACCTTCTTCTCCGTACTGGTCGTAAGCCTCTCTCTTCTGCTCATCGCTCAAAACCTCGTACGCGGCAGACATCTCTTTGAACTTCTCGGCAGCTTCTGGCGATGGGTTCTTGTCTGGGTGGTACTTCAAAGCACCCAATCTGTAAGCCTTCTTCAGCTGTGCATCAGAAGCGTCTGGGGAAACCCCCAAAACATCGTAAAGTTTTGTGTCTTTCACCATTTTCAATTATGTATCAGATCTCTTGATAAGGATTTATTTGTAATATTTCGTACAAATCACGCAGTTTCGCCCTTGTCCTCTTAAGTGTGATCTCCACTTGTTATGCTTCACGTGCTGTTACCGCTCAAAACTCCAACGTCAATCTCGTCCAACTAAAAAAACAGAATCGCCTCTTTCTAAACGCCTTCAGTTGCCTTCCTTTATTATTAAGGCTCCCGTTCTTTTCGACAACTTTCTAAAATTTTTAAATTTTTTCCTCTGAAAAGTCGTGTTTCGTCTAAATGTTCTGGAAAAATCCACCATACAAAATGCCATAAGAGCTTGCAATTATCGGGGTTCAAAGGCCAGGAGTTCGGTACACCTGCTGCCAAGCAAGAAGTGTCTTCAGGGCGTCCAACCAGGCTGAAAAGCTTTTCTTTGGATACTGCTTGAGAAATACAGTCCAGCGGGAGCAAAACTTCTCAAGAGCCCTTTTATGCTGCCCAGATTACATAAGCACAGATCAAACCAGACGCCGACGTAATCCATAGATGTGTAAATTGTATTCACAGTTGCAGTACAGGGGTGAAATGGCCGACGAATACCAATATCAACGGTATCTGCGGGACAAGGGCTCCACTAGGAGCGTGTTGGTGCCCGTCTGACTAGCGCTATTCAGCCAGACTTATCGCAATGTCTCTTGGTTCCCCATCAATATTCACAGGCGATTTCATTCCTTGGGAGCAGATGTTCTTGCCGGCGGGGGAGGAGCAGGCAGTGGCCGCTTGTAGTTTTGGGCCGGCCGCGACTGGGACTGAGGCAGGTTTTGGGGCCGTTTTTGAGGCCGTTTTTGGGGCTGCTGATCGACGGCATCTCCATAGGCTGCATTTTGTTCTAGTTTACTTCTTTCGAGTAACAGTTTGGTAGCTCTCGTGTGAATGATTGCTGCGTTTCTAGTGCTGCAAGCATTCATCCAACTCAAAAAAGACCCTATGAGAGGTGGCAAAGAGATGAGAAAATCAAACAGAATATTGGCCTGCATGCGGGAATACGACTTGGCATCGATATTGAACGTGTGGGCTGCAATATGTATGAGCCTAGCGTGAATCGCATACATCAAGATTGGACCTATACCCGGAAAAGCGATAAGAATTGGCCCTAAACCGATCCCGCAATCTACCGGATAGCAACCAAGAAAACACTTGTCATCGATCCAAGCCCTTTTCTGCACTCTTTTCCAGCACTTCTTCTCCTCCTTGGTGGCATTCTCGGGCAATTTCAGCTTGCTCGTGGATCCATCTGGATGTTCTTCAACAAAGGGGTTTTTGGTCTTGAACTTATCTCCGGCGTACTCGTTCCACTTATCGACGACGTCATCGTAGAATGGCAACGACTCCAATTGATCTTGAACGTTCTCCAACGCTGCTTGTATGCCGGACATCTTCGGGCTGTCGTTGAGAAAAAAGCAGCCGACGTGCCAATCATCGGTCGAACATGAAAACCGTTTGATTAATTCCGATCGGTGCCTGGGTTGTCACAAATTTAGCACAGCCTCCTCAACTAGCACAGCCCGGAATATATGGAGAATTACTGATCGAAAAATTTCCGGATTTGAGACTCGTTGATAGGAGGGAGTGGCCACTGAGTGCTTGGCTGTACTGGATTATTCGTGGCGATACACGGGGGCTCAGCAGGTACTCTACAATGACAGAGCAACAGCTGTTGGAAAGTCGAATCTGGATCGACGGATGCTTCGATTTTGCGCATCATGGTAAGTAGATTTGAGCAGAAAAACCGGACAATCCGCTAACAGCTGGTGGACAGGACACGCAGGAGCAATGTTACAAGCGCGACAACACGGCCAGGAGCTGTTTGTAGGCGTTCACAGCGACGAGGATATCCTACAGAACAAAGGACCTGTGGTGATGAGGCTGGACGAGCGGCTCGCTGCAGTGGATGGATGCAGATGGGTGACCCAATCTGTTCCCGGGGCACCTTACGTCACGGATCCGGAGGTGATGGGGGAATACGGGTGCAAATACGTTGTTCATGGCGATGACATTACTACAGACGCCAACGGTGAGGATTGCTACAAGTTGATGAAGGAATTAGGGCGGTTTATCGTGGTGAAACGGACCCAGAATATCTCTACAACGGATCTAGTTGGCCGCATGCTGCTTTTCTCCAAGAACCATCACGTCCCCAAGGTGACTGCTGCGCAGTTC
This sequence comes from Ogataea saltuana, assembly GCA_030674545.1. NCBI lineage: Eukaryota > Fungi > Ascomycota > Pichiomycetes > Pichiales > Pichiaceae > Ogataea > Ogataea saltuana. The sequence continues at coordinate 277,177 of JAKTYV010000012.1, forward strand.
CAAGTCCACCTGGATGGCGGGATCGACGGGGCTAGCGAGCTACTGACGAAGGAGGCGGTCGCCAAATACCACGCGTATGCAACTGCTGCGGACGGATCGAGTCCCGGTGTTGGAGTCTACGTGTACACCGAAGACAACAAAGCGCTGCACGAGCTAGTTGCCCCCTCGCCGGCTTTGTGGAGCTCGGCCTCGCAGGTCTACTACATTGATGGGGGATTCGATCTTTTCAACCCGGGTCACATTGTGGCCCTGAAGACGCTGAAAGCTCGCGCAGAACAGAACGGAGCTCTTGTTGTGGTCGGGCTCAACGATGACGTCGAGGTGAACAGGCACAAGGGCGTGAACTATCCGATTATGAACCTGTTTGAGCGGTCGTTGTGTGTCCTGCAGAGCAGGTACGTGGACGGAGTCGTTCTCGGTGCTCCGTACGTCCCCACGGTGGAGTTCTTGGGTTTGCTTCCTCTCCCTGTGGCTAAAGTTTTTCACGGTCCAACTTCCGAGGAGGACGACGAGTACGAAGCTGTGAAGAAGTTAGGGCTATTTGAGCCTCTGGGAAGCCACGAGTTCGACGATATCACCACGGCCGACATCGTCGACCGTGTCTTGTTGAACAGAGCAGCATACGAGGAAAGACAGCGCAAAAAAGGCTGGAAAAGTGAACACGAAAAGAACCTACAACAGCTCCAAAAGTCTTCCTAGATAAATTTCTCAGAGAAAAAATTCAAATATAAAAAAATTTGGCTTTCACCGTACTTAGTGTGTAGCACGTTTTGAGGGGTGTAAAGCAGGACTTAAAAATGGGCAAACGAGGACACAGCGGAGGCGGATCAAAGTCCAAGAAGTACAAGACAGGAGTTCTACTGGATCCGGGCGAATATGGGATCTACGCGTCTTGCAACAGACATAAAGAGGGCGCCGCAGCCAAGGAGCTGAAACAGATGTTGTTCGATCGGCTAGACAAATACTATCCCGACGCTGGAGAGGAGGTTTCCAAGGAGGAAGAGACAGAGGAGAAAGAGCTCTCCATCGAAGACGCAATAAAGAAGGAAATAGAAGAGATGAAAACGAGCAATCAGGACTCTAGACAGAGGGATATAGTGAAGGAGATGTCAATTGGATGCGATTCACTGATTTTTATCAAGACTAGGAAGCCTGTCGTTCCGTCGGAATTTGTCGTCAAGCTTTGTGATGAGTTTTACGAGACCAAGGCCAAATCGTCCAGATTCTTGCAGAAACTGACCCCGATCGATCAATCCTGCAGCGGAAGCGAGGTGGAGTTCCGCAAGTTGGCCGAGAAAATGTTACTGGGACACTTTGACAATGAGGAGTCGTACACCATCAATCTTTTTAAACGAAACTTCAACATCATCGAGCGAGACACATTCAATTCGATTATCGCGGAGCTTTTGCCAGGCCACAGACTCAACTACAGAGCTCCAGATCAGGTGATCAACATCTTTTGTTTCAAAAACCACATTGGAATGAGCGTTGTCTCGTTTGCAGATTACGACAAGCTTTGCAAGTTCAACGTTCAACAGATATTCGACAAGGTTAATGGGTTGATCGAAGAAAAGAAAAAGCCCGAGGAAGAGAAAGAGTGCAAGGCGGAAGAGAAGGAGAACAAAGAAGAAGAAACACAGCATGTTGAGCCGGAGTCGACGTCATCCAAGTTGGAAACTTGAATTGTATTATAGTTGTATATATGCATTAATAGCCTCGAGACAGATCGAAAGGTGGTTTTGTATTAGAGACACGACCTTTTTACTGGGAAAAATTTTTCAGCGAAAAATCTGAGCGTATAAATAGAGAAGAGATTTCCCTACTGCTGAAAACTTGTAATATAGTATGAACAGCGGTCCTAAAATGTACAAGAGAAATCTCAACATGATGGCCACGCGCACGAGCAAATGAGAAGCCAGTCAACTCCGGCAGGTGGAACGTGGCGGTGATTATTTGCATCCAACCAATTGTTCCGACTGAATGATGTTTATTCATGTGTTGACAATCGCACTATCGTTAAGTTTCAGCCTTGTATGAGCTTTAAGTTCCAGTTGACGGTATGAGTGGCTTTCCATTTGCTCGTATGGGTGATTGTAAGTTGAAAATTTTGATGCTCTCAAGTGATGATTAACCCGACCGGGCGGACATATGAGTACCTTCGGGCCACTATTAAGTTAGTAGTCGCGCTCCCTGTGTACAAATTTTTGGGGGTGCTGGCCTGGAGGGAATTGATGATAGGTCGTAGACAGCTGATGTGAGAGGATAAGCTTTGGTGGTATTGAATTACTAACACGCTATTATAGGTTTAGAGTCTTTTCGACTTGCGTTTGAACACTGAAAGCGCGTCCATTGTCATACATTCTCCTGATGATCTATTTTATATTCACACTGTAAGAGGGCTCTGCTCCATGATTTGCAAACAAAATACTGATTTAATGACTCTGATCGGAATGTATTTGGATGTGTCTCAGTGATTTTCACCAGTGATCGTCATTGGGTGGTGTTTGGTTTTCTTATCTAGATAAGTAAACAATAAAGTGCCTTAATTTTGCTGAATTTGCGCTGCAAAGCTTGTAAAAAATAATTTCCTGACATATTTTTCACTTAAACTCGGCATTTTCGTTCGGCATTATCAAAGTCAAAAAGTAAATCGTTTCAGGTGAGTAGATTGGTGAAGATAACGGTCGTATATAGTCGTAAATATGTCAAAATAAGCAATACTAAGCAAAAAGGCCAGGGTTGACTGGCATGCGGATGCAAAGGGGGCGAATGCAATTGTTTACAACACGTATCGATTGTAATGAGATGCGACGATTTCCTCGCGCAGCTCCATAATCTCCTCTTTGTATCGGAAGAGCTCGAAATCGTCCAAAAACATGCGCGATTTTGGTGTGCTAGCGAATGCCGTTGGTTCGGTGGCACTGGGGGCTGTAGGTTGTTCAGCGATTTTCTTCGATCTTTTGGTTGCCAGCGTTAGTTGTTCCATTCTTCGTTTCTCCCCCCGCTCCTTCATCCGATGACACTTCATGTGCAGGTCCTTATCAAGTTCGCTGGTCTCGCTCACTCTGGGTTGAAACAAACGGATTTTGAAATTGAAGATTTTCTCGAGATCTTTGATAGACGTGTTGAAAACATCGTGGCGTGTAGATCGGGTTCGGGATGAGTCGGTGGATCCACTAGACCCGCGGGATCCGCTGCTTTCACTAGACTGGTTCGATGTAGCCGTCCGCAGAGGCTCCGCTGTTTGGTTAGGTGTTGCGGACGAAATCATTGAAATCTTAGACGTTTTCATACGTGTAAACACTTGAGCTGTTTCACCCTTGACTTCCGGCCCCCGGCTCTTATATATATTTTATCAGCCTGATAAGCTTATCCGAATACAGCAATCGTCCGCGCATTGGAAATATTTCCTTGCTGGGGCCGTAGGCTCCGCAAGATAGCGAGATAAGGCGAGCTGGGCTGTGGCTGAGTCGCGAATCGCATGCACCCTCGCACCAAGTGGACACAGATGGCCGCTCCTGCAATGAGCGGCCGAAAACATCCAAGAAGAGCCCGCGGCAATACCGATTTTTCTGTAACGCGTGAATGAGTCACCTAGCGGCGATCTCACGTCCAACAACAGCATCTCGCTCGGTCAACCTTGAAAATTCGTCCGAGTCGCTTAAAAATTCAAAAATCAAGTTCACGGTCAAAACCTCGAAAAAATAGTTGAGAGGAATTAGCCACTTGATGTTTCGGCTCACCATCACCAGCCGCACAACCGCCAGGCCGGCGGAAACCGCGAAACTAATCCCTGTCAGGAACATTAGCGACACAGTTTGAGCCCTCGTTGAAAACGCTGGCCGGGATCCCGCGAATACCACAAGAAGCAGCACAATATAGCCATATCTGGCCACAGTGAAAACCAGTGCGCAGACATTGAGCCACCTGCCAAAATGGAGCTGCGAGAGTTTCAGAACAAACAGATGCACCGCCGCAAATACGAAATCGAGTATCAAAACACCGGCGTTCGCAATGTTCCCCGCGCGAAGAACCTTGTAGAATCGGCTGCCCGCAGCTCCAGTTCGGGTGCTGAACCCCAGCACGAGACGGTAGCAAACCAGATACCAATTCACGAGAACAAACAGCTTGACAATGACAAACGGGATTTCAAATCCGAGACTGCTATAAACGTCTTTCAACACCTCAACTTGATCCTGGTAACACCTTGAAAATTGGTCGCGCATCAGCCCGCTCAGCTTCGTCAGCGTGGCGGTGCTCGTCGCAGCGAGCAACAACGTGGTCAATTTTAGAAAAAGTGGCTTCCGGCTCACCGCCAACCACTCCATGAACAACAGTAGCCACGAGCTCACTGCAATCGAACACATCACAAAATTGATAACAATAACCGACCCTGCGTAGTCATCTCGTGTGGACTGCAATGTCTGTGCCACTTCAGCTTGTCTTTCTATGAAGTACTCGTACGTTCTGTCCAGTTCTGAGCAATTGGTCAGAAACACTGACGAGACCGTCAACAGATGTGAAAAGGACCCATCCGTAACTGTCCCGGGTCTCAGCTCATAGACAGAGCAATTCCCTGCATTTTCTAAGATATCATCGGGACTCATTTTGTCGACTTATGTCATCTTCTTCGCTACAACGATGTCAAGTTTTAAAATATAAATTTTTCAACCCCACAATTTTTTTCATCTTCAGTAATAATATATATTTTTTCTCATCTGGATGTAAGCCTGCTGTATGTCTGGCTTACATATGACCGTCCATAGCCCGCACTGGACTGTTGTTTTCTGCCGTTCCCTTCCTTACCACCGTGGGGAGATGGGATCTTGTTTTCCAGCTCTCGAACATCAATATTCACTACATACGACCGCTTAATCTTCTTCACAAGTTCGTCCTCCGAGACGTTGGCGTCCGTGCCAGAGTCATGGCTCAAACCCAGGTTCAGTTCCTCTATTGGTAAAGAGACCCGAAATTCCGCTGTCTCGTGGAAATTGCCCATTCCTCTGGCTCTGTTGGTGATCATTTTGCTCTGGAGCTCACGAACGAACATGAAGTTGTTAACACCTCTCCTGTGGAAAGTTGAGGAGAAACCCTCCGGGAAGGACGCAATGTCCTGTCGCTTGGCGGCCCCATTGGAACCCGGTGCCGACACCACATCGCCGCCCGTCGGGGAAGAGCAAGGGCAATCGAAAAATAGCAGCATTTTGGAGTCGCGACCGGTGGCTTCATTGCTGAATCGATGTGACTTGAACGGGAGTCTCTGGTCGTTGAACAATTTGATAACAATTTTGAATCGAATAAACAGGTCATTTTCCGGCTGAACTTTGGACGACTTGGCGTTGTCGTCTTTAACTAGCGACGTGACTTCTGCAAATTCTTTGAAAGCGTTGTTAATAAGCGTCCGGCACTGCGCAATCGGTGTATCGTAAGGCAACGAAGCCACGTAAACCATGTACTGTTTTGGTTGTTTTGTTATTATGGTTTTGATGTATCTGGTGATCTTAGAATGCGAGCTTGGTGTGGATAGCGGGCTTTTTGCAGGAAAAGCAAATGGGAGCGAGACGATGTCTGTTTGGTCGTTATCGGTTGCCAAATCTTCGTCGGTTGTTCGTACTAACAATCTCGACGGATGGTCTTTTTCTTTTCTCGAGGATATCAATTCTTCGTCCGAGACGGACACCTTTTCCGGAACGTTCGTTTTGGCAGGGATCTGTCTAGAGTCTGTTGGTGAGCTGGATACAGCTCCGAGGGAGAAACCGTCGAATAAGGGGTCAACGTAGCTGGGATTTCGGGCGCTGAGCATCAATGGGGTGGTCATGTTTTTGGAGAACGACTGGTCGGGAAAAAATCCCGGAGCAGGAACAATTCCTAGCGATGAGCTCTCGTTGAACAACCCAAGGTTCACCGGCGACGAGGAGAAACCTGCCGAGTGCGATCGCGAGCTCATTTCGTTGATTGCGCTATTGGGACCACTCAAAAAGTCCCTTTTTTGCTCAATCAAAGGGCTGGGGAAAAACCTGGACATCCTGTGAGAGGTTGGGAGCTCGTCCAACGAGCCTGGAGTCCCTGTTGCCCACAACACAGGCGAAACAGCTAGCGAGGCCGAGCTCGAAGTCTGGGTCTGGTGGAACGGGGTTCCAGCTGACGCTGGCGCAGAGCCGCTGGGCGACTGATTCCACAGTCCCGTCGACAACCGGTCTTTGCCAATGTGTGGCTGCGGCGTGATGGCTACCGGAGGGGTTCCGCTGGCGTTGAGTTCGCTGCCTGCTATAGATCCGACCCTGCTCCCACCAATTGAACTGAACGACTCTTGTCCAAACCCATCGTAGGTTGACCACGTGTTGGCGAAGTGCGACGACGACGGGTTTGCCCGTGACTTCGGAGCCGGACTTCGCATCGTAGACGATGCGTCGTCGGTCGGGTCGCTCCACAACCGTTTACTGAAGTCCTTTTCCACTTCAGGAATTGCAGAGGGATACATGAGATCGAGCAGCTTCGACGAGTCGAACAGGTCGCCTAGAGAGGCGGTCTCGGCAGACTTGTCGGCTGAATTAGCCACATCGGCCCCGCTGATGGCACTGTCTGAAACTGATTTGGGAGTTATTTGAGCAGCGACTGGATCGTCGGAGTTCCTGACGTTTCCAGAGAGCTTTCGCCAAACGTTGTTACTGCTCGGTGTCGCCGGAGTGGAGACAGAATTGGCGCTGACGGGCGTTTTTCTCGACAAACTGAGGGTCTTGATTCCCTTTTCTAGTCTGACAGACTTCGAACCGCCACCCGAGGCATAGCTGGGGCTGTTGGGGCCGCCCGTACCAGACGAACCGTTCGTGTTGAAAGCGGCCTGATAGGAAGAGGGAGACGCCGACGAGGCCTTAGTCAGCTTGGGGGCCCGGGACGACTGAGGCTGCGGTGCGGCCACTTTCTTGAAAAGACTGTTCACTGATTGGGACTTGAATCTCGGCTTTGGCGGGGGGTCCGCCGGGCAAGACCCTCCGTAGCTCATCTTCAGCAACCACGCAAGCCAGTAAGGTACTAATATGAGTGCAAATCAAGGCAACCGAAACTCCCTCGGGGGGCAATGCTTAATTGTGTTTTCTCGTTTGATCTGCTAACTTCTCCAAAATCAGTTCCAGCCTCACACATGCAGGACTCCAGAAGCTTACCCGACCGGGATAAGGGACCCGCAATCTTTGCACCGCCACCTCCTCTGTGGGGGCGCGGCTCGTTCGCCGATTGCGCGCCAGGTGTGTCGCCGCTGACTAATCTGAGGAAAAATTTTTTAGAAGTTTGCTTGCTCAGGGATTACGAAGTGGATGTTGTGTTCTTACCTCAGCAGACGAGTTTTGTTTTTCTCCCTAATCTGTTTGTTTCTCTTTATCTTGGGGAGTTTTACGGGAAACGCGTTTAAAGCTGAACGATTACGCTGGTCCAGAAGCTGAAGCTACATCCAAACGAACACCGTCCTAATGTGAGTGTCTTGTGCTGTTTGTCCGGCCAGAGGGGAAAAATTGCTCTGACGGCAATGTCATCGCCAATCTCCGACCGAACCTCCCTCGAGCTTACCGATACATCACGTAATCGGCGGGCTGGGGGTGATTATCTTAACGAGGCCGGTTCGTCGGTTCGCAGAACGGCCTGCGACACTAGCGGACGGCGGCAAACGGTCAGTAATGCCGTGTAACCCGTGGAGGGGGTTTTCGGTCCCTTTTGCATCTCGATACTAACATCCCCCTAGAAAATGAGTGAAGGCAGAAATTTGGGCACGATCGATCCCTCGTTCCAGAAGATCATCAAGTCCGACCCAGAGGAGGCGTACGCAGACGATGAGGTTGCTGCTGCGGCTGTCGCAATTGCCGCCAGCGACAACGGAAATAGCTCTCAGCAGCAGTCAGTTCAGTCCAAAGACCAACCCCAGCAACAACAGTCGTTCAATAGCCAGTACTCTGCGATTATTCCAAACCATGCAACAGGAAAATCCAAATCGGCTAACAGTGGTCTCCCTCCGCCACCAGACTCAATCTCTGCAGGCTCCCCAGAGGGAGCGTCTTCCCCAGCTCTCGACGACAAGGGAGACTCGTTCTTACACCACGGAAAACCTCTGACCAACACCAAGCGCGCGGCCCAGAACCGTGCTGCTCAGAAGGCGTTCAGACAGAGAAGAAAGGACCATATTGAGGAGCTCGAGAAGAAACTGGCTAAGCACAAGGACTGCGAACAGTCCATTGAGTCGTTGAAACAGGAGAATATGCAGCTCAAAGAATACATTTTGAATCTGCAGGGAAAACTGATCAATGCGGGTGAACAGGTGGCACCAGGCCAGATAGGCAACCCAAACCCTCCTATAGGTCTGTTCGGACAAAATGCTCGTCCGAATGACTCATGATCGGCCTCGGATCCCGATTTTTTATTCTGTGTAATTTTCTGTACTTTTACATCCAATTTGCTAATTGTTATGTTTGAAGGGTCGGCCTGGATGAGAATCATCCTGCCTTGGCTGGAAAAGGTGCTTTGGATAAGTCGAGAGTCCCCGTTCTGTCAAGGGTTGGCCAAGTTCCAATAGTGCAAGCACCTTTGAAGTAGAGTCAGACGCGAGCCAATCGCTGCTGTGGGGACCCTGGAATTGCTGCTTCAGCAGGGGTCTCCACGATCAACGTCTTCATCTCTTTTCCAATCAATGACCTCGAACGGGGTTGGTACTCCCGTCTCCAAAGAACCACAAATCTAGCCCGATCGGACAAAGGTGTAGTCTTCAGTTTTTCTGCGCACAATGACACATTCCCTCGACATGGAGCTATACATTACGTATGCGGTCGAACAAACTTAATTCTGTGCGTGTTCACGGTGTGCTGGAAATGTAGCAGAACGAAACTGATTTGAGCCAGAAAAAACAGTCATTTTCAAGCTCATATGATCGCCTAATCATGGATACCAGTTTGAGCTTTGCTAAAGCTCCAGCCGTGAATACTGATATCGATTTTTCACTCTGTTTCTTTCTTCAGCTGTACTCAACGCATCCATATTTTTCAGCTCGAACCAATTTTTCTTCCTGTGAAATTTTTTAGCACTTTTTCTCCGAGTCTGCACAGCCCGAAACAGGATCTGAGAGCGTTTCGCCGTTGAGGAAAGCAAAGATCAGGTCACGTTGACCGTCAGCCAATTGTCGTTCGAAAGACAAAGCCAGCTGTTGCGCGGGCTGCGGAATGTCACTGTAATCGTCATATCCCACTCAAACCCGGTGTTCACAGTTGCTGTGTCGTTCCCATCAGCTCCCGAGACAACCCGCGGACTCCTCAGAACTCCTGAGGAAACCGAGGAACTTGGTTCGACCAACAACACAAGTAACACACTATCCCTGACCCGTACACCGGGCCTCAGTAACCAAGGGAGCTCGAACACATGGCCCAACAACCTCAGGCTTTTCAGTTTACCCGACTTGTACCGCCTGAACCTTTCCGAGAGGTCCTCTTCGACCCCCATAATATGAGCGCGGCCCCAGAATCGGGCTGGGCCGCACAGAGGAAATTAATTTTACAGATTTGTTTCCCACTTTTCGGATTTAGAGCTGCACCGCATGTGTTTTCTTCTCAGAGGACGAGGGCAATTCGATTGGGAGCACGAGTCAGTGGATTTTCAATACTTTTGTTACACTGTTTTGACCGGAATCACTACTTGCACGTGCCTTGAATCATTATCCTCGGTTTGTCTAGCCGATCGCCGATACTTGAGGTTCTTTTAGAGTCCCTAGATCAGATCGACTCCTCACTCCTTTCGCTCTCTACTGTTGTTTCCAGCAAATAGACGGTCATAATGAGACTCATACCGAACATCAAAGAGCATCTCCCCTCCGGGAACAAATCTGACCCGAATTCAGCGTCAGTAGCCGGATCCCCGTTCTCTTCGTCGGCCTCTGCCTCTACAACCTCCCCCGTCTCGAATGGGGCGCCGGGCTCCGCTCATTCGCTTGCCAGCATTATCCCTCATGCCCTTCGAAGAGCCTCATCGCCAATTTCAATTTTCAAGAGGAGCAAAGACCGATTGTCCCCCGATCCGCTCAGTCCTCCGAGCCAGAGCCCCCGTGGCCACGGGGGGCCTCGGTTTTCGCTTTCTCCTACCACGGAGTCGTTTGGATCCCCCCAGGAAAGCAAGTCTGGGGGATTCCGTAAGTCTCTGGACGCGCTGTTCAATCCGCTGAGCAACGCAATGAGCAGCTCGAGGTCGGACTTGGCATCTACTGAAGCGGAGGCAGAAAATAGCGACGGGTTGCGGGATCTCGGAGATTACGACGACGACCAGTATGACTCTGATCACACTCCGGAAGAGTGCGGAGAAAATCCTTCACCTGAGAAAAACCAACCATCCAAGCGGAATAAGGCAACTAAAAGAGTGGACAGTCACATCTCTTCTTCAATCATTGGAGGCTCTACAATCAGGGGTCAACCTCAGTCCGAAAATGAAATAGACTCAGAGAACATAGCTGCGCACGAGGACTCCACCAAGAAAATATTTTCCTTCTCACTGCCTTTTGGCTCTAGTATTCCTCCGCCATTGGGACGATTTTCGTCCATAAGATCCAAAATAGGAGGAACAATCATCAAACTGGACCCGGACGATAAAGAAGTTCAGAGAGCGGAAATCAGACAGAAGTTAGCCAGACAGGAATCGATTTCTACGGTCGAAGAGTCCATTTTGTTTCAAGACGTGACTAAACTACAGGACAATAAATTTGAAGCGTTGATCAAGGCTCTCACCCCCTCGGCTCCTCCGTTGCTTCCGAATTCGGGCTCGCAAAAACCTGACTATTTGCAAGTTTACGACGACTTGAAAGGGGATGTCGTTATATTGGGAGGCTATCGAGGCAGTATTCTGCGGGACGCCAAGACCAAGAGAAGAGCGTGGATTCCTGTTCTAAAAGCGGGTCTCAACATCAAAAAGATAGACCTTTTGCTGGGTCCAAACGACGAAGACGAACTGAACACAGAGAGCAAAATATACCCGGATGGCCTTCTTTCCCACATCGGCCCTGTTGACGTTTGCAAGAAACTGATTCTGAAGCTTGAGGCCAACCCCAACGTCAGACTGCACAATTTCGGTTACGATTGGAGACTCTCATTGGACATTACCTCTGAGAAGCTGTACCAGAAATTGATCCAAATCAATAAGGCTAACGGGGGCAAAGGAGCCTTGATAATTAGTCACTCCATGGGAGGACTTGTCTCTCACGCAGCGATGTTGAAAGACCCCAGTCTGGTGAAAGGAATCGTTTATGCCGGAACCCCTGCACCGTGCTCAAACATCATGGGTCCATTGAGATTTGCGGACAACATTCTACTGTGCAAGGACCTTTTGACCTCTGAAGTGAACTTTATGATGCGCTCGTCATACGTTTTCATTCCCAGGAACGGCGAATTGTTCAAGAACAAAAACACTGGAGAGTTGATCAACATTGACTTCTTCGACCCAAAGATGTGGATCGAGTACAACTTGAGTCCGATTGTTAGTTCTATCAGGCTGTGTCAAGAAAAATCGCTGCCTGTTCCACTTCACATCAAACAACAAACCAAGTTCAGTTTGTCCTTTGATGAGGCCTACGCTTATCTGACTCGGACTCTTGCAAGAACTAAGAGGTTTCTCGAATCTCTGGATTACTGTCCAGATAAAGAATACCCGCCTTTAGCTGTTGTGTACGGTAACACCGTTCCTTCCGTGCGGTATTCACTTGTGGAAGGAGTGGAAGGGATTAAAGAGGGCGATTATTACAACTTTTTCTATGGCCCAGGTGACGGAGTCACCAATCAGAAATGGGTGTTTCCCGAGGCTTACGGCTATCCGTTGGTGGGAAAATTTGTTTCTGAAATGGGCCACGTTGCCCTGTTGACCGATATACCATGTGTGGGTAAGGCTCTTCTTGCGATTTTACAAGAAGAGGAGAGAAGAAAAAATTTACAATCAGCAAAAGCTGCTCATAAAGATTGAACCTCCAGCGATTTTGGAGTTCTTTTATTTTATATTCTAAGCATCGTCATTCGTCCAAGTCGTAATAGTTCACTTTCAACCACAAACTACAACTGCTGCATTGTATGATCAGTTCGTAGGAGCCGGGTTCTAACTCAGTCCCACTGTTGGCCAAATCGTTCTCTGTCAATACGAATCCGTTTTGGGCCGTACATCGCGGACAATTCTTCAGCCACTCCAAACTGTTGGCTGATTCCGACAAGGTGAAATCATCTAGTGAGTAGATTTCAAGTCCCTCTCCATTGGAGATCCCAAGTTTGTTCCAATGCTCGGCCAGAAGCTTATCGTAATCGGCTCTGGTCTCCGGGTCTATGAGAACGCGGTACGCCGTGGTGATATTATTAATCATATCCGTACTGTTGGTAGAAGCTGACGTAGTTTGTATCTGTTTTCGTTTGTCTGGGTGTGTGGACAAGAGCTTTTTTCGGTACGCTTCTTTGATCTCTGAAATGGTAGCCTCTTTGGAAACTCCCAGAACATTGTAATGAGACTCTGTATCTAGAGCAAGAGACTCCATATTTAGAGCCCTAAATGGAAGCCACTGGAACGAATGAAGCTCAGATCGACTTTCGCTTCCCCGGTAACAAGTGGGCTTCACCTGGTAATCATCAAATGTTCTACATTTGGATTTATTTATCGTAAACTTTTTTGAGACTTTGTCCAGGCTGTGCACTTTTTATTGTCAGAGCTTTTAGGTTGAAAAATTTTTTTTAAAGCACTCAAATTTTCAGATTTAAATAAGCTCTAGTGTTCATTGAGATACTTGAACCACCCACCACAGCCAGCAATCTACAACAACCGAGATGGTGGCAGACAAGAAAAGAGCGCACGAGTCCTCAATTGAGGTTGAGACCAAAATTATCGATGACAGCTCGAGATCCGTGGTGGTTGGATCGTTTTTCAACGGTTTAGAGATCCCAGAGTCGACTTCGTTCGAGTTGTACGCGGATCCAAAAAGAGAAACAAGACCGCTCGTGTTGCACGGCGAAAATTCCACACTTGAGTACCACGGAGAGGCTCAAACAGATGACCAACAATACTGTGTCGGTATTTTTGACCCTGCAACCAAAACGCTAGAATTGGTGAAGACCTCGCTGATACCTGCCCAAATCACATCGAAAGCCAAGAGAAGACATAAGCTGCCGTCGATCAAACAACGTGATGTGCAAAGAAACGTGCAGAGAAACGCTCTGGGAGAGGAATTTGGTACCAAGAAGGCCAGAAAGGCTATTCTGGATCAGGAAAAGAACAGAATCGACTCCGGAAAGCTCGAAAACGACCAAGTGGACATCATCGATTCGATCAAGGTCAACACCTCGAAGTTGCCTACCAAGTCAGAGATGCTTGACAGTTTGAACGAAAACAGAATCACGCCTATCTTCGACATCAATGCTACCTCGGTCGAAGACATTTATCCTTTGGAGAACATTGTCAGCGAGAGAGACCTTTCATCTATTAGAATCGACTCGCTCATGGATGACACCTTGGAAGCCGCAGATAAGCTGAAATTACTTCCATATTCCAACTCGAGATATCTGCTCAGAAAGCTCGCCGATATTACCAAAGACACTCCAGACAGAAGGGTCAAACTACAGATCATCTACTACGCCTCTCTGTTAATGGGATTGTACGCAAACCGTCGACTGCACTCTAAAGATCAACTTTTGGAGTCGCTCCAAAATCCCCCAACTTTTTTGGTCGACAGTCTTCTGAGAAATTTCACCGTGTTGAAAAAAAATCACAAGAATTTTATAATAGACCCGAGATCCGAGGACAAGATCTTGTGCTATTTGCTAGCATTGATCCTCAAACTGGATGTTTACCAAGTGGAAGTCTCTCCATTGGCCCAGGAATTGTCTCTGAAACCATCAAGACTAACCTCGTTGTTCAGATCGTTGGGATGTATTATTAAGAACATAACAGCTGGTCAGTGTGAGGGAATGGGACTTTCGAAAACGTTGATGGCCAACTACAAAATAGCCTCGCTGAAAGTTCCTTTCAAAGCTCCAGAAGTGGCCAGAAGAGCTGGCGGAAGAAGAGCGTGAACCACTACGTTGTGTATATTTGTTCAATTGTTAATCATATCATTTATTGTTAGTTTCCAGTATCTGGGATAACATAGTTTCATAATAGTATAGTGAATGGTAGACTGAATAAATGTTTTCTCACAAGCAAATAATCTCCGAGAGCAATGACATTAAAAGTGCGCTCAGGCTAAGGTTTCGTAAATCGCACAGTAAAGTGACAACCCATGATCATTATAGAGCCAAATGCGAGCGCGGTTTCTGGGATGATGCTGCGATATTAATAACAAAACAGGCTGAAATCAAAACGTGGTAATCGAAGTATAACATTAATTTGGCCAGGGTCTTCAAGCGGAGGTCTGGTTCTTCTTTTGCTTCAGCCAGTCTTTGAAAGAGAAAACGACCATGATCCAGGCCATGAGCAAAGAAACAACACCAACGCTCACGTTCAATGTGAACATGGCAGTCAATCCTTTGTATTCAAGGGCGCTGACAATAGAGTCGGTGCTCTCCATAAAGACAAGACCTCCACACAACAGGCAGAAAGACGTGATCAACTCGGTGAACGGTTTGATAGGTTTGAAAAAGCCACCGCTGGTGCTCTTATCCTTCGAACTTGGGAAGTAAATCATCATGACAAACGTTGCTAATCTGAATATGGACCCATACGTGAGCAGCGATCCCCACTGAATATGTATGTTGGTAGAAAGCTGTGATGCTTGCGCGTGTTGCGACATGAGCAAGCCAGTCCAAAAGATTGTGAAAGCAGGAAATGGATTTGGAGAGAAACCTGGAGTCACCTGCAAAATGGAGGAGCCGTTGATTTCAAATGCGTCGCCAAGATCGTCGAAGAACTTGTCTCTTCTCCAGTTGGCAAGCTTGCACTCAGTGATAACACCGCACAAACCAGCTCCAATGTACATGAAGGCAATGGAGACGTGTTGGAGATCTTTAGCAGTCCAAGCTCCTCCCGAACCTGCCAAGTGCTCCAAAAAGACGTTTGTGCTTCCGTAAAAGAGAATCAATGAGCTTTCCATCATTTCCATCGTGATCATGGTTCTCTTCGGTTGGAGTCTGTGCCAAATCGTAGCAGATCTATCAGCTTGCGTGATGTAAGACTTATTCCAAGCCCAGCCGAGTTTGGTGAACCCGCCGCAATATCTGGCAAGCGACAAGATTCCTAAGGCAACAAAAACACCACCCTTGATGAAGTGAGCCAACAAGTTGAAAACACCATTTCCTTCACCCAAACAGAACAAGACTGCAACTCCTGTTGGAATGTAGACCAATGAGTAGAAGAACAACCCGTAATTGAGGATGTTGAAGTTGAACTTGGAGATCAGACCAAAGACTTGAACCATGTGTTTGACAAAAGACAGGTTGAAAATCTTCATCATGAGAAAGTCGGATTTCGCCGGCTTTGCCGGCTTTGCGATTGGCGTCGAGGTGGAAGCGTCGGAAGCAGCGGTAGATTCAGAGGTTGAAGCGTTATCTTGAATCTCCAGATCGAAGGAGTCGTTGCTGAGGTTCAGGTGGTGCTGACGCTGTTCGTCTTGGAAATCGTACAAGGTGCTAGAGGGAGAGGCGAGGGGGTTGTAAGAGATGTTTTCCATTGGGATGTCTTTTCCGCCGTCGAGAGGGACGTGAGAGCCAGCGGAAGGACCTTCGATCCACTTCTTGGCCACACAGATGAAGGAGCTGAAAAAGTGTGCGATCACCAAAAAAAACAAGCCAGTGCTCATTTTTGAGTAAGCGTTATTTGGATACAGGTCCGGAACACTGCTGATGAATATTGAGTAGCTCGACAGTGAGCTAACCATCACCACTGAGTAAACGGTCAATGACGGCAAAAACCACTTGGAGTCCAGGTTCTTCAAAACGAGAACGATCGGGTAAAGCCCGACCATCGCGAGGTATGCCAGACCCAGATGAACGTAGAGCTGGGACTTGTGTGGAGATTCGACACTGAAATAGGAAGTGGTATTGTAAGACTCCCAGTACAATCTTTCGGCCGGAGTCAGCTGGGTCTCGAGAATAGGAACTCCGTGCATGTGGTGCGCCTCGTGGGCAACGGGAATGAGTGAGGCGGAACTCGTAGAACTGGCGGTGGACTCTGTGGCATGAGCCATGTGCATGTCCATGGCAACATCATCGTTCACGTGGACATTGGCAGAGACCACAGTGCCGAGCACCGTCACAGCGGTCAACGCGGCAATGGAATGAGTTGCTGGAAACTTCATGACGTTATGGTGTACAAGAATGAATTAGTAGGCTCAACACCCATAAACTCGCAATTGACACCGAGAAAGGAAAGAATATATACGGAATGAATCGCCAATGCGAGATTTCTGCTCGAAGGCATATAATTTTGATTTTTTTTCTAAGCGCTCAAAAGACCGAAAACCGATACCTTAAATACTTTGCATTCAAAATCTCTCTACCCCTGCAACATATGCACGCTGTTTACGCTCCTGCAATACGCAAATCTCAGTCCCTTTGTCTAATCCAATTAGTAATTAGTTGAGAAGTTATTTGTCATGACATATCCGTTCCGAAATGCAGATGCCCTCTTTCTCCGTACATTAGGTCCGATCACCGTTAAAAAAATCCCCGCCGAGCGGCTGAGCGCCGGGGTCTCGTTCGGCATAGTCGGATCTCCCGCGCGGTTCCGGAGGCGGTGCCGGCAATGCAAGTCTCAATCGCAGGAAGCGAAGGGTAGCGCAACTCATCGTAGGATGGCACGGGTCAGCATGGGCTTCGCGGGCATCAGACTAGCAGGGGAAAGGTGGTGTCAGAAAATGAGAATCCGAGTATCGAATGATCCGAGCGGAATACATCCGAGAGAATCACGCGATTAAGCGCCAACACTTCACTTCTAGCCCCTTTTCACCCAAGGAAGTTAGGGTTTTGACAGCCATTGCGGGCACTGCAGGAGAGCAGGGGCTCGTAGAATCTTCCCGAACTTTTTTTGATGCAGTTTTGTTCGTATTACAAAGAGCAAAATAATAATTGTCGCGAGCCGTGCCGATGCGAAGCTCCCAAACGGGCATTGAGGAGCCCGAAGGACAAAATTGGCTGTCGCCTCTTTTTGAAGATCACAACGACAATGCACGTTATTTACTATTCAGGAAGTGGCCTCCGACTTTTGCAGGCAACTGCTGCTACGCACGCAGATATCCTTCCTGCGGGTTCTTTGCCCTGTAGTTAGCGTTTTACTGACTCTCTTGTCGATAAGTTGCCAGAGTCTCTCCGTTTTAACAAAATCTCGTACTGAAACCCGCGAAATCCGCGGAACCCGCAGAACCCTCTCGAAATATCTTCGCTCTTCGGACGTTGCTAATTTTAACTCTGCGCTGAGCAGCTGTGAAGACCAACTTTCTGGGCCCACTATCGCTACACTAGAGCTGACCGCTTACCGGGCTTGGCGACACCAAGTTGCTAGTTTCCGAGCTCCGCTAGGCAAACTTCGGTATGCGCTCGTCTCGCTGAAATTTCCTAAAAAGTTTTCGGCTACGAGGACCATTCTAGCACAGCCTTTCACGCGCGACGTAACTGATTACGTAGTTATATCTCTTACGTAATTGCTGACGCGAGGAATAAAATGTGAGTATTCTGTTTTTGTTGCTGCGCACAAACAAAACGAAATCTCACCTCCACATCGAAGAATATGAGACTTCTTAGTGCCCGATTTTTAGTAGAGAAGATTCTACGGGCCTGCAGTTAAGGAACAAAAATCATTGGCACAATGACTGACGACTCCAAACCAAGAGGAATTTTGAAGAACGCGTCATCGACGGCGCAGTATAGGACAGAACCCTCGACCCAGATTCACTCTGAGGAGCTTGAATTTGACAGAAAGAAGGTGATTGAAAACACGAAACTGAACTCACAGCTACTGAAGGAAACGTCTGCAAACGGTGACATCATCAGATCGAAAATTGAGGAGCAAAAACGGCAACAGGCTGAAACCGAGAACCCTGACCATCTCAAATGGGACGAGAAGAATATTTTGATAAACGAGCAAGAAAAATCAGCCACGATGAAGATCGATGAACCTAAGACACCTTACGAAGGAGGGTTTGATCCAAATAATGATTACTACCGTACTGATAATGAAGAAGAGGAGGATTCTGCAGGCAGAGAGCTGGACATCGAGCCTATCAGTCTCGGAGAAGGCGTTGATGACCAAGAGCCTTCTTTTGCTGGAAACCAAGAACGTATTGAGGTTGTCGAGCAACCTGAAATTCAAATAGACGAGACTGGACAGGAGGATTTGTCGCCAGAAGAAAAACATAAGCTGTTCGAACTGAAAAGAAAACAGCATTATCACCTCAAGGGCAATGCTCTCAAACACCCTGTTACGCTGGATAATGAAGAAGAGAACGGGGCCAAAGCCAACTGAGACCCACGCATGCCTTCCTTAAATGATGTCTTTTTTTTCTGATTTTTTTCGTCAATGTTTGACTGAACTTTTGTGTCCCTAAAGTAATAAATAATCCGCAGTTTTTAACCATATATCTAAATGCCTTAACCTTTTATCCCCACTGTTTTACTGGCGCAGATGTGACCAGCGTTCTTTAAACTTCGGAGTCTTTCAACCTCTTTTCTAATTCTTTCGTAGTTTTCCTCAGACTCGCTATCCACCGCCTCTTGTTCCAGCTTACCGACTGCCCCGTCAAAGTTGGCTTTCCACTTTCTGTACTCCCCAAAATCTGAAAAGAATCTATAACCGAGTTCGTCACTTTCCGCCATATCGACGCTGCTCTGGTACACGCAAAACCATTCACCCGATCGCGTCCAAATCGAGCTTCCTTTGAACCGGGCGCAAAGCTTGCACTCGTTGATGGTAGGCATCGTTTTGGCAGTAAGTTTCTTGTCCACGCTGTCTTCCAACGGAAATAATACATGCTGGATGGCTCCAGGCAACCATCTCACCAGGTAAAAATGGTTCATGAACATACCGTGGTTCGATACATGGTGATCCGATTCATAGTTGCTCGCAACTTTAGGGTAATGATGGTAGAAAAAGTTGGACTTTTCAGGCACTTCCTCTAGCCTCCATAGATCTTTGAAAGCCTCGTTGTCTTTGCTGAGGTAGCGACTGAGAGTAACATTGAAAAGATGTCGGAGTCTAGTCATCTGGGATCCCAGCTGCAAATTCTCCAGACTGATAACAGGTGACGACGCGACGGGCCCAACCGAAGGTTCCATGGCCTCGTAGTCGTCACGTTGAAGAGATGCGTCTGCGAACATCCTCTTACCTCCTCAGGATCCACTTAATATTCAACAAGTCCTAGAGTCCGAAAAGGTAATCACCAAAAACAGTGACACACCTGTAAAAACAGGAATACCAAGGAAGACAGCTTTGACAGATCTCTCCCTAGAAAGGGTCCTATATCCATCCATCGCTCATCATTTGGATCTCGAGAAAACGTTTCTCGGCCTGGGCTGGCAGTGCAGAAAAATTTCTCCGACTCGAAGCGGATATCTGCAAAATTTATCCGATCTAGTTTAGCAAGATCAGCGAAGATCGTCCTGAAGCCAAACCGGATTAGGTAAGGATTTGTAGATCACTAGGAGAGTTCGCAGAGTCTCGTTAAAATGCCCTTATCGTGAAAGCAAACAAAACAGCGACAGCGGACTTTCAAGCGAAAAGCCAGATCAAAGGACCCAGAAGCGGTCGACAGACGCGTCTATCGCTCAACCCAGAACGATTTGCGAAATTGCTAAGGAGAGAAACACCCCAATTTTTTAGCGAGATCCAGAGGAGATCCACAAGTACTAGCAAGACTAACTCGGGCAAGTCAGCTGCAGTCGACTCGGTAGACCACGATTGCTAGAACTCAGAAGCTGGTTCATGAGAAATGGGAATATCTCGCTATATCGCAAATTGACAGCCAGCTTTTCTTGAGGTTCGTAAGACTCGGCCGAGACTACCCCAGTTCCAATATGTACCCCACGTATGACGTTGTCGGTGAAGCTAGCGGAGTATATCAGCTTACTTATGAAGAGAGCAAAGCCGGAGCCCGAAAAATTATAACTTTCAAGTTCGACCACTAAAGCTGCTGAATTTTGCAAGATTCGGGCCCGACTTGTGCGAAAATTGCGGGGTAGGCTTGGAGTTCTTGGCAGCTTTGTTTACCCCAGACACTCCAAAGCAGGCCACATTACAGGGCTCTCTCACAACAGGAGTTTGAGGCGGAGAAACAGCCAAGAAATTTCTGACAAATTTCCGGGAAAATATATACCATATCTAGGATCACCAACGATAGTTGAGTCAAGAACTTGAAGCTTCCGGCTTCCTAGGAAAGAATTAGTAGAGCTCTGTTGTTCACATGACCACGCCCGAGTACGCGGCTCACGTGCAGCAAGAAGACAATAGCTGGCATCGATAGACCCTTTTTATCCGGATGCGAGGCTAGAGAATGCTGGTGCGCGTCACATCGAGCTTCTTCGACAAAAAAAACCGTGGTTGGTAAAGCGCGCACGTTTATTCGTTGTAGATATGAGGGGCAAAAAGGGCCAACACGCTAGACGGTGGGGTAAAAACCCCTTGCATAGTTTGGAGGACCGGAGCAAAATCAGCAAGCCACCGTGTAGCCCGGAGATTGACATAATTAAGTTCGAGCTTAGTCTCCCCTTTGGTTGCAACAAGTTTGAGCTCGGAGAAGTTGCTTGTTCGCCCTCCTGCTTCAGTGAACCCCCCACCCCCTCGGTGAATACCCGGGATTCCGCGCTAATTAACCTTTTGGAATATTTTGCTTGGCTGTTCTCTCAAGCAGTAGGAGGTCACTCAAGGTTTTTCCGGTAGCCCTTTCCATTGGAAGAGGTTCGTATCGCAATATATGGACGCAGGGACCCGATAATGGGGAAAAAGTCATGCCTTCCTCCGATCACACCAGATCTCTGTCTACAGCCTCGTACGCCGCATTGGGGAGCTGTTTTAAAGAATGAGAGCAGAAACCCGATTTTGGGTGGCTTTTTAATACGTCGTGCAGACCTTCTCTACCGGGTTAGTCGTCTGCTCAAAAATGTAATCCGCAAACCGTGTTTAAGCAAAGCTACAGAAGGTGGGCACGCTGATGGAGTTCATACATCAGGGTGCGACTGGTCTCTCAGGCCAACGACGACGTCCTCCAGCAACCTCGACAAGGAGTAACAAAACCCTCGCTAACTCGTGGAGTCACGACACGCCATGTCGTCCATTCACAATAGCAAGAAACCCCTACTACCTGCAAGGGTGAAAATTATTGGTCTCCCAAACCAGGATGCTCCCGTAGCTGCTGCAGCCAAAAAAATAAGCTCTATTATAGTCTGTCCTGTTTTGAATTCTTCCTCGGGGTTTCGTGCATGCGTTGTGTGCCACCTTTAGGGTGCGGGGTTTTGGAATTTCTCCAGTCTGGGGGCCAGTACAAGAAACCGAGTGACCGTCACCTATAAATACCGGTATAGGGATCTCTAATTTGGTGCTAGAATTTGAAGCAAGAGCTTGAGTTTTCCCCGTAAAGACAACAGAAATGGAATCTGTTCGCTCTCACGTCTCAGATACCGCCTCCAAGGTGGAGGTGACAAACCATAAGAAACAAAGCAAGCTTTCTCAGCTTTTCAACTACAACAGAGACGACTCTCCCCCTGAAATTTACAACAGAACTCTGTACCTTTCTATCGCAGTGTTTGGTCTTTTGGGATGCGCTAGAGGCTACGATGAGGGTTGTGTTTCCGGTATGGTTGCCCAGGTTTCATTCATCAAAGAATTCGGACTCAAAGATCCTCACAAGACTGCCTCTCAACTTGCAAACCTGAAGTCAAACATCACATCGATGGTTCAATTGGGATCTATTGGAGGTTCTTTACTTTCCATCTATGCAGCCGAGTCTCTAGGAAGAATTAGAACGATGCAGTACGGATGCCTTATCTGGGCAATCGCTGCAATCATCCAGTTTACAAGTCACAGTATTGGTCAGTTATACGCAGGACGTCTAATTGAAGGATTCTGTATCGGAACCACTGTTGTCTGTGGTCCTTGTTACATTTCGGAGTGTGCTCCTCGTTCCATCAGAGGAGTGTGCAACAATATCTTCGCAGGTGCAGTTTATTTCGGAATCATGTTGGCCTACTTCGCCAATTACGGAACGGCTTTGCACCAAACCGGCCGCAATCAGTGGGTTTATCCTATCACGATCAAAGTTGTCTTGGCGGGAACTATCCTGATACTCTCGTTCTTTTTTTGCATTGAGTCCCCTCGTTGGCTGATTAAGAAGGGACAAATCGAACAGGCGCAAATCAACTTCAGCAAGCTAAGACATCTCGAACCAGATCATCCGTTTATTCTTTCGGAGATTGCCGACATCAACGACCAATTGCAGGTGGAAGCCGACGAGATCAAGGGCTCGTCGCTCTGGAAGAACCTCAGGTCTCTTGTGGCGGTCACCTCGATCAGAAACAGAATGTTCATCTGCATCATGATCCAGATTCTTGGTCAATGGAGTGGTGCCAACGCTATCACGATTTATGCCCCAGAACTGTTTGCTATGGTCGGAAAGTCCAAACAGACCGACAAGATGATGATGACTGCCTGCCTGGGTGTGGTGAAATTTTCGTCGGCCTATTTAAGTGCCTTCTTCCTGATTGATTTCATTGGAAGAAGAAAATCCCTTTATGCAGGTGTCACTGTCCAGTTGGCCTCGTCGCTCTATTTCGCCATATACGCGGCAGTTGTTCCGCAAGCCGCAGAGGATGACCCTATATTGACTCCCTCGCAAAAGAAAGCTGGTCAGGGTGCAATCGCCTCTATTTTCCTCAACGGTGTTGGGTGGACAATGGGTTTCAACTCGATCCAGTATCTCTTCAACTCGGAGGTTCTGCCTCTAAGAGTGCGTAGTTTGGGTACCGCTATTGTGATGGCTTTCCACTTTGCCAATCAATACGGTAACTCCAAGGCACTTCCGTCAATGCTTCTGGCCATGAAGAACGGATGCGCTTTCTTCTTTTTCTCTGGTGAGCTGGTCTTGGGACTTATTTTCTGCTGGTTCTTCCTCCCCGAAGTGGCTGGAAGA
Organism: Ogataea saltuana; assembly: GCA_030674545.1. Classification (NCBI taxonomy): domain Eukaryota; kingdom Fungi; phylum Ascomycota; class Pichiomycetes; order Pichiales; family Pichiaceae; genus Ogataea; species Ogataea saltuana. The sequence goes on from JAKTYV010000012.1 coordinate 300,269, forward strand.
TCTCTGGAATCCATGGAGGAACTGTTCAACCTGCCTTGGTATCTTATTGGAAGACGTGGTGCCGAGCTGGCTCCGGACCACTCCGAGATTACCAGAATCCACCACAACGAGTCCGGCAATGGTAATGCTCACGACGGAGACATTGATGTGGTGATGAAGGACGAACACGAATTCACCGAGTATGCCGGTGACGATGTGGCGGACAGAGAGCTCAAGGCTGAGAAGGATGTCTAGTTTATTTACGTAGCTAATGAAAGCCGATGATTTTGGATATTTTGTAAAGAATACGTGGATTGCACTGGAAAGTACACTGGTTGAGTCTACTCCAGAAGAGCTGCTACCAAACCCGTGCACCAGAAACGAAAATGATAAGATTACGTAATCAGAAATAGCTGGTTTCTAAGTTTTCACGCCACGACGAAGTCGCGACTGGTGGAGAAAACAAGCTGTTTGCAACATCAAATACCCTTCGTCGACAGTGTTTAGGCTAAGCAACCTCTCCCCTGACCAAATCATGCCTCCATCCAGCGCTCTTGTGAACCAATCGACGCCAGTTCATGAGGAACTGCTCACCATTGATTATGACACCTATTCTTCGGAGCTTTCGCAGCTGGAGATTGAGACTCTGAAACAGTACCAGAATCTTGCTCTGAACCTGATCCAGCTGAAAAAGGACGTTGTTGGGTTGAACAAGGAAGTGGACTCTACTTCTCAGGATGCGTCAAAGGGAGACGGAAACAGAGATAGCCTACTGGAAGAGCTGCGGGTGTTGGAGACCAAGGTGTCCATGATTTCCACGCTTTTCAAATCCAGTGTGTACCAGGTGGTAGTCAACAATTCTACCGACTTGGAGGGCAACGAAGAAGCTCGCGAGCTGAGTACCAGCATCCAGGATGACTCCAACCAGTAGGTGTATTTTGTTAGAGGGGTTTTGTTTTTCTAGTTCAGAGGTTGTTTACCACAAGCAGTGTATATTAATATCACAGATTACGTAATGTATTTAGCGTTCTACGCGTCGAAAATGACCACTTTTCCATCGTTACCGCACGAGCTGAATCTGAGAAGCCCGCTGGAATCAGACTGGAAAGGTCTCAAGACGTTGATGGTGTTCTGGTGGACGGTCAGCAGGGTGCTGGACTTGTTGTCGCTGGAGCCCTTCAGGTCAAGCTGTCTGAACATGTTGAGAGCCGACTGGTTCTCAATCACGTTTTGCTTCTTATGCGAAGGGTCGTCGATCGAGAAAGTCTGCTTCCAACCTGACTGGGCGTCTCCTTCGAAAACGACCGGGTGGGAGTCGTGGCCAGCAGCAATTACCTTGGTTGAGGAGGCAAATAGCACTGCCTTGAAAGGCAGATGAGAGGTTTTCAGCTTAAAAACGCCAGCCACCTCCTGTTCTCCTGCACCGGGGTAAACGAAACTGACTGTTGAGTCGTTTCCCACTGCTGCCAGGAAAGAGTAGGAAGGGTCGAACTTTACGTCGTGAACCCAGGTTCCCAGATTGTAGTCAAGACACAGCGTTTGGAAAGGGAGTCTTTCACCCCAAATTGTGGCAGGAGGCTTGGAGTCCACGCTCTTGATGAAAGACGAGAACACGCGCACGTGACCATCAGTAGAGCCTGCGCTCAAAAGAACGCTATTCTCGTGCCAATCGAGCGACAAGATCGTCGACTTGAGCGGCTTCTTGATATGCTTCGAAATCCACCAGTCGTTCTCCGGTTCGAAGTAGCAGACGGCAATGACTCTAGCCGAAGATCCAACGGCAAACTTGGTACCACTAGGAGACCATCTGACACACGTGGCAGCCCTGTTGATTCTCAGCAGCACCAACGTCGGCTTGTAATCGCCGCTAGGCTGGGGCTCCCAAACGAGCGCATTCCGGTCCTGTGAGCAGGTGACAATTTTGCCGTCGTGGCTGATATCAACAGCCATCACAGTCTTGTCATGGTGCTTCAAAGAGGTCAGCAAACGGGGTTTTCCGGCAACAGAAAGGTCGTACAGCTCCACATCTGTTCCTTTAGTGATTGCCACTGTCTTTCTATCGCTGGAGAAACAGTGGTCGTAGATTGGCTCTTTGGATAGAGAGAAGGCAATTGGTTTGCTCATGGCTTATGTAACAGGAGTATAGCTCTCTACTGTCAAAATTCCGGGATGGGTTGGTGATAATGGTAGGCTCAAGATGTAGAGGAGGGCCTCTGAGTGTTCAATTCACATTTTTTCGGGATACCTGGCATAGTTCAAAACCCGTAATTGTCTGGTGTACGGATGTTTTGTATTTTTCAGGCTAATATATTACAGTACATTAAGGATACAGACGAGGGTGCCAGGGCTGAGTCACGAGTCGACATCCATGAGGTCCGCTTTCAGAGGGAAGCTGGTTGCCCGTTGCGTGCTTTCCGGGTGGCTCGAGCCGTTGGTTGCCTCGGTGGCCACCGGAAGAGGGTCGTCATCCACAGAGCCGGACTCTGCGCCCTGAGCTGGATTCGAAGCCGGGATGGGGTCTGTGGCTTGTGCGGATTGTTGACGGGTATTAGCTTCCAGCGGTGGCTGCTGTTCAGATGGCTCTTCGCTCTCTTTTTTGGGAGATTGGGTCTGCTGAGAAAGAGGCTCCCTCCATCTTTTCACCATGTCGTTGTACAATACCGAGCTAAGCTCCGTTTTGGCGATCTCTTTTCTAAATTGGGGGGACCGGAGAAGGGTGAGGATGTGTAGACAGTTGGGGTAACTAGATGAATTGAGGTTAGTACTGCGATGTTTGAAGATAAGAAGGTCGCACTTACACTAACTGTTTGGCGTACTCGGGTTTCCGCCAGTACTCAAGATATTCCAGATAATTCAGGAACTTTTCGTCCTCTAGCTGTCCAGTTTGAGCCAGATACGTGAGATACTGCATGTTTGCCAGTGATTGAACAAACTGAAGTCATTCGTTAGTAGCGAACACAGAGTTTGGATTCGTGGGGATACTCACCTCCAGTTCAATCTCCCATCTTGTAGGCAGGTCCTCCGTTGGGATATCCGAGCCCGCTGACATTGTTCGGTGCTGACAACGTGCAACTTGTCCCGCTGGAAGACTTGTATTCGCCTTGTTTTCAGATGGACTAAAAACTGAAAGTAATTAGCCTCTTGAAATTTCTACTGATTTGTGGCTAATGAGCACCGCCACAAATCAGCTTTTCAGTTTTTACTTGGTCTAATTTAGACACTTTTTGTCTGATTGCCTTTTGTATTTGCCCTCGTTCTTCTACTACTTCTCTGCCTCCCACAATGAGTGAAACAACAACTCCGGCCACTTGGGAGCACCCGGTGGCACGTCACTTGCAGTTGATAGACTCGGGTCTGTCGCGGGCAGCCAGGAAGACGAAATTGACCAAAGTCCAGTTGCTGGTTTCCGGGGTGTATCCCCTTGTCATTATTCTCGGGCAGATGTGCTGGCTTTTTTCGCCTCCAGAGATGTCCAACAACTATTTCACGTCCAAAAGGAATCTGGCCAACGTGATTTTTGTGAAAAAAGGCTGGTTCTGGACTACCTTGCTATATGTTCTGATGGTGGTGAATCTGAATGGTACGTCTAAACGGCTCAACACCGCGACCTTAACGCACTCGCTCAAACGATTTTTCATTGTGACGGCATGCTGGGTCTTCTACAGTCAATGGTTTTTCGGCCTGCCTATCATGGACAAGATTTTCATCTTCACGGGTGGGTCGTGCTACAACATCCCCGAGGCTCTTGCTCACGGCAAGAGCTCGCACAAGCTCCAGCTGATGAACTTCGATGTGGCGGGGCTTTCCGAAAAACTAGATGACAAACTATATTACTGGTCGAACAAGCTGAGCTCAAGCGAGTGCAGATTAGTGAAGGGGAAATGGCATGGGGGCCATGATCCCTCGGGCCATATCTTTCTCCTGTCCTTGAGCTCGATGTTTCTAGTATTTGAGTGTGCGCGCTTCTTCACCGCTCAGGACTTGAGTTCTCAGCTGGCCCGCTTGAGAAACGAGTTACGGACCCCCTCACGACTCAAACAAATGGCATTTTGGCGGTCGCTTTTGGGAGAGTGTCCGCTGGTTATGATCAGCGGCTTGGTTCTGCTCTGGTTCTGGATGCTGTTGATGACTTCGATCTATTTCCACTCTCTCACCGAGAAGATCTTTGGGCTGCTGTTCAGCTATGCAAGTATTTATCTCTCGATCTTGTTTTGACTCCCCTCTGCGTATAGACATTTATAACGGCAATGACGACTTTCCGACTCTCCACGCGCCAATGGGCAGACTTTGTAGGTTGATGACAGTCTTCTTGATCCAGCCGTAGTAAAGAACGAGTCCGACGATGATGCACAAAACATTGGTGTTGTAGTATCCGTCGTTGATGACTCGGCACTCGCCTCCGTTGGCGAGACACTCCGTCTTGAGCGATGACTGGTAGCAATTGTAGTAGGGTTTGTCGATAAATGGGTTCCCAAGAGGAGACTGCTCGGCGGAAAAGCAGCGGGCAGTGGTCAGCTTGTCGATCATGTTGAGAACAATGAACTTCGGCCACAAGCCTCCCAAATTGGACAGGGTGTTGAGCGTGGTCATGTACGTTCCGCCAATCAAAGGGTCGGCGACTTTGGTATGGAAGGCAGAAATGGACACAAACTGGATCGTCGACATGAACGAGCCGAGCAAATGCTGGAAAATCACAAACAAAAAGTAGGTTTTGGTCACTTTTCCATCTTTGGGGAAACACCAGACCAAAACCTGACCCAGAAAAGCAGCAGCAACCCGCCCCAAGTAAGCATACAACCAGGGCTTGAGCGGCTCGTCCCCGGTAGACCAGCGTGCCGAGTAGTACCCGAATATGATTTCGAACGGGAAATCAATCAACACTGTGATGGCCAAGTCTTCTCTGGAAAACCCTTTGTCCAGCAAATTGAGATTAGTGGCACCTTCGTTGGCCTGGAAAGCGATTTTGCTGACCAGATGGACAAGAATGAACAACTTCACGTTCCGCAGCTTCACAACGTTCCACATTTGAGAGTAAACTCCGGCCAACGCGGTTCGTTTCGTGCCGGCGATTTCATTGTAGGCGGTGTGCACGTGCACAGCGTTAGCGGCTGATTCTCTGTCTCTCTCAAACTCTGCCAGTTCAATCTGCTCAGGCTCGCTTTTGGCCATCGAAAGCGGGTCCTCAGGGACAGTAAGAGCGATAAAAACAGTCACAATCAGATAAATCCACCCCCAGAACTTCATGTATTGGCCCAGAGACAACACCCCGTCCTCGCTGGGGACAGAACGAATGTACGAATTGGCGAAATCAGGCGAGTTGAACGCCAAAAAGACAGTGAAACTCATGAAGTAGCCCGTGTTCAGCCCAATGGTCTGTGCCGTGGATGCGTAGCTCAACGCCGGCTTCGAAAGAATGGTCAACGCCCAGCCGTCGACAGCTATATCTTGCGTTGCGCACAGAAGAATCAGGAAAAAAAACGAGTACGTCAGCGTGTGAAGGTTTTCAGTCATCTCAGTCATCCAAGCATCAATCCGCGATCCAAGCAGAATTAATGTGAACCCGGAAACAGTCTGAACAGGAATGATCCACGACCTTCTTCGACCTATCTTCTTGAAAAAGAGAGAGTCCACAATTGGGGACCACAGCAGCTTCAGCGAATAAGGATAGGACGCCAACGTAAAAACGGCAACCTGCGAGTATGACAACTTGCCCGACTTGAGCAGAAACGGAACAGCCCCGAAAGCAAGACCAATTGGGACCCCCTGGATCAAATACAGCAAAACAAGCAGATAGAATCTCGGTCTATCTTGCACGGGCAGACTGCCGCTGGACACTGACTTTCCGCCAGCCACCTTCCTCTTTCCCGAGTAGGACTCCGTCACGTTCTCCGCAGAAAAGGCCCCGTCCAGATGCGGTCTGGGAGAAGGCGTGTTCGAATCATCGTGTCTTTTGAGAGATTTAGTATACACAGGTAAAGCGTGGCTGCGCTCTGTCCCGGGACTTCCCGAGGACTCCGAACTCATCTTCTAACTTCTCTGTGCAAGAACCTCAAGTTCAATGACGTGTAAAACGGAACTTGACGTCAAGAACGATGGAAACCTGCTTCGATGTTTCTAATCTAACCACGTCAATTTCGTTTGTATCTAAAAAAATCGAAAAACACTTCGCGATCGCACCAGTAATTTAGGGCTGTGCTGAACTGCACTGCCTCGATTAAGTAGGTTAGACGTCTTGATACCTGTTATTACTGAACACCGTGCCAAAAGGTACACCATAGAATACATAGTTCACAAGAATCGGATTTCTTACTGTATTATGCTTTATTGTTTCTCGCTGATCCCAGCCCCTCTGTCCTATTTCCTCTGCTTTTTCGAGCTTGGACGGTCCTCCTCTGCTTCCTGCTCTCCCTCGATCTCGGCCAGCTTGGCCAAGTACCCATCGACAAACTCCAGAACCTTAGTTGCGAGATCTGTGTTGTCGACGACTATCACTATAACACCGTCTGATCCCACATCGTACTTGATGGAACCTTCGTTTGGATAGGAGATCTTTTCGTCAAACTCATCAAAAAAGTCGTTGGCCTTGGAGAACGATTCAATCCCGCTCAATATACGCTCCTCCAGCTCGTTCTCGGTCACCTCGCTTGATTTCTCAGCCTCTTTGAAACTTTGCGTCACCATCACGATTCTGAACTCGTACCCGAGCTCGTCCACCTCCGGCTGTATTTCATTGAATATGAGGGCGTTATCTTCAGTGTCAGACATGTCGTATGGGCCTTTTTGCCGGGATGACTGTGTTTCTCTTATCACTAGCAACTTTCAAATGTGTTCGACTTGAAAATTCTTCAATACTTGAATAGGAGTTGATAAAAAAACTTTATAGCGACCTTATCGACGCGTCGACGCGAGCGTCGACGCATGCGCGTAGCCCTTAAAATAACGCGTCTGTACTTTTCATTCAAAACTATTGACGATACATTTTCCAGTTCGTACATCGTCAGTACGGACGAACCACGCAATATGTCCGAACAGATTGTGCCAGCTCTCAACAGTCTACAAGAGGTGATAACTTCTCCGCCACCAGAAAGTGTGTCGCCGCCTGGATCACGAGATTTGGCAATACGCTCAGAGCTCAACAAGCTGGTCAAGATCAACCAAGCCCTGGAACAGTCGACAATTTCCATTCAGGAGTCTACAAGTTACATCAAGAGAATAAAGGAAGCAACAGTCAAGTCCAACGAGCTAATCCAGATTTGGTCCAAGATCCTCTCGCAGAATAAACATACCAATGAACTGATCTCCAACGACCGTCAGATATGGCTGGGAGCCAACCAGGAAGAGGAAAGACTGAATGAAAAGGTGCTGGAATACGAAGAGCTGGTCTCCAAGTACGAAGAGCTGACGGAAGAGAAGAAAAGATGGGAAACACTAAGGAAACAACGGAGCAGTTCCGATGATTTATCGGACAAAAAGGGTGCAAGCAAGAGAAAAAGAGGGTAGAATATGTCGAGCCTCTATACAGTACGCGTGCTTTTCTAATACCTTCCAAATCAGTATATTGACAGTAAACTTTCACAAAAATAATTCAACCTCGTAAATCAAGCATCCTTCACAATCTTACAAATCAGGTCGGCCGAGTCAACAGAGTCGTTCTCCTTGACTATAACTTCGCCAACCTTACCTGAAACAGGTGCACTGATAACCATCTCCATCTTCATGGCACTCAAAACACACAGAGGGTCACCCTTCTTCACTTCAACGCCCGGGTGAACCCTAACTTCGACAACCACACCTGCCATTGGAGCGCCAACCTCGTTAGGGTTGTGAGCATCTGCTTTCGGACGAGTAACGCTTTCAACAGCAGCGGTCTTGTCCTCAACAGTGACCTTTCTCATTTCACCGTTCAATTCAAAGTAAACCTCTCTCGTACCAGTCTGAGGAGAAAGGTCACCGATAGCCATCACCTTGATGATCAAAGTCTTACCCTGTTCAATTTCAACTTGAATCTCCTCATTCAGCTTTGGGGCAGCCAAGAAAAATCTTGTTGGCAAAACGGAAAGATCTCCGTACTTTTCTTGGTTCTTCTTGAACGTTTCGAAAACCTTAGGGTACATGTTGTAAGAGGCGACATCGGCTTCAGTGATTGAAGAACCAAATCTAGAACGCAAGTCCTCCTTGATGAGTTTCAAGTTGAATGGCTCCAACTCCAAACCAGGTCTTCTGGTCAACTTTCTTCTTTTTCCAGAAATAACGTTGGTTCTCAATGGTTCTGGGAAGCCTCCATAAGGAGTACCCATCAGGCCTTCAAAGAAGTCCAAGACAGAGTCTGGGAAGTCGAGTTCCGGTGCTAATCTTTCAACATCGGCTGGTGTGAGTTTGTTTGAAACCATGAACTGGGCTAGGTCTCCAACCACCTTGGAGGTTGGGGTGACCTTGACAATGTCTCCCAAGAGCATGTTTGCTGCCTCGTAAGCTTTTTTGGTCTCTTGCCACTGTTCCCCAAGACCAACTTGTTGGGCCTGGAAAATCAGGTTTGTCAATTGACCACCTGGAATCTCGTGAGTGTAAACTTCGGGATCTGGTCCCTTCAAGTCGGCCTCGAAACACGAGTACAGAAGTCTCATTTCAGACCAGTAAGCATCCACCTCTCTAGCCTGGTCCTCGGTAATACCAGTATTGATCTCACGGTCCATAGCAGCAATAAATGCACTCATCGATGGTTGAGAGGTCAAACCAGACATCGAGTTCACGGCACAGTCAACAACGTCAGCCCCAGCCAACGCACAAGCAACATAGGTGATGACACCGGTACCGGCAGAGTCATGGGTGTGCACATGGATTGGAGTAGATGGGTACTTCTTTCTGATTTGAGAGATCAACAGCTTGGCGGCGGCAGGCTTCAGAGTTCCAGCCATATCCTTGATACCAAGGATATGAGTGCCCATCTCCATAATCTTGTCAACAGTTTCCAAGTAGTACTTGAGGTTGTACTTCTTGCCGGGTTTCAGCATGTCACCAGAGTAACAAACGGTAGCTTCCACAACAGCATTGGCCTTTTTCACGGCATCAACACCGACTTTCAATTGCTCAAGATCGTTCAAAGCATCAAACACTCTGAATATATCAACACCGGCATCCTTTGCCTGCTGGACGAAATGGTCAATAGCATTGTCAGGTAACGAAGAGTAAGCAACACCGTTTGCACCTCTCAGCAGCATCTGGAAAGGAATGTTTGGAACAGCCTTTCTGAGCTTTCTGAGTCTGTCCCATGGGTCTTCGTGCAAGAATCTCATGGAAACATCAAAGGTAGCACCACCCCAACATTCCAGAGCAAAGGCGTATCTAAAAGCGTGAGCAGTGCTTGGAGCAATGTTCAGCAAATCTATGGTTCTGACTCTGGTGGCTAACAACGATTGGTGAGCATCTCTCCAGGTGGTGTCCATAATCATACAACCGTCGAAAGCTCTGATCTGGTCAGCAAATCTTTGAGGACCGTTCTCAAGGAGGAATTCTCTGAAGGATTCCGGAGGCTCCTGTCTCTTGACGTCGATTTCCCAGCCATTGACATCGTGGATGACTGGGATGTCGGCTTCTCTGTTCAGTTTTGGGGTACCAATCTGACCCTTGATGGAGGAACCGTTGACACACAGGTCACCCAAATAGGACAACAATTTCTGAGCTCTATTCTTGGAGAGAACCATCTCAAACAATGAGGGGGTGTCATCGATGAAAGTAGTCCAGCAGTCTCCCGAGATGAAGGTTGGGTGTGTCAAAAGAGCCAACAAGAATGGAATGTTTGTCTTGACACCTCTAATTCTGAACTCAACGAGGGCTCTGATCATCTTTCTTCTCGAGATTTCATAGTTGGAACCTGAGGTAGAACATTTCACCAACATGGAATCATAATGAGGAGAAATGATGGCACCAGCGAATCCGTTACCACCGTCCAATCTGACACCGTTACCACCCGAGGATCTGTAAACCTCGATTTTACCAGTGTCGGGCTGGAAGTTTTTGGAAGGGTCTTCCGTGGTGATTCTGCACTGGATTGCAAAACCCCTGGTAGTGATCTTGTCCTGCAAGAGACCCAACTGTTGCAAAGAGGCACCAGCAGCAATTTGGATTTGAGCAGCCACAATGTCCACACCGGTCACCTCCTCAGTAATGGTGTGTTCAACTTGAATTCTAGGGTTGATCTCAATGAAATAGTGTCTGTTCTGAGCATCAACAAGGAACTCTGCGGTACCTGCGTTTCTGTAGTTCGCTGATCTGGCTAATTTGACGGCGTCGGTGAGGATTGCATCTCTCACTTCCACAGGAAGGGTTTTCGCAGGGGCAATTTCAACCACCTTCTGGTGTCTTCTCTGAACCGAGCAATCTCTCTCAAACAGATGGATCACGTTTCCGTAGTTGTCGGCCAACAGCTGAACCTCGATATGCTTTGGCTTGTCCAGGAATCTCTCAATGAAACAGGTACCGTTTCCGAAGGCAGTTTTGGCCTCAGAAGTTGCTCTCTGGAAAGCGTCGCCAATGTCTTCGCCTTCTCTCACAACTCTCATACCTCTTCCACCTCCGCCAAAAGCTGCCTTAATGATAACGGGATATCCGTGTTTTTGCACAAACTCCTCAGCTTCGGCCACGGTTTCTATTGGTCCGTCGGTACCAGGCACCACTGGGACATCGTTCTTGATCGCCAAGTTTCTGGCACTGACTTTGTCACCAACCGAGTCGATCACATCGTGAGGAGGTCCAACCCAGATGATTCCGCTCTCCTCGACCTTACGGGCGAACTCGGAGTTCTCAGAAAGGAAACCATAACCGGGATGGATCATGGAAACGTTGTGCTCACTGGCAATCTTGATAATCTCGTCAATTTGAAGATAAGCTTGGACTGGCGAGAATTCGCCTCGGGCTCCAATGACATAGGCCTCGTCGGCCTTAAGTCTGTGCATGGAGAGTCTGTCCTCGTGGGAGTAGATCGCCACCGTGTGCATTGACAGCTCATGGGCAGATCTGAAAATCCTGATCGGGATTTCACCTCTGTTTGCCACGAGAATCTTGTTTGCATTGGAAAGGATCTCGGAGTTTTTTCTAAGGCTTTGCAGGGACGAATAGTCTTCAACGTGAGCCATTTCGGAGTAGTGTATCGGGTGCGAAAGCAACGAATAGAGTGAAACAGTAGGTAACTGCGGTAGCTATCAGCTCAATTGGGACTGCTTTTGAGCTCCAGTATTGATCTTTCAAGTTCGAGCAGCTTTGTAACGCTTGATTGAATCCTGTTTGGCTTTGATCGGACAACGAACAAGGAGTTGAGGAAACAAAGGCAAATTAAAATCCGGCTCTTTTGTAATTTCAACGCAGCCGCTTTTGTGCAATTGTAAATTTTTTGAACTGCCACAAGCGGGGTGTAAGGGCGGCGGGGGTGAAACCTGCTGGAAAGAACGTGGTAAATTTGTGGGGTGGGTTCAGAAGCTAGTGAAAAGTCGGCCTAATTTGCAGTCTCCGGTAGGGAATTTGGATATATATAGGCTCTGGCGATGCAGTCATGAGAATTGCATGAGGTCAATCAAAGAAGCTATATTGATAGAGTTTCGCGGTAACTTTGCTCCGACGGGATCCGCACTGAAACCAGGCTGGGCGTGCCGGCGTGGCACACGGGGGAGCGTGCGCGCCTGCAGTTTCCAAGGGAGCAAATATTATCCATCATCGGGACGGCCTGGAGCGCGCGCGCGAACAACGCCCCTGGGGGAGCCGGGGGGCGAGGGGAGTTTCGAAGAATTATGCTTTGGGGGTGCAGCACCTGTAGCCAGAAAATTTTTTTGATCACTCATTACTCACAACAAACAATAGAACGCATCGCTGCAACTGAGTCACCTCCATACTTTTGGGTGGCCTCGCCGCGCGAAAACAGGTTCGGTTGGGACAATTGGGGCTGCCGCAGGCAAATCAACGAAAAAACAATATTGCGTCAGGCCGCCGTTGAAACCCCAGGAGAGGTATCGGCCGACGGAGTTGGAAGTCATTCGCGCGGCCTGCAGGCAAGATGAGTGACGTGACGCGGCGGTCCCGGGGTTGGATCGTCGGGCCGCCTATTGGCGGACCAGCGCAAACAAAAGACTAACGAGTCTGCGAGACAAAGCGATTCTGGATTGGGCGCTAAAGTTCAGAAACAGTAATTTTCAGGGGGTTGTTTTAGTCATATATATTTAGAGAGATTACACCGCCAACTTGACCTCGTCTTCGTTGACAAGACCTTTGTAGGGCTCGAGAGCCTTGGCCACTGTCACCTTGACAAACTTGGCGGTTTGTTCTGGGGCACGGCCGACAAAGGTTGACGGATCGAGCAACTCATCGAGTTTGTCCCATATTGGCTTGAAGTAAGGAGTCGCGCGAATACGGTCAATGAGATCGTTGTCGCCTCCCTCTTGCTTCACCACGGCAGACGCCTGGTGAGACAGGACACGGATTTCTTCGTGACACTCTTGTCTGGAGGCACCTTGTTGGACCATGGCCATGATGACGTTCTCGGTGGCCATGAATGGCAATTCCGACTTGATACGTCTCTCGATCACCTTTGGATACACCACCAGTCCTGAAGTGATGTTGAGCAAAGTGGAGAGAAGGATGTCAGCAGTCAAGAAAGCCTCCGGAATGGAGATACGACGGATTGCCGAGTCATCCAGCGTACGCTCAAACCATTGGACGGCGGCAGTCTGGAACGCATCTTGGTACAGCGACCCCAAGTGTCTGGCGAGCGAGCAAACTCTTTCGCATCTCATTGGGTTACGCTTGTAAGCCATTGCAGAAGAACCGATCTGTGACTTCTCGAATGGTTCCTCAATCTCCTTGAGGTTGGCCAGTAATCTGATATCGGTAGCCATCTTGTGACATGAGGCTCCGAGTGAAGAGAGCGGGTGCAAAGCGTCGATGTCGATCTTTCTAGAGTATGTTTGGCCGGTACATGGGTAAGCGTACTCGAAGCCGAGCAGCTCGACGACTTTGTCGTCCAAAGCCTCAACCTTGTCGTGATTACCCTGGAACAACGACAGGAAAGAGGCCTGGGTACCTGTAGTACCCTTGACACCTCTCAATCCCAAGTCGTCTCTTGCTCTCTGCATGTTCCTGAGATCCCAGAGCAACTCTTGCAGCCACAAGGTGGCTCTCTTACCAACAGTAGTGAGCTGGGCTGGTTGGAAGTGGGTCCAACCCAACACAGGCAAGTCCTTGTGCTCCAGGGCGAAGTTCCCCAGTCTGTTTATCACATTGACCAGTTTTGGGATCAAAATATCGTAAGCGTCCCTGAGGAAGATGAGATCGGCATTGTCAGTAACGTAACAAGAAGTGGCACCCAAGTGGATGATTCCAGCTGCGGCTGGACATGTTTCACCGAAGACGTGCACGTGTGCCATAACGTCGTGTCTAACAATGGCTTCTTCCTTCTTTGCCAACTCAATCTCCTCATCTGTAATTTCCAGGTGTTTCGACATTTGTTCTATGGCTTCATCAGTCACCACAGACAGTCCGAGAGACTGTTCGGCAATGGCCAAATTGAGCCACAGCTTTCTCCACGTTGAGAATCTGTTTCTCAGCGAGAAGATCTTGGACATCTCAGCAGACGCATATCTGGAGGACAATGGAGTGGTGTATGAATCGTTAGACATCTTCACGTTGAGATAGTGTTCGAAAACCTTTAAATCTCGAGTTAGAGATAATTCTTCCAGGCAAGACTCTTTTCATTTATATATTAATACTGCATTATCGATAATTTATTTTTCATTTTTCAGAAGTTTTTTTTTTGACTTCTCTCTGATAGCAAAAAGGGGTGAGCATAATATTTGGACCGGACTCCGGCAGACATTGGGGGCAGCAGATCAGGTCAAAAGCTTAGAATCTCGACTGGTCAAGACAGCAATGTGCGAAACGTCACGATTTTTGTGTCTGACTCGCTTCTTCTGACCTGAAGGATCTGAAAATGCGATCTTGCTCCACGCTGCGACATCTCAAAATTTCTAGGCAGAGTCAGCTAGAAGAGGGAGCAGGAGAAAAAGGGAGAGATAATAGGACTACAGATCGGTGGGAAACCGCTGGAAATATGATTCAGACTGGAAGCGCAGTTTGAAGGCCAAGGTGGACAAACAAAGCAAATGGTTGGGTCGCGTAGGTTCTATGGCTTCATAGGTTTCCAATGAAAATTAAATAATCCAACTAGTTAATATTCCTGGGAACAGTTTCAAATTATATAAAAAAATTAATTCAGGAGAATATAGGTCGACTGATCCAAAACAGTCCAACGGACGCTGCAACAATACTATGACTGTATTAAAACGCTTTTTGAACCACTAGGTTTCGAGTTGGGACTAAAAGTGCCATCTTCATCCAGCACTACCTTTCCAAAATCACAGGTCAGCTATTTCGAGGCTGTCGCCGATCAATTACCTACAACTCTTGTTGACCAGCTCATCTTGGAGTTAAGTCTGCTTGTAACGACTCAAGTATTCTCACCATCGCTCTTTTCGCCCTAACTTGCTCCCTCTTTCTTCTCTCAGCAACTCTGAAATCTGCATACTCAAAACTTACCTTCGGGCTGTGCAATCATCCGTACACCAGTTTCCTAACATTGTCGGCTTATACAAACGTGAAATTTGAGTGTTTTCAAGCAAAACGGGAGCTATATTTGCTTTCATGTGCTTCTTTCAAGTACATTGTCCATTTACCAGGGATTCAACGACGCGAATCGTTTGAGCAATGCCAGTTTCCGATGAACAACAGACCCAATTGAACGGATCTGCGACAGGAGCGAAATCTCCTTTGCCTCCTCCTCCAAATATTCCTGAGCAGTTGATTGAGAGACAAGTCAAGCAGACGAATGGTAGCGCCAATGGCACCAGCAGTGCCAAGAGCTCTACTGAAGAGCCTCAAAAGAAGAAGAAACTCAGGAAGAAGCAATTTCAGCCAAAACCAATGCTGAAGTACGCCTGGATCGCGGGCCATTCCGCTACCCTGGTATTCGGCTCTATCTACTTTGGCTACTACAGTGTTTTGAAGGCTCATTCGTCGCTGTTTCCCGCCATTGCGTACAAGCTTGCCCTGATCGGTGTCTGGGTAGCCTACATTGTGGCAATCAAGTCTGTTTTCAACAGAAAATCGCTCCCATCTTACTACTCGCTCATGACCACCGAGAACTTCCAGTACCTGGTGCTTTCTTTTGTGTGGTTCTTTGGCTGGAGCTCGGCTTTCAAACTCTTTCCATACTGGGGCATTTCGCTGTTGCATCTGTCGCAGTTTTTCAAGCTAAAGCCGGTGTTGAAAATGGAGAAGCTGCTCCAAAAAGCTATTCTTTACGACGAGGCATTCCTCTTTGTTCTGCTTCTCACCGATACTTTGCTCATGAAGGGTGCGTCAGGTTTTGGTCTCGTGATCTACTTCATGTTCTACTGGCTCAGGTTGTTGCAGAGCCAAGACAACAGATTCTTCGTCTACTCTCTGATCAGCAAGTTGGACACTGTGATGGCCAAGCAGAAGAACCCGAAGATTGATGAAGGCTGGAAATCTGTCAAGAACTTCTTGACCGTTAAGCAAAATAGATTTGAGAACAAGTTTTTGCAGGTTTGAGCAGTCACGACAGCAACGCTCACCGTCTCGATTTAAGTTACGTTGGGTCATCATTTCATCCGCGGTTGGTGATATATCTTTTATATAACTATGTATGAAAACGTTGTCACAATTATCCTCGTCATTGGCTCTTAAGTCAGGAGCTTTTGGTAATATTTAGTATCTTCATGAATTTTTTGGTTCAGAAGCAGAACTGAAATTGTGTTTCATCATATAAGAACCAACGACTCGGATACTTCGATCATATCTGGGGAACTCAATCTCCTGATTGAATTAAACAAATATTGAGCAGTACTCGACAGCACTAGACAGGACTGATGAGTGTTGTTAGTAACAAAGTCTAACCAAGTTTTTGCTCTAAAACAAACCACGCTACTCCACAATGCTTCAAAAGCTCCAGAAAATCAGATGGTGATGCATGATGTAATATGGATCATTGTATCCGAGGATAATTCACCCTATTATAAGTTGTGTTCAAAGACAATCATCATTTTACCGCGTGGAGGAGAGGTCGTTAAATGGTTAACGAGACTTACCATGTGTGGGAACATAAATGGAATTCAAATTGGCGCCCGATCCGGGAGCCAATCCCAACGCCAAATAGTTGTTCTTCTTCATCAGGTTTGTTCAAATCGTCAACCCTCTGGTTAATTTTTATCTCCTTTTATAGCACTGGAAAATTTTCAGCTATAACTATCTGTGTGGCCCACGACCTCCAAATGACATCTCAACACCACGCCAGAGCAGTCGAGGCTCCGTCTGCATGCTCATACAAATCCGCTTGTCTGAGCTCTACAACAGCATAGCTGCAAAATCTGTACATTCTGTCAACAATTTAGTTGCAATTGTATTTTCAAGCTATTGACACCGAAAAATACTCATAATATAACAAACTTTGGTAAAACTTGATTAAGAAGTAAGTTACTCGGCAGCAGTGGCACGAACGTAGATGTATTGCTTAGAGTGCTTGAGGACTGGCTTGATAACTCCGTCTTCCTCGAGTTGTCTGAGAGCAACTCTGGCAATAGAACCACCAATCTTCAATCTGTCAACCAAGATGGAAACAGAAACATATCTGTAAGTTGGGACATCCTTCAAGATTCTGTCGTACTTCTCTTGGTCAAGGACAACCAAGTGTTGGGCCTTGTCCTTAACCTTTCCCTTGGACCACTTCTTCTTGGATTTCTTACCACCAGCCATAGCTGCGGCGGCCTTAGCAGCCTTCGATTGTTGAATCTTTGGAGGCATTTCTGTAAGGATGTTAGTATGTTGAGTTGATTGATCGAACGAAAATCAGTCTCAGGCGTGTGAGCTCCACGGATGTATCGTAAGTTGTTGTTTAAGTCCAACTTGAGATATTGTAATCAAATCGATGTCCGTTCTCCAGTCTGTGATTTTGTGTCCTTGCTTCTTACATACCGATTAATTTCTAATGTTCAGGTGCTGATTCACAAATCAACCAGTGCTGTAAACTTCAACAACACCTTATTGATGAACCTTTTTCACCCAGTATCCACACTCACCCAGATCCTCCTCAGCAAACCGAAGCGTTAGAGATTCGCTCCCACCAGACGACTCTGCTCTCTAACAATTTTTTCAAAAATTTTCCCGTTTCTGATTAGATAAGCAACAGTCACAGTTGAATATTTGCTGATGAGGGTTACCAGATGAAGGACCTCTCTAGATGCACGTGACAAAAAAGTAGTTTTTTACATGCTAAGTATATGGCTGTGTTTCTTTAGGCATCTCTACACCAGGTGAACTTCCTTTTTTTTTTATTTCTACCGTAAAATATGAAAAACCAAATGTTGCAGGTGTGTGTGGAGCTTGTTTGAAGCGAGTTTACCGTACACACAGAAGCTTGTTTAAAACGGCCTGAATTCCCCGGCAACCGATCCAAAGCAGCTTTGCTGATAACATTGAAGGTAACTTAGGTGATTGTTCGTATTTGTCCGACAAACAATACTCCATTCTGAGATATTTTCATTGCGTCAACCAACATCTGGATTACCGACTAGCAAGCGACATGGTGGGGAAGAGATCTAAGACTCAATTGACGGCGGAAGCTGTTATGCGCGAGGAGCCTGAGAGCGATGAGGAGTCCGTGGAGGTTCCTAGCAAGGCTTCGGCCCAAGTGATGGCGGGCAGGAAAATTGCCAAGCTCAAGCCGCGGGCCAGAGCGACCAACGGCAGTTCTTCGGACGTTGCTACCGCCAATCCATCGGGGATATTTGGAGGGTTTAACACAATTAAGCCAGCGGATGAGAAATCTGCCAGTCCGTTTGGATTCCTAAGTTCGTCCAGTAATTCTGGTGCCTCCAATACTGCTCCACAATCGAACCCAGACAAGCCCACTCAGCTCAAATCTTTGAACGCTAATTTCCTTCAATCCATCAACAACACACTCATAAAAAACCCAATTGTCAATTTGAAGCCCATTTTGGCCAGATATGTGGAGTACTACGACAAAGTCGAAACGAACAAAATCAGGGTGAGGAATCCAGAGGTTCCTAGAGTGGACGTTCAACCGGTGGGAAAGGATAGTTATACCAGCGAATTTTCGTTTGGAGTTACTCAAAACCAGGAAAAAACCGAGACTTCTTCCCCTGCTGAACCTGCTGAGCCTGCAAAGCCAGCGGAGGAGGACAGCGGAGAAGATTCTGACGATGACGTCGTTGAAATCAAAGGGCCTGTTTTCCAACCTGAATCGTTGCCTAAATCGAAAGATTACGGCTTCCAGTTTGGCAAGGTTCCGCCACCGGACAGCGACTCCGAAGATGAAATCAAAATTGAAGGTCCAAAGTTCCAACTCCCAACTGGCACCGAAATCAAAGACCCTACGTTCAAATTCCCTACGGCGCAAAAAAACGAACAGAAGTCCGAGAAACCTTCTGGGTTCTCCTTTGGATCCCAGCCAGCTTCCGAGAATCCACAGCCATCTTTGTTTGGATCTAAGCCATCCGAGGAGAAGAAGTCCGAGCAACCAGCATCGACGCCCGCCCCTAAGTTCTCTTTCGGAACCAGCGTAAACGAGACAAAGCCGGTCGAGTCAGCCGAGTCTGTGGAGCCTGCAAAGCCCGCTTTTTCGTTCACTGCTACCCCAACTTCTGGCTTTTCGTTTGGCTCGCTGGCTAAAGAGGAACCGAAAGAAGCCGCCAAACCCAAGGGTGAGAGCGCTGCTGTTGAACCTTTCAAGTTCGGCGCCGTTTCCAGCACCGCAGAGCAACCGAAACCAGCAACTTCAGGCTTCAATTTCTCGTCTGCTGCCCCAAGTTCTGGGTTCTCATTTGGAAAGTCCCAAGAAAAGTCCGAAAAACCAGCATTTTCTTTTGGCAGCTCTTCGGCCGAAAAGTCCTCTTTTTCCTTCGGAACCGCATCCAGTGACAAGCCCAACCCATTCTCGTTTGGAACAGCTGCGGGGTCTGCGGATTCCAAGCCAACGTCGACCTTCAACTTCTCTTTCTCCGCACCGAAACAGGACCTAGCCGATTCCGCGGAACCCGCCGAGGAGACTGAAGGACAAGCCGACAATGCCGACGAGGTTAAGGGTGATTTCGCAGTCGTCAAGCTTACCGAGAAGGTGGAAACAAAGACTGGAGAGGAAAACGAGACTTTACTGTTCGTGAAGAAGTCGAAGATTTTGAAGTTTGACCCAGAAAATAAAGCAGAACCATACAAATCTGTGGGTCTCGGGGAGCTGAAGGTGTTGAAGAACAACGAGACAGGGAAGGCCAGAATTCTTGTGAGATCCGAGGGCAGCATGAACGTACTTTTGAATACTTTGATCGTGAAAAACGTGAAGTATGAACTAATTGGAAAGGGAAACACCCTTAGAATCCCGACCTTCACTCCAGACGGAATGGAAACCTACATCGCCCGTGTTAAAACTCCTGCGGACGGAAACGAGCTTTTCGAGAAGGTGACCAGCTGCCAGTGAAGTTGTACTACGTTTTATACGCTTAAAAACCCCAATAAACAACCAATTGTATTAATGTTTTTTCAAGATGGTTCTGACGTCCCCGATGAATTCGGTGGGGTCTCCCACGTCTAAATATCTAAACCCGTGTCCCTTTTTGCTGTTGAGCGTTTCCAAACACCCATGTCCCAGTATACTCATAACCTCATCCTTTGTGCCCATCAGCTTGTAATTGATCTTTTTAATCAACGCCAAGAGAACTCGCAACAGAAACGAGTCGCCTTCGAATATGTAGATGTCCAGGATTCTGCTCACCGTATCAATGCCCAACGAACTCGTGAAGAAGTTTGAAACCGTTGTTTTAAGATACTCAGCCGAGTCTAACTGGATCTTGTCAAAATGAGCGGCAATCACTGGGCTAGTCTTCGCCAGAAACTTGTCGAATTGTGCCTGTATGTCTTCCAGATACTCAGAATCGGAACTGATTAGCAGAGAAGAGGGCAGTTTTTTCGACATCAACGAGCCCAAAATGTCTAGAGTCTGAACCTCGTCCCTTATGTTATAGTGGATGGCACAAACCAGGTTGGTAAGATTCTCCAGGGGCAGGTGCGGCATTGAAATTGTGCAGGCAATCATCAGTTTCAATATCGAGTCGAAAGTTGTCCCAAACTGGAAAATCTGCAGATTAGGAAAAGAATTTTTGATGCGTTGCGAAAAAGTTTCGACTTTTTCGATCAAGTGAAAAACTTCAGCATTTTCCTGCCTGAACCTTTGGCATTTCGCTTTGGATTTAGTATTTTTCTTCAGCTCTTTGTAGTCGCAGGCCTTTTCGATAATCGAGAATGCTTGGTGCAGGAATTTCACGCTTTTAGACCCCCTGGTAACTCCCATCTGTTTGGCCCAAACACGGGAGCGAACCTGCGGACTCAGCCCTCTCCACCACAGCTCCCTGGTGCTCGGAAGACAAACCAGGGAGCTATAATTGTCCAGCACCTGGTTCCATCGCGCCGTGTCGTGCTCAGCCTGTGTCGAAAGGGTGACCAAATGACGCCTGCGCTCGTTTAACTTGGCTCTCTCCAGCTCTATCTGGCCCTGGAGAAGCAGTTCGTAGTCCTTTTGGTGCTTCATCGTCTCGGTTGGGTTTTTTGGAGGCAGGTTTGTTTGTCTGGTCACCGTCAAATAATTTCGCTTTTCCTTGCCAACAACCGAGTCTGGATCAGTGCCGTCAACAGCAAGATTTTTGTAGCTGTTCAGCATCGATATTCGTTGAAGTGACTCGTTCAGCTGGGGATCCTCATTCACAGTAAGCATTTTGGCATCTTCGGATAGCGTGGTTTCATCGTCTAAGAAGCTGCCATCGGAAAAATCAGACGCCAACGAAAACACAGAAGAAGCCCGTGTTGCAGGCGACCCGACGCTGCTAATACTCGAGCTCGAGCCCCGGCTCCCAGGCGACACAGCCTTCTTAGATAATCGTTCGCGATTCGTTAACGACTTTAAAGGCTGTGCAAACGGAACGTTAAAAACGATCAGGTTATCTGGGAGCTCGTCGTCGGACAGGAAGTCAGCCAAGCTGCCTAGAGGTTGTGAGTCGTTCTCGGCAGTCTGGCGGATCACGGAGCCCGTCTTTTTGCTGGCTTTGAAGTCATTTTTCAGCTGAGTTTTTCTTTTTTGGCTGATTCTGTATCGCTGGGAGGGGGTCAAATGAGCAATTTCTGGAACGTTGTGGACAGTAGGGGGCGTTGGGGTTGGTGCGATGATCTGTCGATGGGACCGCGACGGCGAGACCGGGACTCCAGGTCTCACGTCGGGCAGCATAGTTTCAGGTTTCAGGTTTCTGGGCTCCAGAGCTATGTCCTCAAAGGACTCCTGTATTATGTCCAACATCGCCCGTTCTGTTTGTTTGGGTTTCATACTGACGTGTAAGTCGACCTGTTGGAGCTAGCGGGGTATCTGAGTCGATCTAACTATTTTTCGCACGTCTGGAAGTAAGTGATGTAGAAACTCGGGCAGTCTTGGAACGTCTAATGTATTTTCTAAAGCGTGTAATCTCACAAAGTGTTGGCAACTATTCCGGTCTTGTAGCAATTGCAAATGGCTCTTCAGTAAACCATGGCTGGTTGAAATCGGTGCCTCGTCATTTCAAGCTGCATCGTAAGGCCAAGTTATTATTCTAATTTAAATTTACATCCTTCCTAATCGGGACAGCCGCCTCGGCGGATTCAAAATACACCAAAAATACCTTACAGCAATTATTCGCGGGGCGTTCGTCACCTCCGGGCGCCAGCCAGCCCCCTCGCGGCGCAGCGACCGCGACCTGACAGAGTCCGAAAGGGGAAAGATGAAAACACGCTTGACCGGCCAGGCCTAACGTCAGACACGGTAGTCACGCTAGACACGTTTGTGGCACCCGTTTCAACGCGTAGACGCGTCAGCGCAAGCTCGCGCGGGGAAGCTTAGTTTGCGCAGCGTCGGCGGAATGCCTAGACTCGTGTGGAATGCCAAGAGTCGAGAGAAAGCTTCTTTTTGAGATTTTTAGATTGCTTCTATGCATTACTAGCTCCATCGCGAAGCAAGTAAACGTTTTCTTTTATAGGGGTTAATTCAGTATGCAGTTGTGTAATTAAACCACCTGTCAATATGTACAAATAACTGACGTCTTTACCAGTTAACTATAAACAAACAAATTCACCCCGCTCAGCATATCATTTCGTATCGTCCTTGTCGTTCTTGTGCAATATCTTCTTGAAAGTATTGCTCAAAAACGACTCGATTCTCTTGAGATTGATTGGATGCTCGCAGTCGGAACTGTTCAAGTTGCCGTCTTTCCCGTCGCTGTTCAGGTGGTCCAGTGGTCGCCACGAAGGATCCACCCTGTTGGCGGTGTTGTCGCCAAACGCGTCCGCCAACGCCTCTAACAACGCGGTCTGCGTAGCGTTCACGGGCTTCATTGGCATAATCTCCAAAACCACTTTCAAGTCACCTCTGCTGCTCGTAGAGTACGGAACGCCTCTGTCGGGAATCGAAACCACCCGTCCGTTTTCCGAGCCAGCAGGAATCTTCAGATTGATTTTTTGGCCCTCCAACGTTGGAACCGCAACAGTGCCTCCCAGAGACGCCGTGGTCATTGGAATCTTGCACTTGTACACTATGTGCTGACCTTGTCTAACAAAATCAGGGTCAGGCTGAACCTTCACTCTGATGATCAAGTCTCCGTTGCTCAAAATAGTGCCCTTTGACGTTGTCGTGTGCGGAGCATCTCCTGCCCCGCTCACCCGGATTCTCGACCCGTCCTTGATTGCCTTTGGCAGATTCACCTCAGTCTGTTTCTTCTGTTCTGCCACTCCCTCTCCGTGACAGCTCTCACAAGAGTCCTTTGGATTGATCTTCACTCCCGTACCTCCGCATGATTTACACGTCGAAGCCATCTGGAAGCCGGCCTGCAAGTAATGGACCTGCGATCCCGTACCACCACAAGTTCCACACGTGGACTTCTTTCTGTTCTTCTTCAGTCCCGATCCCGAACACGTTCCACACTTGGTCAGCGCGTTGTAATCAATCGTTGTCTTCGTACCAAAGATAGCGTCCCTGAATGAAACCGTCTTCAAAACCTCAATGTCGTTTCCCTGGAAATGTTGGGCCGCTGATCTTTGTCCACCACCCATCCCACCAAACAGATCATCAAAATTGAATCCAAACCCTCCAAACGGATTGCCCCCCTCCTGGAATCCAGCAAACGGATTACCTCCATGGGCCCCTCCGAACCCGCCCGATCCGCCGTAGCCGCCCGCACCCGCGTTTGCGTCGAAGGCCGCTGCCCCAAACTGATCGTACTTCTCTTTCTTCTGCGGATCGCTCAAAATGTCGTATGCCTCCTGGAGTTGATGGAACTTCTTCTCCGCTCCCTCTTCCTTATTGATGTCCGGGTGGAACTGTTTGGCCAGCTTGTAGTACGCCTTTTTGATCTCGGAGGAAGAGGCACTCGATCCGACCCCGAGAGTCTTGTATGGATCATCCAGGTGTGCAATATGGGTGCTGTGGAACTCTCTCGTTCTTTGAAATCCCTTATAACTACTCCACGCCCCACTTGCCACTCGAGCCCTCTTCTCACCCAAACAGGCGCATTTCCATATCAATTTGCTGCCCAAGTTTCCCCTCAATAAATGATTCATCCTTGAACTGTCGCTATTGGTGTAAGAGTCCGAGTGTAAGTGAAAGACGCCCTCGCCTCGTACTCAGCTTTGTACCAAATTATCTCTTCATACAAAATTTTTTATTCTCCTTGAACAGGGCTTCGTAACACCCCGCTTTCTAGAAAAAACTACAAAATTACACTAACTGTACAAGTTTTATCGAATACACAACACACGGTCGAGCGATGGCTAGCGAACCAACCCGTCTGCGCCCGAGAACGCGTCACGAAGTCTTGAAGGCCTCTGCAACGAGATCCTTCAATTCGTTGGCGGCGTCCTCGGTGTTCTCAGTGCCGTCCGCTGTCCCGGAAGAGATATCGACGCGATCGACGCGATCGACGCGACTTTCATCGTCTTTCAACATCTCAGAACCAGACTTGGCTGAATCATCCTGATTCTGTCCAAAAAGATTGTTGATGATGTCCTCGTAGGAGGAACCTGAAACAGACTTCTTCCCAGAAGGGCCAGCCGTCTCGACGGGCTGCACAGCCTCGACAGATTGCACAGCCTCAGGCGGCTCGACGGAATCGATCGAGCCCACCACGCTCTCAAGAGTTTCCCGTGGCTGCTGCACGGATCGGGCAATGCTTGTCTGAATATTCTGAGTTCGACTGCCGGTCTTTGGCCGCTTGATTCTCGATGACTCCGTGTTGGAGTCCGGCAGGTTCAGTTTGTCGGCATCTCCAGTGACTTTCACCAAATAATCTGGCAACTCTAAGCCGTTCTTCAGATAATGAATTTTCCAGTTCCTGGCCTTATCTTTGAGCTGCAAAGACGTTCTGTTTTTCAATGACTCACTCACGGTTCCGCCAGGGCCGTGCATTTCCAATATCGATGTCCATTGAGTTCCCTTCAGTTTCAAGCCCTCTCTAAGAGCCTCTTCTTCTTCCTGGCTCCATGCCCGACGTAGCGAAGAAGGCCGATTTTGTCTGTATGTTCGAGGTTTTTTCGGTCTCGGCCTCGTTTCTATCTCTGAGTCGACTTCCTGTTTGAACTGCACTTCCTCGGCAGCCGGTGTTTTGTCATCGGACGGATCTGGATTGGCCGACAACTCCTCCGAAGATCTCTTTTTGGTTTCTGCGGAAGATGGAGTCTGCGGACGAACCAACCGTTTCAGCTCCTTTGCGATCTTCCCCTTGGAACCCCAGATCAGGAACCCAACATTTTTGGAAACATAGTCCAGCAGATCGTTCAGAAACCGAATCCACTCGTACTTCTCCATCAGGGAATCGTCCGTTTTGGCCTTTATCAGTATTTCTTTTCTCATTTCGCATCGGTTGAGAAACTCAAGCTCTGCCGGCGTAAACAGGGTGGAGTTCCTAACGATCTTGGTCTTGTTCTCATCAAAATTGGGCTGCTTCCTTCGCAAGAGTATCTCATCCAAATTATCTGGAAACAAGTCCTTGATGATTTCTTCTTTCGACCTGTCTCCAAGCTCGATAGCTGAGATAAAAGCTTGCGTTTTCAACTCCAAGTACAACGTCGCTTGTGGTTTCAAAAACTTCGTTTGGTGGTTGGGCGACCTCAGGCTTTGATTAAACGGATACTCCGACGACGAATAAGACGATTGTAACGTCAAGTCGCTCTTCAAGTTGGAAATTGAATGCGTTGGATCAAGTCCCTGCGGGGGACAGAACACGTCCAGAAACGCTTCGTTCAAAAAGAAGAATCCAAGATCTATCAGACCCAACGTTGCTAGCAAAAACGTGGACAGATTCACCTTTCGGAGAGTTCCCTCTATAGTGTCTTCTTTCCCTTTCAAAAAGGCAGGAGCAGACGAGCCATACTTCCAAACACCAAAGGTCGCGTTTTCAACAGTAAAAAAAGGACTCTCTTCAGAGTTGTAAACTCTCTTGGTGGTTTCAAATAACTCGATCAGGTTTCCAAAAGCGATCCCCGAAAACGACTCCCTATTGGAAACTAAATCCATGATTTTCTGATACGGACCTTGCGAGATGATCCTCAGGATCTGTGAAGCAAGATTATCCAGAACAGGTAGCGTGTTGACCAGTAGTTGAATGTTGAACGAGAGGTGCTGCGGGGCCGCAAGAGTCAGAGGAAGCGCAGCTAGTTGGGCATGGACGACGTCGAAAGGCTCGATCGGGGTTTGCTGTTTGCGCACGAGCTCTTTGTATTTCCGTAAAGCGTCCGTATTATCCAGATCCTTCACTAATTCTGAGGTGTTTGGGATGGAGATACCTTTGAAGTTGGCTCTGGGCGTGTTGGATTCCATCTCCAGCAATTTGGCTGCCCCAATAATGTCATTTTCTTTATCGTCCCCAGGCTCTTTGGCGGGACTCGTGCTTTCTTTGGATTCAGCATGCTCTACAGATTCAACATGATCTTGTTTATGTTCCCCTGATTCTTCCGTAGCCTTGTCATCCTTTGATTCCTCGAAATCCTTCCGTTCTTTTAGCTCTTCTTGTTTTTTCGGTTCCTCTGGTTTCTCCGGGCTGTCCAGTTCCATTTGGTCACCTGGGTCATTGTCTGCCTCTCGTATTTCCGAGATATCATCAATGCGAGCTTTTTCTAACGACTCATTGGTCTCTGGGCCCTTCGACACGGAGAAATCACTGCTTTCCTGAATGTTCTGGAACAGCTCTAACTCCTTTTCAACGTCGTCTTCTGCCGAACGTTCTTCCAAAACATCATTTTTGGATCCAATTTTCTCCAGACTTTGTTCTTCCCGCTCAACAGGCCTCTCCGGATGCGGCTCTGCCTCCTTCGGCAAATCCTTCTCGCCGCCCAGCTCCGAATGGTCCTCTGCTATGATCTTCTGCAAGTGAAGATCAAGTTCGTCATCGTCAAAATGCTCTATGTTGTCAAATCTGAAACCGGGAATCTGGGCGGTCAAGTACTCCAGAACTGCCCCGGCCTGGACGCTGTTGTGGGAGTCTGTTTGACCACCGCTAGAGCCTGATACGCTTTCGGAGTCTTTCTTATCGCTATCCAGCTGTTCGGCAACCTCAGAAACGTTAAACTCGATCTTCTCCAGCTCTTTGGAAAAATCAGACTCTATTGGCTGCTCCTGCTGAGCGGGAGAAGCACCAGATTCACTGTCATTAGGGGCCACGTCTCCGTCGTTCGGGGTTGCCCCCGGTTTCTCTGGAGACTGATTATAGGTATCTGACATTCTCTTGGGGGAGCATTCAGTTGTGTTTTTGTCGGCTTCCAAGCTTTGCGTGCGAATCTTCCTCCAGCTCGACTTTCGTAGCGAAATTAAGTCTACTTTGTAATCCTTTAAGACTATCCCTCATGTTGTTTATAAGTGAGCAATTTCGTAGAGATAAATATTTAATTTTTTTTCTCTATATCACAGATTGGAACACAAGATGATTACGTAATGTCGATCGTTTTGTCGAAGGGAAGTTAGAGAGACGAGCCTATCACAGCTTCGAAGCCGATCGAGTTTCAATACAAACGGCGAGGTTCCCTTTTGAGTTTGCTGACGGTGCTGAGTATTTGCTCTGGGAAAGCTCCAGCTGAGCGCCACCAGCTCCTTGGCTCCTTTCACCTCTGCACCACCCAGTGACGTCGATCGACGCAGACTCCTGCACAAATTTTCTCCAATTTTTCGCGTCACGTCGATATTTAATTCCCAGTTGGGAAATATAAGTAGATACATGAGAGAAAAAAGTGGGTAATTTGCAAACTTTCTTGTTTTAAGTTGTTTCCAAGTGGCGTACTGTTATCTTTCTTCCTTGGAGTTCGCCCTAATACTAGTTCAAGCAGTGAAAGAGCCCGCTGTTTCAAGTAATTAGAGTGCAACATGTCTTTTGAGAGAGCCGACGTGTACGGCACGTCCGTTTTGCCCGGAGAATCGTCCAGCGAAGACCAGTACAGCGAGATCATCAAGACGTTCAAACGGTTTGTTCTCGAGTTCCGTATCAACAACCAGTTTCTTTACAGAGACCAGCTCAGAGAAAACATTTTGGTCAAACAGTATCAGCTGACAGTGCAGAACGAGCATCTGATCAGCTACCACGACGAGCTTAATAAAAAGCTGATGGACGACCCTTCGGACATGGTGCCTCTTTTCGAGAAAGCCATCACAGAAATTGCGCGAAGAATTATTTACATCTCAAACGACGAAGTGCCTGCTAATTTCCCAACGTGCCAGCTCATTCTTCTATCCAATGATAATAAACTCTCTATCCGAAACCTCGACTCGGAACACATCTCCAAGATCGTCAAAATCTCTGGTATTGTGATCTCGGCGTCCACCCTCAATTCCAAGGCTACAGAGGTTAGTCTGATGTGCAGGTCATGCCGTCATACAATGAAAATCAAAGTCCCGTCCAGTTTTGGAGCCATGCAGACCCCGAAATCATGCCAAGCAGCCCAACAGCCTAACGGAGAAAAAAACCAATGCCCTCCGGACCCTTATATCGTTGTTCACGACAAATCCTCCTTCATCGACCAGCAAATCTTGAAGTTGCAAGAGACATCAGACATGGTTCCCATTGGTGAAATGCCCCGCCACATTCTATTGAGCGTCGACAGATACCTGTGTAACAAGGTGATCCCCGGAACACGATGCGACGTCGTCGGCGTTTACTCGATCTACCAGGCCAAGGTCAGAAACGCACCCTCCGCCAATAACGTTGCAATCAGAAACCCATACATGAGCGTTCTCGGAATCCACACAGACAGAGAGTCGGAAAACGGAGGCTTGAGCACTGTTTTCACTGAGGAAGAGGAGGAAGAGTTCATCGCTCTGTCCAGAACGGAAAACCTGTACGAAAGATTCTCCAACTCCATCGCCCCTTCAATTTACGGTAATCCAGATATCAAAAAAGCCATTGCCTGTCTATTAATGGGAGGATCGAAAAAATTGCTTCCAGATGGACTCAGATTGAGAGGTGACATTAACGTTCTTCTTTTAGGTGACCCGGGTACGGCCAAGTCTCAATTGCTGAAGTTTGTCGAGAAAGTGTCACCGATCTCAATCTACACCTCGGGTAAGGGTTCCTCGGCTGCCGGTCTCACGGCGTCGGTCCAAAGAGACCCAACGACCCGGGACTTTTATCTAGAGGGCGGTGCAATGGTCCTGGCAGACGGTGGTGTTGTTTGTATCGACGAGTTCGACAAGATGAGAGACGAGGACAGAGTCGCGATCCACGAGGCTATGGAACAACAAACCATTTCTATTGCAAAAGCCGGTATTACCACTGTTCTAAACTCCAGAACCTCGGTTCTAGCTGCTGCCAACCCGGTCTTTGGTAGGTACGATGACATGAAATCTCCAGGAGAGAACATCGACTTCCAAACAACCATTTTGTCGAGATTCGACATGATTTTCATTGTGAAAGACGAACACAATCAGCAAAGAGACACCGCCATTGCCCACCACGTGATGAACATCCATACCAACGGTGGCTCTGCTGAACAGCAGATCGAAGGAGAGATCCCGCTCAACAAAATGAAGAGATATATTCAGTACTGCAAGGTGAAATGTGCCCCAAGACTCTCCTACGAGGCCAGCGAGATGCTTTCGTCGCATTTTGTTGGTATCAGAAAAGAGGTCAAGTTGAAAGAAGCAAACTCGACAGAGCGTTCTTCTATTCCGATCACTGTCAGACAGTTGGAGGCAATTATTCGTATAACTGAGTCTTTGGCAAAGCTCGAGCTGTCTCCAATCGCCTCTGAAAGACACGTCGACGAAGCAATCAGACTGTTCAACGCCTCGACCATGGACGCTGTGAACGATGGAAACTCAGATACCACGCAGATCACCTCTGAGATCCACAAGATTGAGAGCGAAATCAAGAGAAGACTGCCTATCGGATGGTCTACTTCGTACAGTACTCTGAGAAGGCAGTTTGTTGAAAGAGGAACTTACTCTTTGGCAGCGTTGGAGAAAGCTTTGAACATACTTGAGAGAAAGGAAAGCATCCAACTTCGACATCAAAGATCCAATGTCTTCAGATGTGGTGTTTGATTCTGTTTTGGTTAGCGTTGTATATTTCTGTTTCTATTCAAACGACCACGTGAAATCCATCTTTACCTCTGGCCAGACCCCTCTGGACGATACTGGCAATCTCCGCCGGATCTGAGGTCACACCGGTGAGGTTCTCGTGGCCGTCCTCAGTGATCAATATATCATCCTCGATTCTCACACCCCCAACGTACATGTATTTCTCAACGACGCCGACCTGGATGAACTTGGACTTCTGCGGGTCATCCAACGCAGGTGCGAGTAGGAACGTAGAAAAGTACACTCCTGGCTCGTTGGTAACAACCATTCCGGGAACCAGCTTTCTTCTAAGTCTGAGGTACTTTAGCATTGGATTTGGATCGTTGTAGTCCGGATATCCGCCAACATCGTGGGTGTCCATTCCCAGCAGATGACCCAAACCGTGCGGGAAGAAGGAGAGGGAAACGTTGCTTTCAAAAATGTCTTGGGGGTCACCCTTGAAGAGACCCAGCTCGAGGAAACAACTGATCAAGGTCTTGTGAGCCAAGAAATGTAGCTCTTCCCATGAGACGCCTGGCTTGATTCGTTCCATCACGGCCGTCTGCATAGCCAAAACACACTGGTATATATCGAGATGCTCCGGAGTCCATTCTCCATTGATTGGGAAACACCTGGTCACGTCTGACGCATAGCATTCCCACTCCGCGCCGGCGTCGATCAAAACGGTCTCTTTTCCCTGCATAGAGTCGTCGTTCTTCACGTAGTGCAAAGTACCACAATTTGGGCCAGAACAACATATAGGGTCGTAGCTCTGGAACTTGGAGCCCTGTCTGATCGAGTGGTAGAGGAATTCAGCGTGAATGTGGCCCTCGTTCTTTTCTATTGGCAGGGCGGACATCACCGCCAGATGGGAATTATCCGTGATTCTGGCAGCATGGCGCATCAGGGCGACTTCGTACGAGTCCTTGATGAGCCTGGACTCGTCCAGGGCGTAAAAAAAGTCCTTGTCTGCTGGCACAACGTACTTCGCGTAGGGAGCAGAACTATACTCGTCCGTGTCGGTGGTGTAGATGTTGATCCCGTGTTCGTTGTACAACGAGCCCAGTTTGGCTGGAAGATCACTTGCAAAGTAAACCTTGTCCACGTCATATTTCTCCAGAGCCTGCTCCTTCGACAGCGGTAGCCCGCTCCAC
The DNA here is from genome assembly GCA_030674545.1 of Ogataea saltuana. NCBI lineage: Eukaryota > Fungi > Ascomycota > Pichiomycetes > Pichiales > Pichiaceae > Ogataea > Ogataea saltuana. The sequence continues at coordinate 331,079 of JAKTYV010000012.1, forward strand.
ATGATGTCATCGGCGTCCACGTCTGGAAGAAAGAGTACCAGCTGGTCCGATTTTAAGACGTACAGCACGAAACAGCCGCTGAGCTGATTAACACCTGTCAAATAATGGAAATATCTGTTTTGTCTCAACGGCGCTGTCTGGTCGCAGTATGGGTACAATTTTAAGCTTGCTCCCGCTATGAAGAAGGCACTTGAATCGGCTTTGTCTGGCTGCCTAGCCACAAAGTGCTCTTTCACCTGGCGAGCATGGCTTTTGGCGGGATATTTGAGTCCCCTGATCTCCTGTGGGCCTTCCTCCATACTCTCGAGCTAAAAAGTGCTTTACAAATACTTTATCGTGATGATGTTGGAAAGAAAGCGGTATAAAAAGAAGACAAGACAACCAACTAATTTCATTATAGGCTGTTAAAGTTTCCCCTTTTTTGGCGAGGAAAAGTATTTTTTTTTTTTCTTTCAAAAGCCAAACGGCTGCCGTGCCAGTGAACGGAGATCACTCCGACAAAAGATAACAGAAATTGCACGTGATACTGCGATGGGGGAAGAGAGAGCGCATAAAAGACAGCGATTGCAAACTCCCGACTCGACGGGCGAGGATGACTCGGGCTCAGAGTCTGATGTCTTCTACAGCGTGATGGATGAAAGCACGTCCGAGGCGCTCACGCCAAACCAACCAAACCGGTCACAGTTGTATCTCGAAACGATCAACCGTCGCGTCTTGGACTTTGACTTCGAGAAAGTATGCTCGGTGTCGCTGTCTAATTCAAACATCTACGGCTGTTTGGTGTGCAATAAGTACTTCCGGGGCCGGTCCACCAACAGCGAATGTTTTCTGCACTCCATCAACGAGGACCACCACGTGTTCATCAGCTTCAGCTCACTCAAGTTTTACATCCTCCCCGAAAACTACGAGCTGGACGAGAAAACAGCCACCTCCCTCAACGACATAAGACGACTCGTCAACCCGACCTACTCCGTTCAGGAAATCAAACAGCTCTACTCCAGCACCGCCTTGAAACAGGATTTGAGCGGCAGGAAGTATATGCCGGGGTACATTGGGATGAACAACATTGCGTGCAACGACTACTCGAACGTTGTGCTACAGGCCCTGACACATGTGAGCCCGCTGAGGGACTATCTTCTGCTCAACGAGGCGGAGTTCACAACGCTGGATCTGGTTAGTAAAGTGTCGCTTCTGACTAGAAAAATATTCTCCAGCCACCTTTTCAAGCCACACATTTCCTCGCACGAGCTTATGCAGTACATCGCCACATTGACTAACAAGCGGTTTTCGTTGCACCGTCAGAGTGAGCCGAAGGACTTTTTGGTCTGGCTGTTGAACAAGCTGCACCAGGAGCTGCAGTCGCAGCTCCGCGAACCGATTGTTTCCAAGCTGTTCCAGGGGAAGCTGCTGACGGCGGCGAAAACCAAAGCGAAATTCTGGCTCCTATCGCTGTCTCTGCCATCGATAACGCTGTTCAGAGACGGAACGAAACTCGACATCCCACAGGTGGAGGTGGAGCAGCTTATTTCGCATAAAAAGTACCAGTTTGTTAGACTGCCCAAGATTCTCGTCCTATACATAGACCGCAAAAACGAGGAGCAGAAGATCGCCGGAGTCAACGGATCCAACATCAACCCGACGATAGTCAAGTTCGACCCGTCGCAGTTGGTACTCGAGGACCAAAAGTACAGACTGATTGCCAACGTGGTCTGCGAGGTCGAGTCCAGCGACGACACGATGCTGTCCGAGGGACAATCTCCGAGACCGGAGAACGCCCACTACAAAGTTCAGCTACTGGACCAGGTGAGAAACGAGTGGCAGCAGATCGATGACCTGGACGTCCAGACCATCGAAAAAGACCTCATGTTTCTCAACCAGTCGCACCTGCAGTTCTGGGAACAGATATAGAACGCAACTCTAACATTAATAAACACCGCGAACAAACTACTGGATGGCCAGTCTGTTCACATTTCCTGTCACTATCGATACAGTGTTTTCGTCAATGAGACTCTCTGCGGTCTCGGCCAGATGCTTCTTCGGGTCCTGTTTACCGACGTATCTGGTCTTGAGCTGGTCTTCCGACAGCTCCTTCTCCTCAACAACCCTCTCGACGTACTGTTTGGCGATCTTCACCATTCTCTTCGACGCGTCCAGATTGCTGCACTCCTTGTCGTTGTAATCGTGCAGCCTCAAACCGGTAGTCCACTCCTTCTTGTGCAAGTTCAGCAGCATGTCTGTCTCCTTGGAGGTCTTCCTGTAGTCGATGTTCAGAGAGTAGTAGTTTCTGTTCAGGCCGTGGATCAGAGCCTGGATCGTGGGCTTGTTCAACAACCCAACATTCGACGTGGTCTGTCTTGGCTCCTGGCCTAACATGAGCGTCTGCGACGATATCGATCTGAACGCATCTATCACCACCTTTCCCTTGACAGACTGGATGGGGTCTATAACCACAGCCACCGATCTAGGGTTCAGCTGCTCAAATGACTGCTGCGTGTTCACGTCCACAGAGGACAGCCAACATCCAAAACCAGGGTGCGAGTGGTACCACCCAACCACCATCTGGTCTCTGCCGGTCTGCTTCAGCATGTCCATCATCTTGGTCTGGAACACGTCGTCAACCGCCTCCACAGAAACACCCGTACCCGACTGAGGCATGGCAAAAACATCCACCACGTGGATCGTGAAGTCATCGATAAAGTCCCCCAACATGAGGCCCATCACCTCCATCGGGACACCTGCTCTTCCGTGCTTCAGCATCTTGAGAAGAGCCAGAGACGATATGTACACAGTTTCGGCGTTGTCGATGGCCGGCTGGTCTTGCTGCTGGCCGCCGCCAAGGCCGCCCATTCTGCTGCCGAGCAGCGATTGTAGTCTGTCCATTGTGTGGTGCTGTACTTGACTTCGGTGGGCGTGTCAGCAGAAGAGAGCCCCGCTGTGGAGTGAGTGGCAAAATCAACCTCTTGAGAAAACAGGAAAAACTCCATCCAAACGCCGCTGACACGGGGCAGAAAATGGCAGAAGCGTATCTTCTCACGATGCACAGCCCGGAAAACGTTGCGTCAAAAAAAGTGGATAAAATAAAGCGACTGGAAGCGGTCTTTTGTGGGGCGATTGACTGGAGGCTTTTGTCCAAGATAAACAGTCGCTGCGTCTGCCACTCAATTACACGAAGAAGCCGTCCTGTCATCAGCATAGCGTCAAATCCGCAACTTCCGTATTCCGCCTGCGATGACCGCCGGAGAACAAGATACGGTCGCTCCGGACCGATACCGGGACGACGACTCGAGCAACGACCCTCTGTTGGGGGACTCGCGCCACCGAGCGGAGCCCGTGCAGCCAGTCACAACGAGCGCAGAGATCTTTGGGTGGAGTCTGTACGCATGGGCCGCAGAGCCGTTTATTGTCAGCGTGGTGGGGACGTATGTCCCGCTGCTGCTTGAGCAGATAGCCCGGGACAACGGGGTCTGGTTCAGCGACAAGCTAACCCCGTGTCGTGGGAAACAGGACCCGTCGGTTCCACTGCCTCCTGCGGGCCTGGAAGGCCGGGGGTTGGTAGTTTCGTCGCGCGAAGACGCCTGTGTTCTGCCCCTGTTCGGAGGCCGCATCTACATCGACACCTCGTCATACGCACTGTACACGTTCTCGCTGTCCGTTTTGTTCCAGACGGTTCTGGTGATCTCTATGTCCGGGGCCGCAGATCGCGGCTCCCACCGCAAGACGCTGCTCATTGCGTTTGGCATTTTCGGCGGGCTCAGCACGATGGCGTACTGGTTTCTGCAGCCGCAGAGCTACTACACGGCCTCCTTTTTGGCCATCATCGCCAACGGGGCGTTCGGCTGCGTCAACGTGTGCGGAAACTCATTTCTGTCGCTGTTGGTCAATAATCACGCGGCCGTGCGGACGCTCGACCCAAACGACCCTTCCCGTCTCGCCAAGACAGGCGAAGTTTCCGCCCGAATCAGCGGAATCTGCGCAGCCTCAGGCTACGTCTCTGCCCTCCTCGTCCAGATCCTCACGATGCTCATGATTCTCCATATCAGACACAACCCAAACGTCGACCCGCTCATCTACCCCATCAAGATAGTCGTTGGTTTTGTCGGTCTGTGGTGGGTTCTGTTCCAGGCCCCCGTCTACTTCCTGCTGAAGACAAGACCGTCAAAAGAGCTCCTTCTGGTCAGAGCAAAAAGGCCGGCCTTCGCCGTCCCAAATTACCACCTCGAGCTGTTCAAGTACCGGCTCCGCATTTTCAAGGCTTACGTAATGCACGGCTACAGGACCCTTTATTACGCAGTCAAGGCCGCGTCGCAGTTGAGGGACATCTGTGCGTTTTTGCTGGGCTGGTTCATCATCTCGGACTCTCTCACCACTATCAACTCCACAGCCATCTTATTTGCGAAGTCTGACCTAAGCATGTCGACGCTGCAGCTGTCGCAAATTGGCATTCTCACAATGATATCGGCGATTGCCGGGTCCATTCTCATCCCAAACGTGATACAGCCCTACCTGAGGCTCCAGCTCAAGCAGACGATGGTGCTGATTGTGATCTGGGCCTCTGCCATTCCCCTGTACGGCATTCTGGGATTTTTCATCACCTCCATCGGACTCCACCACCCAGTGGAAATGTACATACTGGCGATATGGTATGGCTTTTCTTTGGGAGGAGTGGCTACCGTTTCCAGGTCGCTGTACTCGATGCTCATCCCCAAGGGACAGGAGTCAGTTTTCTTCGCACTGTTCAGCATTACAGATAAAGGCTCGTCCATAATAGGACCCATTCTCGTGGGAATGGTGATCGATTACACGCACGACATCCGCAAGTGTTTCTGGGTTCTCTTCGCGCTGCTGGTGGCCGCGGTTCCGGTATTCCGGTACGGACTGGACCTGGACAGAGGAATCCAGGAAGCCAGCGTTCTGGAGATGGCCGCGGAAGAGTCTTCAGACGATTAAGCAGGCCCGGCCACCAACAAAATAAAGTAGATAAATTGAAAAAGTCGATAAATAACACCTCATATCCCGTTCCTAAAATCCCCATATGTTCACTATCCCGTCGTCTCCGCAGCTGGCCCATTCGTAATCGTCGTATTCGTCGTCCTGAGACGGCTTCCAGTCTATGCAGTTGATCAAAGACTTGTGTCCTTGCAAACATTCAACCAGGTTCCCATACTTTTTGTTCCATATGTAAATCAACCCGTCTTCGCTTCCGCTTAGAACCAGGTTCTTGTCGGTAAGACAACCACGTATAATGTAGTCGGATTGTCGCAATCCGTAGTACTTGTTAGCCAGATATGGCCGGGAACAGTCTGCCACATTCCAGAGCTGCAGCTCGTCAGACTTGACGTTGATCAAGCAGTGGTCAGGATCTCCGGGGGATCTCGTGATCGAGGTGAGTTTCTTGTCCAGGCTCACCGTACTCGCCAGCTTGTAATCAGGAGACGTCAGGTCGTAGATCAGTAGCTGACAAGAGTGTGTTATCACCAGCAGTTTCTCGTCGTTGATGATGGTCAAATCGTCAACCCTGTGCTCTATATCAAAATCGTAAACGAGTTCACCGTCTAAATTGAAGATGGTCAGCTTCCTGTCGGGGGAACCGAGGATAAACTGATCGTTCCGGGCGAAAAACTCAATTGACCAGATCCTCAAGTTTGAGTGGAAGAAATCCTTGTTGGAGATGGTGGTCAGACAGTTACCTGACTCCACGTCCCAAACTTTGATCGTCTGGTCAAACGAAGAAGTGATCAATTTCGAGTCATCGCTTGACCAGGAGACATACATGATGGTTTCATCGTGGCCAGAGAGCTCTTTATATATCTTGTAGCTGTCATCGGTCTTGTAGATCGTTACCGTCCTGTCCACCGAGGCACTCGCCAGATACTTGCCGTTGTTTGAGTATCTCACGAACCAACACTCGTTGGCGTGGTCGTGCAGCCGGAATTTCAGGTTTTTTGGAAATCGTTTGTTTCCTGCTTTAGAGATGTCCTGGAACAACGTTAGTCCTTCCGTGTTTTCCTTCGTCGGCAAGTAATAAGGACTGTTCACCTGCTGATATGCCAATGATTGCTGGACCAGCTCCACCAGTCTGTTCTGGGGCACAATTTTGTCCGAGGGCAGCAATGAAACCACCTCAGCAACCAAGTTAGCTCTAGATTGGGCGTAATCGCTGCCTATTTGCCAACCAACCTCCTGTAAAAGTCTCTTCGTGCTGCTGTTTTCTGATAGATCCAAACCCGAGACTTTCTCACGCTCCCCGAGATCCACCAACAAAGAGCTCAGTTTTCGACTGAGAGAATTTTCCTGGCCTTCTCCCAGACTCTGATTGTTGAACGTTCTCAAGAGCCTCAGCGATTTGCTGTTGTTCCTCTCAATGATAAGACTCTCCAGAAACAGTCTCTTCTTGATCAATGTCTCCACTAGTGCGGTAATTTCCGGGAGTTTCCGAGCTTCCTGGTCGGGAAAAAGGCTCTCCACCAGACTAGATACCTTCCGAAAGTAGTTCTCGTCCTCCAGGCTGACACCGGTATCGTGCAGAAGTTCCACCAGTTGCTCAGTGCGCTTATCTGTCAGGGGCAGCCCGGTAATATCCACCAGGGAGCGCGAAACGTCGCCAAAGGGCCCTCCAAGATTGTCCAGGTACTGTATCACGAGTTTGAGCAGCTGTTCATTGCCGATGTGGCCCAAAGAGGCGCTCAAAGGCGACTTGAGAATCGCCTCCACCGCGGGCTTTGACCCGTTTCCGTTGCGAACGAACGGTGCCACTGCTGAATTGTTGCCCTTTGAGGGCACAGACAGCCGTCTTTTAGAGGACATTGTCAACAAAGGCGGAAGTTGGAGACAATTTCAGGAAAAAGGGGCAATAGTTTTCTGATGCAAAAGAGGGTTTGTCTTTTGTGGGTGAGATTTCCTTGTTCTAGCAGCAGGGGAAATTAGCAAAGGAAACTGTCACGTGATGAGGAACACGTGAATGCATCGCCACCGCCGCCCTCGACTGCGCCTGCCGAGGCGCGTTCGAGGGCAAAAACGTCGTGCGCCGGCAAACTCTAGTCCCTGAAGGTGATCTGGCAGTACCGTGGAGGAAAAACATCTACTTTCTCACCAGGACAAGATATTGCTCTTCCCCGTCGTGACAAGTGAGGTTAGATCTATAACAGAAACCCATTTACCATACAAACAGCATGAAGTTATTTGGATTGACTACATTGACCAGCATCCTGGCCGCCCTCACAGTGGTGAGCGCCACCGAAGAGCCAGCAGTTGCCTCGCCAGACTCGGCGGTGGTGAAGCTGACGGCCGACACTTTCGAGAGCTTCATCAAGGAGAACCCATTGGTTCTGGCGGAGTTTTTTGCGCCATGGTGTGGCCACTGCAAGAAGCTGGGTCCAGAATTCAGCGCAGCCGCAGACCAGCTGGTGGAGAAGAACATCAAGCTTGCACAGATCGACTGTACCGAGGAAAGAGATCTGTGTTCGTCGCACGGAATCAAAGGATACCCAACTTTGAAGGTGTTCAGGGGCGCTAGTGAGCCTGCTGACTACCAAGGCGCCAGAGAACAGGAAGCTATTGTCAGTCAAATGATCAAGCTTTCTTTACCTGCTGTTTCCGTCATTGAGGATTCTGCCGACCTGTTTGATACCATTGCAGAAGTCTCCGACGCCCTCATTGTGCAAGTGTTTCCAGCGGGAGCTGCTCAGTCTTCCAACGAGACGTTCTACGAAGTCGCCAACGAACTGAGAAACGACTTTGTTTTTGTCTCCACCACTAACGAGGGGTACGTGAAAAAGTACGCGAAGGACTCAAAGTCACCTGCTTATGTCATCTTCAGGCAAGGAGAAAAGGTTGAAGATGCCTCCACATACACCGGAAAGACTGTTGACGACACTCACTTGAAGCAGTTCATCAATACCGAAACCAAACCTCTGTTTGGTGAAATCACCGGCAATACTTTCAAGACCTACATGGAGGCCGAGCTTCCTTTGGCGTACTTTTTCTGGGACGAAGAGTCTCAAAGGGCCGAAGTCGCTGACATCATCACCGAGCTGGCCAAGAAGTTTAGAGGAGAGATGAACTTTGTTGGTTTGGAAGCCAAGAGATACGGTATGCATGCCAAGAACCTCAACATGGAGGAAAAGTTCCCCTTGTTCGCCATCCACGATTTGACCGGAAACCTCAAGTACGGTATTTCTCAAGAGTCTGATCTTGACGTCAAGGAAATCCCTAAGTTCGTTGAGGATTTCAAGAAGGGCAAGTTGCAAGCAATTGTCAAGTCTGAGCCAATTCCAGAAGTCCAAGAGGAGGCCGTGTACCACCTGGTTGGACACGAGCACGACGCCATCACCAAGCAGAAGAAGGACGTTTTGGTTGAGTACTACGCCCCATGGTGTGGACACTGCAAGAAGCTGGCTCCAACTTACGAAATTTTGGCCAGCATCTACCAGAACGACACTGATGCCAAGGAAAAGGTTGTGATTGCCAAGATTGACCACACTGCCAACGATGTTGCCGGTGTCGACATCGCCGGTTATCCAACCATCATCTTGTATCCTGGTGACGAATCTGAGCCGGTTGTGTACGAGGGTTCTAGAACTCTAGAGGCTCTCAGTTCATTCATCAAGGAGAAGGGTTCGAACGGCGTTGACGCTTTGTCCATCAAGGAATCGCGTGTTGAAAAAGAAGCCGATGCTCAAGCCGATGCTCCTGACGCTGGCGTGGCTCACGACGAGTTGTAAGTTTTGAGTTAGGAGAATTCAAAAAAAGTCGAGCGTTTCTTCAGTTTCCATTTCCTGTAATTCTACCGAGATGTTTTGACAGATTATATACTATACATATCAATCAAGCTGTAATGGTAACAGAAGCTGCTTTTGAAAGTCGGTTCATTATGGCCAATCCATGGTCGATTTCCTCGACACCCTCGACAAAGATGTAGTCAAAGGATTGCTGATCCAAGTCTCGCAACGATGAAAAGAGGTTTTTTTGAATCTCTTCCCCAGTAAGTCCTAAGGTTTTGTCTGCCTGAAAGATTTCATTAATCTCGCTGGCCGGGGAAAATTTCAAGCTTCGAAGAAGAGCTACTTTCTTGCCCGAGAAATCCTGAGACTTGAGATATTCGTTAACTTTTTGACGACCGTCACCGCAACGCAGAAACAAAATCACCTTTGCGGTTGGGGAGTAGTGTCTGTATTTCATTCCCGGAGTTCGAACAGGCTCCAATTTTCCAGCCGTTTTTTTCGCTAAAATAATGTTTTCCCAGGCTGGCCCCCCCGTACTTTTAATCTCCTCGAGAGAAATTCCGCCGGGTCTCAACAGCATCGGAGGGTTGCACAATCCGTCGACAACGGTACTTTCCAGCCCAACGTCGCAGGCACCCCCGTCCAAAATCAGGGGGATTTTCCCACGCAGATCGTGGTAGACATGAGATGCCTGGGTAGGAGATGGTCTAGTGGAAGCATTAGCAGAAGGAGCAGCCAGGGGAAGATCGCTGAGGTAGATTAAAGCTCTCGCCACAGGATTGCTCGGAATCCTCACAGCGAAAGTGGATTGCCCCGAGGTCACGAGGGGCGAAATTGGGGAATCGTCGCGGTTCTTGGGCATGTGTAAAAGAATTGTCAAGGGACCAGGCCAGAACTTTTCAATCAATGGCTTGTATATTTCTGGTATTTTCTGGCCGGGAGCAAGAAGCCTGCGTTCCAGCTGGTCAATCGTAGCAACGTGCGAAATCAGCGGATTGTCCGATGGTCTATTCTTTGCCCTGTATATTGACTTGACGCTTTCGGAATTTAATGATGACGCCCCAAGTCCATATACGGTCTCTGTGGGGAAACCAACCGCTTGATTTGTAGTGATCAGGATCTCAGCTGCTTTCCGGATGTTTTTTTCGCTCGTTTCATCCGAGATAGTCAGTTTCGACCCGCCATTTGTGAATTTGATCGATGCGGGATCAACGGTCAAGACTTGCGTCTCAAAGAGAGACTCCGTGGCTGTACGCGATGAATCAGTCATAAGTCTTCTTCCCTGCCACAGTTTGCTGTTGTAGGACAAAATCGACCTATTCAGAAATGCTTGAGTGATCAAAGTCGTCTTAGAATGTGGAACAGTACTCTGGTGTTCAGATCAGCAGTAAAACACCTATCTCACTCGGTTCAAGTAGTAATCTCATCAATATGATACTCAGAGATGCTACTCACAGTTGCAATTTTTCACTTCGCAAAAAATATTTTTTGAAGGCAGTGCAGGATCGAGGTGCTGGCGAAGGTGAGGGAACAACCATATACAGGGTTGGATTAAATCTGGTGGGCTCGAGCCGCCCGTCTGTAGGATACAGGTTGATCACTACCGACAGTTAGACAAATCTGAGAAACAGCAACACAGTACATCAGAGGTTTTTGAGAAAGGCCTTCGGTAGTCACGTGATCAATATCATGCTGGTTGAATATTGTCAATACGTTGTTTTTCTTCGATCAGAAACAAATTTCAAACTCAATTTATTAGACCAAATCAACTCGAATCAGATCTCTTCAAGTCAAATTGAACGCGTTTGACTTTTCCAAGCAGAATAGCCCTAAATATGTTTGGATTTGCGAAAAAACTAGTCAATACACTTGAAACTCAGGCGACAAATTACCTCAATGTTTCGGGGGCTCAAGATGACGGTTTCTCAAACAACAAGGTTGGGCTTAGAGTGGTGGCTGTCGACAAGAACTCCATTGCGAGCAGGTACGGATTTGAAAGTTGGTTTGATTTTATTATTTCTATCAATGGCTACGAGTTGACTTCGTTCCTGGAATCGAATGCCCCTGCAGATTCAAACCCCTACTCGGCATACCAAACCGAGCCCCAACCACAATCCGAATCTAGCTCTGCAGATTATTCAAGATTACTCAATTATTTAGCAACAGAGGTGAATACTTACAAGACTGACCTGAAATTCAAGACGTGGTCTGCGAAAGGAGGAATAACCAGGGAAATTGTCATCCCCAACCATGAATTCACATCTTCTACCAACGATCAACTTGATGAGATCTCTATTTCCCCTGACAGAACAGCTTCAACTTCGGGGAATGTCGTGCAGAACTCAGCTTTCAAAAGGCTCCAGTTGACAGTGCAATTGTCTTCGACGGAGTCCGCTTTCCACGTGTGGCACGTGCTTCGAGTTCAGCCTAACTCACCTGCTTATCTTGCTGGAATAATGCCTGATGAGTACATTGTCAACTGTGAGGGTGGGCTCCTGGCCACCGGTGGAGAAGATCTGTTGGGCCGGGTGATTCACTCCATCTATTACAAGCGTAGAGCGCAACAGGTTGCGGCTGCTCAGGGCCTAAATGGAGTGGCAGACTCCGCACAATTGTTGGAGCAAGCAAACTCTCCTTGTTCTGTTGTACTGTATGTCTACAACCACGACTATGATGTGGTGAGACCTGTCACGGTGTACCCCAACGACCAATGGAGTGGCAAAGGACTTCTTGGATGCGATATTGGATATGGATTGTTGCACAGAATACCCGAGGTGATTGGGAAGTTTCAAAAGCAACAGGACGTTGATTCAGACATTGACTTGACCCCCGGTGGGGTCATGTTCAACCAATCGGAAAATAGCCAAGCTGATTTGGACTCGGAGCCGGCTTCAGAAAACTTGCTCACACCCGCTGCTCATGCCCCTTCATTCGGAACACAGTCACTACAGCCCGTCGAGACTTCACAAGCGCCATCCACCAGACGGACTAAAAAGACAAACAAATACGTTAAAGCGAGCGGTGACTTGTCGTCCTATTTCGAAGAGGAGACAGCCAAATCCAAGGAGATAGACGGAGACAGGAAACCCGACTTTGGCAACGAGATTCCTGCTCCTCCAAAGGTTAATAAATGATTCAAATGCTCAAGTGAATTGTCTTTTCCATTCTAGTCGTTCTTGCTGTAGGGTGACAACGCGTTTTTTGCTGTAGAAAGAGTCTTTCAAGGAGAGGATTTCACAGATTTTGAGCTGCAATAACCAATTCAAAACGTTGATGTCACGCAGCACAGACACAAGTAAAAAGTAGCATGCCCCAAGGGTTGTTCCAAGTAACGCTCCCACCCAGATTTGCGCCAAGTTGTGGTATTCGAACCTGTATCTAGAGTAGAACACTGAAAACTGAAGCAAATTGAGCGCAGAAATGGCCATGTATCTGGTTTTCCTAGAAAGGGGAACGGGCCATTGATAAATGACCTTGAGTGTCATGTAGGTTGCAAAAAATGCGACAAACTGGGAGTGCGAAGAGGGCATACCGTACACTAAGTTTCCGTCTTTTTTGAATATTTGTCCGTTGATTGGTCTTTCGTACTTGACCAGCCGCTTCACCAAACAGCTGATCATATCATTGACTACCTGACCGCCCGCGATAATACAGCTTTCCAGCTCTCTCGTTACCACGAACCAAGAGAAGATGAACACCAGAATAAGCACAGGGCTGATTGAGAACAGGGCCACGACCAGGCTCACAAAACTCGACTCCTCGTACAAAATGTACGTGTGATCAAATGGGACGAGCTCCAGATTTTTTGAGGCCATTTCAAGGTGTAATGAGAAGGAATTGACCAGAGTATTAGAAAACCAGAAGACAAAAGAGAACAAATGGGATTTAAATTGAGAACAAGACAAAATAAATTAAATTTCGTAGGGTTTTGTGGGAAAACAAATAAAGAAAAAATAAATGAAAGAATTTAGATCATTATAAATACTCGGTTCTTTGTTCCATTTTTCCTATCTTGATTCTCATCAGATTCAGGATTTTTTCGTGGTATGGCTACTGAAGGTGTTGTTGACAGCTCACGGAATGCTCGGGAAATTGCAGAGAAGCTGAAATCACAACCTGACGTCGAACTATTGGGTAGATTGTTGGAGAGTTTGGTGAAATCTAAGAAAAATGACCAAATACTGCTTGAAGTTGTTTCGGTTCTGATAAACTATACCATACCGCAAATATACGAACTGATTGAGCCTCGACTCAAATCTTTGATAACTTGTTTGTTGAGCCATAGGATAGGATTGAGTCAGCTGGTCATTAAGGTCCGATCGGACGAGAACAGACTAATCTACTCGCATGTGCTGACAGATGTGGTCGAGTCGTCGTCTTTTGGGGCCGTCTTCGATGGGGTTAGGAGAGCTAACCTGGTAGAGATGAAATCTTTGCTTGTTCACAAAATCCATGATGCGCTAAATCAGGTTTTTTTGGATACCAAGGATGATAAGCTGGATCGAGTCACCAGGGAATATCCTTGGATTGTACAGCTGCACGTTCTGAAAGCCCACAAAACGCTGTTAGAGATGAACAGTTTCTGGCAGCTATTCAATGGCTGTTTTTCACTTCAATTGAGCTTGTTCGACCGCTATTTCCAGTCCCAAGAACTGCTTTTAAGCTTGATCCAGATATTCAACAACTCAAACGACTACACCTTCATCAAACAACTGATCGTCTATCTTAACTCAAAGATGACCAGCAAAAACTCTCCAGCGTACTTGGAAGTATTAAGAGCACTGGAGATTAAAGACTTGAGTCGGTTGCTGGGCTCTGCGCTGAGCTCCCCTAACATCGAAGTCCCCAAAGTTTTCATTAGTCTTAGTGCCTCAGAAACACCCTCTATCATTAGAAATCAATTGAGGTGTTACTTGGAAACAGCATCGGCCCCAAGGTATATCCGCCAGACGCCTTTTTCAGAACAAGAACGACTAACCAAAGTCATTTCTATGCTTTTAATGAACACTTCCAAAGAGGACGTACTGAAACTGTCAAGCGAATCTGTCTTTCTCGAGTCGATCACCAACCGGTTGGAATCGAACTCCCCGCAGATTAGATCTTTGGGGATGATCGTGGGAGATTTAGTTTACAAAAAAATCAATGACGGAAAGCCAATGTTTGACATTCCTGATCACATAGCAAGACAGGAGGTTTTTCTCCAAAACCTTCAACTACCTTCCTTATACAAGGAAATCGACATAAAGGGTTGTTTGGAGGTCATTAACACGCCCGAAAGTCGGGTCGTTATGGCTAAAGCTCCCCAAAGCCTAAAAGTCTCTGAGAAGTTGGTCTCATCAAAACTTGACTCGGATTCTGAAGACTCTGATGACGAACCCGAAGACACACCTGTTTCCCACACGAAAAAAAAGGTTCCTGTCCCTGTGTATCTGAAGGAGGTGATTTCGTACCTCCAGGCAGAGGCTGGAAAAGACCAACTCGCGTATGAGAAGCATCGGATTATCTACAGCATGTTCTCGCAACTGGTGCGAACGAAAGCAAAATCGGAAGAGCTGAAATTTTATAGCGACTCTCTGCTCGATCTTATTCTTGGATTGGCAAATACGTACAATTTCGAGGAGTTTGAGTCGTGGAAACTTTCCTCACTGATAGCCATCACCACCGGAGATTTTGACTCATCCACCGAGTTTCTCATCAAGTCTTTCGTGAGTGGAGATTTGTCCTTGAGCATAAGGGTTCAAATTTTAAGTTGTTTGAGTTTGAGCACCCGAGAGCTTTGTGGTTTCGAAGACGACTTTGTGCAAGGGAAAAACAAGTTAGAAAATGTCGGGCCACGTCTATTGCCTTCAATGTTGCATGAGCAATTCCTTCTCTATGATGACGATCAGGAAAAACAGACGAAACAGCTGAAAGGACTCAGTGAGGATGTTTCAAAATTGAATCTTACAGGAACAGTTACTCGAGTTTCCTCCAAGTTGAAGAAGAATGACAAAATCAAAGCTAAGACCAAAGACACGAGGTTCATCAATAACCAGCTTCCGAGGCTCTTTTTTTCGTTGGCTTCTGTGTGGCGTGTGGTTTGCTCCAAAACGGGCAAAGGATTTCAAATTGGTCACTTTTCGCCTATACTAAATTCCCACTTTTTGAAGACCATTTCCATCATCCTCGACTGCGCAATTCCGTCCTCGACACAGCTCATTGAAATGATAGGGGATCTGTTGAGCGTTGTTATTGATCAACTGAGGCTTCTTTTGGCATCCTACGAAGACTTGATATTTGAGGCTGTGCTGGCATCTATGAGGACTATTTTGCAGTTTGAGAACAGGAAACTTCTTATTACTGCATTTACAGATGATCTACTGCTGGTGAAAGGGTACCTTGAGTCAATCTATCAGAGTGGACTGATTCTCGAAAATGTCTCCGCAAACAATTGTGGCCTGCTCCTCAACCAAATGGGTGAGCTCTTTAAGGGTTGAGCTACCTCATGTGATCCCGGGCTGCGGGTTAAGGGGGATTTAATCCCGTCAAATTTAATTGTGCCACATCCCACAATAATGGTCGGGCAAGAGGCATCTGATACGAGTAAATGAGGTACGAGAGTGCGGGGGAGATTGTGAAATATAGGGAGATCCGCTGATCGTTCCGTAGATATTTGAGACACATCGAATCAGATGAATTTTATGATATAATCCCGGTTCCGAAGGTTTCTAATCTGCACGCCGAGAAGCAGAATCGTCCCAGCTTGGCAGTCTTGGCTATCCAGGGTCGGCGTCGAACAAGGACTGTAGGGTAACTACCGTATTGCTCGAAACGGCAAATGATGGACGTTGTGTTCCGGAAAAAACCGTTGGTTAAGATCAAGCACACTTTCGGACTACATGGATGAGTCTGTCAAACACGGAGTGAATGACCCTTGAAGCGCCAGATAAATTTAAAACGTAGGAGCTCGGCGACAGCGATGATTGTCTGAAGATTATTTGGCATTGTTGAAACCCCAGACTGCCCTGCGCGAAACCTCTAGTATCTGGAAACAGATCTGAAAACGGTTGCAACTATTGGCCCGGATAATCCTGGTCTCGAGCACCAAGTTTGGAGAAAAAAGCCAGGTGAAAATTTTTATCCGCATACAGGAGCTCTCCGCGCTATTAACTGTAGCTTGGACCAAGAGGAATAATAGGGCTATTGTAACTTCTGGCCACTTACATGCAAACTTTATTTGATTACAGTTTACGTGACTCCGGAGCTCTGTGGAGCAGCCGAGTGTGCATGGGCTTGCACTAGCAGGAGATGCAAGGGTTTTATATTTGGCAAGAGATTCGAGTCAATGGCTGGCCAGCCGATCGCAAACACAAAAGAATTACTTTACTGCTACCGCCTCACCTGGCTTCATAAAGAACAGAGTCATAGTTGCTACGTCGCCAGGCAGCGGGGAAACGAAGCAATAAGCCGTATCGCTGGATCTGAAGCCTTTCCCCGATGGAGCAGTGTGCATGCCAAGCTCGTATCTACCTCCGCTTAGAAAAAAAGAATTGGCAAACTTGGCAATTGTTAACGGGGTGTGGGGTTCTCCGCCCGGAATACCCCTCACCTCGGAGAATACTAGCTAGTGCTGAAGTGAGATATCAGGCTGCCGGGCGGGCTTCTCGCCCAAACGGGATGAGACCGGCACGCACTTTCGAAAACCTGCAGCTGCTAAACCTGTGATAGCGGGCAGACCTGCATCCCTTTCTCCAGAATCTGCAGGCTTGACAATAGGCACAGAAATTTTGTTTTTGCAGCTGGTTGTCGCAGCTTTTTTCCCAAGAGTATATAGCAACCCTTGAGGACGGAGCAGAACATAACTGGAAGCTCGACCATTTCTAGGTTTGAATCGCAAATCCAGTGAAACAAATATCCAAAATGCACACAGATCTGGAATCGATGTCCTCGAAAGAGGAAGACCTCAACAACCAGACGCAGGCTGAGGTTGCTCCGGTCCACATCCAGCCAAAGCCAGACTTCCACTTGTCCAGCATTTCTGAGTATGCCAGAAGCAGATTCACCCAGCTGCTTCCTAACAAGGAGATGATGGTGGCCAACAAGCATCTTTTGAACCCACTCCCGGGCCTGAGACAGATTCCGTACAAGCAATGGCTGATGATTTGCTCGGCTTTCCTGGCCTGGTCTTGGGACGCTTACGACTTCTTTTCGATCTCGTTGAACGCCTCGCAGCTGGCTGAGGATTTCGACAAGACCGTCAAGGACATTACGTGGGGTATCACCCTTGTGCTCATGCTGAGATCGGTGGGGGGTATTGTTTTTGGATACCTTGGTGACAAGTACGGCAGAAAATACCCGCTCTGTGTCAACATTCTTCTCATGGCTGCGTTGCAATTCGGTACCTACGGTATCAAGACATACAAACAGTTCCTCGGTGTGAGAGCTGTTTTCGGTGTTCTTCTTGGAGGTATTTACGGTAACGCTGCTGCTACTGCCCTTGACGACTGTCCAGCGGAAGCCAGGGGGTTCATCTCTGGGCTTTTGCAACAAGGTTACGCTTTTGGATACCTCCTGGCTGTTGTTTTCACTAGGGCTCTCGCTGACAATGTCGCCATGCGCTGGAAGGCCATGTACCTGCTCGGTGGTGGTATTTCCTGTCTGATTTTTGTCTTCAGAATGCTCTTGCCAGACACTCAAGCTTTTTCCCGCCAGAAGGAGATCGAAAAATACAACATCGAGCATTGTGTTCCGCAAAAAACGTTCAAGCAAAAGGCCGTGGGCTCTCTCAAGATCTACTGGCTGATGATCATCTACTTGGTTCTCCTCATGGGTGGTTTCAACTTTATGTCCCATGGTTCCCAAGACTTGTACCCAACTCTGTTGACCAAGCAGTACAACTTCTCCTCCGATAGATCCACTGTTACCAACTGTGTTGCCAACATCGGTGCTATCACCGGAGGTATTATTGTCGGACACTTCTCCAACTTTGTCGGTAGAAGACTCTCGATCATGATCTGCTGTGTCGGTGGAGGTGCTTTGATTTATCCATGGGCTTTCGTCAACGGCTCAGCTATCAACGCCGGTGCCTTCTTCCTTCAATTCTTTGTTCAAGGTGCCTGGGGTGTCATTCCTATCCATCTCTCGGAGCTGGCCCCTCCTGATTTCAGATCGTTTGTTGTGGGTGTTGCCTACCAGCTTGGTAATCTTGCTTCCTCTGCTTCGTCCACGATCGAAACCACCATCGGAGAGCAATTCCCTCTCACAAACGCCAAGGGTGAAGCCGTCTTTGACTACGCAAAGGTGATGTCTATCTTCATGGGAGCCGTTTTCGCGTACGTTTTGGTTATCACTTTCGTCGGTCCTGAGCACAGAATGGCCTCTTTTGAGACGGAAGAAGAGGAAGAAGCCGCCATCAGAGAAGCTAATGTTGAGACTGAGTTGGACGACATCAAGGACGTCCCAGAGCACAGCTCTAAATCTTGAATTGTTTCTCGCTGAACGCTTCTCTTCAGGCTTCTAGCCAATTTTAATTCTTTCACATGTACAATAGCGCAATTATAGCTTTACTCCATAGCTTGTGTCTCTTCAAAATACCTATTTATTCCCTATTCGATTGTTCGAGGAACTAGTGTTAGCTCCCGCAATGAAAAAAGCTGTCACCAAGAAAATAAACTTATGCGGCTGTGTGAGGCTGTGGGGCGCTTCCAATTTGGAAATAGGCTGCTGATATCCGTGCGCGTAGACAATTATTGCCTGAGTCTCGAAATTCTTGCGGTACTCCGGTTTTCATGCAGTGCGAATAGCTCTTTAAGGCTCACGGATGGCCTATTTTCGTTCGGGATCTTCCTCCAGCCGTATATAACCCCTGCTGCGTTTCGTTTTACGCTTTTGCTTCTCAAAATCTCCCCTTCAGACTGCAGCTCTTTGATACCTTCCCCACGATTTTCTCCACTCTACGCGCCTCATCTAAAATCGCGCAACATGATGGTTCAGAGTATGCGGAGCACTTAAACTCAACCAATCAAGTAATGTGATCTGACATTATTCTTCCGTCGTTAACCGCAGTGTCCACTTTTCATCCGTTCATGTCCCACTCTTGAATGGCGTAGGGGAATGTGATTTTGATTTTATAGGTGCTGCCTGCCTTAGCCCCACCTTAAGGGTGTCAACATTGAAAGGTAAATACGTCATAATCGAACGAGGAGGGCGGAAATATATTTCCCCGGATTTAAAACCTGGACCCCACCTTATGCGCGGATAAAAAAGCGTGACGCGCATGGAATCTATTGTTAGCAACCCCAAGGTTGTTTTCACATGACGTCAGAGGTGGTACGGGTGGACCCTTAAAAGAGGCCAGAGCTGCCCCAGGTTTTGCCCAAGCATCTATCTGATAAACTAACTTGCAATTCATACGAAAATGCCGATCTCAAGCCAGCAATCAACAGACAGCAAGGAGGCATACGAAGCCCCTCAGGGAGAGGAGCTTCCAAGCTTCTTGGGAATGAATGGTAAGAAACTCCAGTTGTTCATGGGAATTATGGCTTCGATGGGATTTTTGCTTTTTGGTTATGACCAAGGTGTTATGGGCTCTTTGTTAACCCTGACGGCGTTCAGGGATACGTTCCCGTCAATTGACACCCAGATTCACAAGGATAGAGCCACCTTGCAGGGATTTACAATCGCAGTGTACGAAATCGGATGTTTGGTGGGAGCAATGTCAACTATCTATCTAGGAGATAGACTTGGAAGACTCAAGTGTATCGGATTGGGATGCGTTATTATGATATTCGGTGCCATTTTGCAGTGTACGGCTTTCAGCATTGGTCATCTCATTGTTGGTCGTATCGTTACTGGTCTGGGTAACGGCATGAACACCAGCACGATTCCAATGTGGCAATCAGAATGTGCCAAGCCTGAAATTCGTGGAAAATTGGTGATGATTTCGGGTGGGTTGATTTCCGCGGGTATCGCCATCTCTTACTGGATCGATTTTGGGTTCTACTTTTCCAAAGGTGAGGTCGCATGGAGATTCCCGGTGGCCTTCCAAATGATATTTCCGATTTTGATGCTACCCTTTATCTTGAAATTTCCTGAGTCACCTCGTTGGCTAGTGAAGAAAGCACGTTATGAAGAGGCGTCGCGAGTTTTTGCTGCTCTCGAAGGAACATACGAGTCAGATCCTTTGGTCTCGAAAGAGGTCGGGGATGTGAAGGAGTCTTTGCACGAGGAGCATCTTGAAGGTGGAGACAAATTCGACTTCAGAAAACTGATCACTCAAGGCGAACACCGCAACTTCCACAGAATCATGTTAGGGCTTTGGTCTCAAATCTTTCAACAAATCACTGGTATCAACTTGATTACCTACTATGCGGGTACAATTTTTGAGTCGTATATCGGAATGACTCCGCTCAACTCGCGGATCCTTGCTGCCTGTAACGGTACTTTTTACTTCATGTGTTCCTTCTTGCCGATGTTCTACATCGAGAGGTTTGGAAGACGGAAGTTGATGATTTTCGGATTACTTGGACAATCCTTCACTATGGCTATTTTGACTGGAACTACGTGGGCCTCAGGTCACCGTGGCAATCACCCTGCTGCTATCGTGGCAGCAGTGATGTTATTCGTTTTCAATGGATTCTTTGCCGTTGGATGGCTGGGAATGAGTTGGCTGTATCAAGCTGAGATCCCTCCATTGAGTATCAGGGCACCCTCCAACGCTATTTCAACGATGGGTAACTGGGCATTCAATTTCATGGTGGTTATGATCACGCCGGTGGCTTTCGAGAATATTGATAGCTACACTTACACAATTTTTGCGGTTATCAATCTGCTCATGGTTCCAGGAATATACTACCTATATCCAGAGACTTCGGGTTTAACTTTAGAAGAGTTGGACTCTGTTTTTGCCGAGTGCGACGTTTGGAAGCCATGGCGAGTGGTGAAAATCGCAGAAAGATACCGCAAATACGGTAGTCCTGAAATGGGCGACAGAGCTTCCAGTAGTGCGGCTGCTGAGCTCAAGATAGACGTGGAGCACCTCGAGTGAGAGGAAAAGGTGGGGCTAAAATATTTACCAATATTTTTATGTAAGTAGACGAAGAGACGAGAATTTAGAATTCGATAAGATCAATATCTTTCAAGCCGCAGCGGGGTAATCCGCATACATACTCATGGTGTTGGTAATACAATTATAGTAGAATTCATCTTGGAGATATGAGCTTAGGATCATTTTGAGTATCGCGACACCCGGACCTACACTGACAGGGACCTCAGGTGTCTCTTCTTGCATGCATTTTCGTGGCCATTGGTCATCCTCAGTCTGAACGGCTGAAAGATCAGGTTCATCAAAAAGCCACACTAGATTTATGCTCTCATATCAGCTGAAAATTTTATTTCATGTGCCTTATTGCCAAATTTCGCGAAAATTAACAAATCTTCTGTTGCCGGCCAGGTTGCACTTGCGTCATCTTTCTGACGATATCCCGTGCATCGATTTCTTTTGCGACAGCAGACTTTCGTTAGACTCCAAGGAGCGAGAAAGCGTTGAAATCTCTTTCAAGAATACATCAGTAGCATCGAAAAGTGAAAAGGAATTGATCAGACCATAAATATTGGAGGTCTTTTTTTATTGTAGGCTATAGCAGGAATATTACGGCAACCGGTAGCTGGTCTTGAAATATAAATTTTCAAGCTATTTAACTCAGCAATAGTTTCTAGTTTCCATATTATCTTCAGTCTACTTAGATTCAACAGTGACCACACTGACGATTTTAGGGTCCTTAGAGTCAGACTCATCAGTCTCTGAAGCAGTGCTTTCGATGTCCTGGACGACTGGGGTCTTGAGACTGGACTCGACAAAAAGATCACTCTTGTTTCTCGTGACCCAGTAGAAGAACATCATCAGGCAGTAAAGAACCAGAAAACAGCCGAGAGCATACGGCCAACCTATCTTCCATCTTGGAGCGTCGCCTCCTGTCTTGAAGACAAGCAGGGGTGTCCAAATATATGTAGAGTAACCGATGCACATCATGGACCCAATGACAAAAGCGCGAAACTCTCTGTCCTCGTTGAACTGAACATTGACCCACGAATACAAAAGCGGTGAGTGGACCCCCTGAAATCCAAAGCAGTACCAGGCAAAGAATTTGGTTGGGTTTGGGATGTCCCAAACCGTCATCAAAGCGTAACCGACAAAAGGAAATATGGAAAATGCAGTGTATATGGTCCATGGAGGGTAAACCGTGGCCAAACTCGTTCCTATCCAAGACGATAGAGCTGTCAATGCGTAATTGATCGAGGGGTAATTATTGATCTGTGTGACATTGAAATGCTGACCGTTTGGTTTTCCCTTCAGCCATAAAGCCATATAACTAGAAGGAATGGAACTCTGGATCAGAAACACGTAAATTATCACACACAGCCACCATTCCCATTTTTTCAAACATCTGTAAATTGTTTTCAAAGTGATCTTTTGTGGTGGTGCCGAAATGCTTCTTGCTTGAGCTGTCTGGAGGTCTTTCTCAGATAAAATCAATTTTGCTCGTGGACTATCTGGAAGACCAGGAAAGACGAAATATCCGATTGCAGCGATGGGCAAGGTAATGATTCCGTCAACAATGAAACCCCATCTCCAGCCAGCTCTTCCCGAGACACCATCCAAGTTGTTATAAGCTGCAGTTTGCATGGCACCAGCGAACAAAGACCCAAGAGAATTACCCGTGAACCACAGACCAGCTCTTTTGAAAAGCTCGCTCTTCGAGTACCATGAGCCAAGAACAAAATGAGTGGCCCCAAAAACGGGCGCCTCCATGATTCCCATAAAAAACCGGATTGCGTACAAATGCTCAGGTGTTTTAACGACCGATTGTAATAATGTGAGAGTCCCCCATATCAACTCCAGCGTGGGAAGCCCAATACGGATAACTTTTGGTCTACTGAGCAGTAACAGAAGTGGAACCTGAGCAATGACATAACCAATGAAAAAGTACGTGCTGAACATGTTGAGCTCGTTTCCGTGAAGATTGAGGTCTTCTTTCATACCAGTGACATACGCGTTAGTGACGTTACTCTGATCAAGGTACTTCACAAAGAAAGTGAGCATAGTCCATGGCAAAATAGTTCGGTCAAGTTTCAGCAATAACTTTCTTTCTTCCTTGTTAAGGGTCTTGGGGTAGAAGTCAATTATATCGTACAAGACCAACCAGGGCCTCTTCTGCATATACTTTCTTCTAGCATGCTTTTCTTCCGTGGAGATAATCTTCTCGGGGGCTTCTTCGGAAGCAGACATGATCAAGAGCACTCTGTTTTCAAAAGGAAAAACCCCCAGCAAAAGTTTCAATTACAGGGATTACTCATTAACATTTAAATACCACTGAAAAGTTTTAGTTTTCAGAGCATTCATTATACAAGCCAAACAATTTGTAAGCCCACCCCACAATAGGACCAGATCAATTGACCGTGTCATGATTCTAGAGGAAAAAAAAGTTAAGGTGGCTCAAAATTAGTTGTGGCTTTTACTTATTTTTTTTTTGCGATAAGCCATAGTGGAGTTTAGCACTTGATTGACTTCTTCAGATATCCTTACATATGCCGCAGATAAAATCTGCCTTGAAACACATTGTCAGCCTGGCGGAGGAGTCAAGCAGCCTGGAAAAACTATCATCCGCTTTTCAATTGTGGTGGCTATAAAAATGAAGTGCCCACAGATCAACCCTCGATCAAGTAGCATTAAGCCGTCTTGTAATTATTTCTTATAAAAACTTCCAGATCAGACAATATTCCACTCCAATGCTGCTTATAATTTATTTCAGTAGCAATCCAACAACTTTTACCTTTCACGATTGATTATACCCTTGATTGAAAAGCGACCAATTAGCAACTACTCCCAGAATTCCAAGACAAAGGAAGATCTGGACTGGGCTAACTGGATTTCCATTGATCTTTCGCTCTTTGAGAAATTGGAGTAAAAAGTTAAACTTGCCAAAAAGCCTCAATAATATGCTACCAGGGAGCATGGATGTTCCTAATTAATAAATTATGGGCTTGCTCAAGCACAAGTTGAAGAACAGTTCACGATTGCGCAAGCAGCTTTCAGGCTCAATTTAGCTGAAAAATGCCAGTATCTTGCTGACTTCGTCATTGTAAGTCACAAATAATTACGAGTAGAAGTGCGCCAGAAATTTCCTAAGGTATTACTACGATGTAAACAACTACACCATCGCAAAACTTAACAAAATAATCGAAGACTAATAATAATCCTGCTTTCATCTAGGGCAACAGGGAGAAAATCCAGTGTTCTTCCAAATACTTAAAAAATTATATAGTTTCTCCGCTTATATCAGACTAGCGATGATCAATTAATGAGCCATTCCTGTATCGATTGCCTCTTGCAAATAGCCCCAGTAAGCACGCTTAGTACGGTTTCTCCAATATTTTCCAAAATACATCATTGGAATGAAAGTTCCAATGCAAGCAATAGAGATGCATGCAGCAGCAATAAAAGTTTTGTTAAGCCCTTGGTTCTCAACCCAGGGGGTGATACCATATCCAATCGCAAAACTCATGGTGTTTCTTATAAGAATGACGGGGACCATTGCTTGTCCACTCAGCTCACGATAACTCTCAACGACGTAGTTCACAGAGCAAGAACACCCAAGGGCACCTGCACCACCCAAAACACCCATTCCGAAAACAATTCCGAACCAATGAATTTGATGATATGCACCCACCCCCCACAACACCAAGGCACACGGACAGACGACCAGATACATTGCAACCAATAGCAAACGATGTTCAGGCTCCGAAACGCCCCCCCTCCTCCTTGCCAAATGAATTCTGATTTTGTCACCCAGGTATCCACCATAGTATGAAAAGACAACAGAAAAGATTATTGGGGAAATATAGGTTACTCCTGTCATAGATGCGGAGAAGTTGTAAGGCGCAGAGGTGTAAATCGAGGAAGCAGTTGCGTTTAAGACATTGAACCAAACCAATGAGGTCCCGTATAAGAAACCTGCCCAGCAAACACCAGGAAATCTGAGCATACAAAACTGTCTCCACATAATGACGTGCATCATGAATGGTCTTGGTTTATCGAGAAGTTTCAGTTTATCTTTCAATGTCTTCCCTAGAGGAAATGGAATCTCATGCTCCGTACCAGAATCAACAGAAATAATCTCAGTTTCTTGAAGCACCTTCTCTTGCGATCTGATTTCAATTTCAAGATTTTGATCAGAAATCTCGTCGTCTGCACTGATATGCGGTCTACTGTAATTTGTTTCCTCCATGAAAAACAGTAAGAAGAAAAAACAAACTGCAGCAAAAATTGCACACCAATAAAGAACCCACTTCCAGTTCTGGCCGTCCGCAATAAAGCCCGCAACTAATGGAGCCATGAAGTTAGAAAGCATCAAAGAAACACTGTAAAACCCCATGTATCTGCCTCTATCATGCTCGAAAAAGATGTCTGATATGGAAATTTCTAACAGAGACTCGATCGGGGCACCAAAAAACCCTGTGAGGATCTTGCTGCCAATCCATTCGCTGTACCCAGTGGTATAAGGTGTCCACACACATAAAAGAGCGGTTGCAAGGCACGTGATCAGGTATACTGGTCTTTTACCGTATTGTAGGGCGAGAGCCTGCCAGAAGACACATCCCCATCCGTAGAACAGAAAAGAGCATCCTGTACCTTGATTGAGATCTCCTAATGTCAGATCTGTTTCTTCAACGATAGACTCCAAAACGCTGTATATGGCAGCAGAGGGGACCCCAATTGCAAAGGTGTAGACCACAACGCAAAATAGAGACATCATCTTTCTTTTGTTGGTCCATAACATAGGATCGTTATAAGGATCCAATGCATTTGGGGTTGGAGAAAGCACCAGCTCTTTTTTCTCGGTTGCATTATGGATCGTGCGATCCAGGTCAACCAGATGGACCGTTCCTGGAACGGCTTCACTATTGATCCTCATTATTTGTCCGTCTTATGAAGCAGGAGATGAACAGGCAAACTGGCAACTGTAAATTCCAGGCGACTTTTAGAATATTTATATTAATAGTTCCCATTATTTAAAAATCGGGTCCTTTTCATCTCCTTATCTGATCTTAGGAGCGCCTTAACCCGTAGACATCAATTCTACTTTTTATATGAGCTTTAAACGGAAGGACGAGCTGCGCAAACGCTGCTAATTGGACATTCACCTGAGATCTTCTTCCTCAATTGAGCTTTAGGTGACGATTTTTTGGGTGTATGATCAGGATTACGATAAGATTATTTCTTATCGTTATCGTGAAATTAAGGGATTTTTTTTCGCAAAAAAGTTTTATTGGTCATCTTGGAAACCTTCTGATTGAACTTCTTATCAGTGTCTGTGAATTCTAATAATGACTCGCTACTTTTCTAACTATGAATTGCTATAAGAAGGGCTCGAGTTTGCGGGCAACCAAAAGCTAGTTATCACGTTACATTGACCCAGTCCCTATGAATCTCAGGTACCGATCATTTTAAACCTTTTTATTGAAATGCCAATGTATGAGAATAAGACAAGTGATCCCTTCAAATTTGAGGCTTGGAAGCCCAAAATAGAAGCTGCTTTGGAGAGACGGGAACTTTCGATTGTCTCCGAATACCTCTTGCCAGAAAACGAGATTCCTGACGAGTCTAGACTGGATGTTTCTAAAATTCCTTACGAAACTAGTGTCATGTCCAATGAAGAAATTGATATTACTGAAATGAATGCTCCCAACATTGTTTCCGAAATCTCCAAGGGAAAACTGTCCGCTAAAAAGGTTTTGATTTCATTCATGAAGAGGGCAACTATTGCTCAACAATTGCTCAATTGCGCGACTGAATTTCTAACAAAAGATGCCATGGAAACAGCTGAGAATTTGGATGCTTACTACCAGCAAACCGGAAAGACCAAAGGGCCTCTTCATGGTCTTCCGATCAGTGTAAAAGAGCATGTGTCAATCAAGGGAAAAGTCACCACAGCAGGATATGTGGCCTTGCTTGATAATGTGCCACAAAATGACTGCGTTACTGTCACAGTTTTGAAAAGTCTGGGAGCCATTCCGTTTGTGAGAACTAACGTCCCTCAATCGCTGATGCATCAAGATACCACTAACTATATATTTGGTACCACTACCAACTGCTTCAACCGGAACCTGAGTCCATCAGGTTCAAGTGGAGGAGAAGGTGCAATAATTGGATTCAAGGGCTCGGTTCTAGGGATTGGCAGCGATATCGGGGGGTCGATAAGAAGTCCAGCAGCCTTCAACGGCTGTTATGGATTGAGACCTACCACAGATCGGATATCTAATAAATTTGCCGTTTCTGCTGGTGGGGGTCAAGAATCCATTAAGTCCACGATTGGACCTCTTTCTCAGCATATTGAAGACATTGACTTATTCATGAGTGCTTACATTGGAAGCGAGCCATGGAAACTTGATGCGACTTTAATTCGCACTCCTTGGAAAAGGGTTACACCATCGAAAGAAATAACCATAGGGATTATGCGAAGCGATAATATCGTTAAGCCTCACCCGCCCATTGAAAGAGGATTGAATCACGTCAAGAAAATTATTGAAGAAGCTGGTATCAAAGTGGTCGAATTTGAGCCATATAAATGTGAAGAGATCTGGGACATCGCTTCCAATCTCTACTTTGCAGACGGTTGCGTCTCACAGAACAAGCTTCTTGCAGCTTCTGGTGAGCCGATCCATCCGTTAACTGCATGGGCGTTTAGCTACGGTAAAGGAGAAATCACTGTTCCGGAGAATTACGTCTACAACAGTAGAAGGGACACGCTCAGAAACGAGTATCAAAATTTGATGGATGAGAAAGGAGTCGACTTTATCTTGACACCAGCATATTTGGGTGTTGCTGCAGAGATTGGTACAACACAGTGGTGGAACTATTGTGCTTTGTGGAACTTATTGGACCAGCCTGGGCTTGTTTTTCCAACTGGACTATATCAAGATCCGTCAATTGATGTTGAGCAAAAGCGCGATGTATATTGGTCTGAAGCAGATGAAAGAGAGTCTAAAAAGTACAAAGCAGAAGTGTTCAAAGGTGCTCCCATCTCACTGCAGTTGGTTGGGCGTAGATACGCAGATGAGGAATTAGTCGCTGCCGGTAAAATAATTTCTCAGATTCTATCTTAGAGAAAGCAAATAAACCCGACCTCCTTTACAAGTTTCGCATCTAAGATTTCTCAAAGGGGAAATTTCGATTGCTTATCTCCACGGAAATTGAATTTAGGATCGTGATTTTAACAGCCCCTCCTTATATGAACAGCCTGGATGCCGCATTGAATTTTTCGATTTTATAAGTACTTTTTCGTTATAATTTTAGCCAGTTGTGATCAGCAGCGTTGAAGTATTAAAATCAATGAAAAGAAGAGGGCTGAGAACCAAAACGGGTTGCTTTTCTTGTCGTTCAAAAAAGCGCAAATGCGATGAGCACAAACCGGTTTGCAAAATTTGTTTGAGATCAAAAACCCCCTGTCAATGGCCTTCCAATCAGGACTTGATAGATCGAAGGTACAAAAATTACAAAAAGAACAAATTTGACGCAGATCGCGACCTAGAACATGTTACTTCTGAGTCAGACAAAAATCTAATCAGCTGTCAAAAGGAAGTAAACGAAGTATCTCTCCCCCATGTGAACAAGTCATTCGCCATACCGTCCCTTGTGAAAGGTCCAGTAATCAGCTCATGGAGGTGTCCAATCCCGGGAATTGAGCTGTCTGACTTGAAAGTGAGCCATTTGCAAAGATTTATCAGATCGTTTCTTCCAGCTATTACTCCCCCACACGCTCACTCCAAATTACGCCCGCTGACGGTGTTTGTTCCATGTATCACATTTCGCAAAGAGCTACTGGATCTTTTCTTAGCCTGCGGTGCCATTGACGGTAGCTGGAGAAAGCGCCATCTTAGGTCGGATGCTTTGGAATACTATTCAACTTTTCTCCGAAAGTGGAAAAAGTTGGTAGCTCAAAACTCGAGCGAAGTACTGGATGATTGGATTTTGGTTACCATTCAAATAATCTTACTCCTGGACAAACACATTGGAGCCTCAAGTGGGAGGATAGTTAACCATATAGCCGCGGGTTATACGGTCTTGAATCGCAGAAAAACAGATGGTTTAATCTGGACCCGAGGAAGTGCCGCTGAGAGAGTTTTGACTGAGTCATTCCTCTACAATTATGTGGTCTCAATTTTGTTCGTTAAAGAAGATGATCTTTGTCGTATTCCCCCTTCTGGAACGTTGGATCAGTTTATCCTCAGTTTGAAGGGTACAATTTTCGAAACCGAGACAGTCAGCTGGGCAAACAATCCCGTTTTTGGGGCTAACATCGAGCTGTTCTCCAGCATTGAAAAATTATCTTGGCTGTTTCGAAAACAACCCCTTTCTCCCGCGAGCATCTACGAAGCCAAGCTCCTGCTTGAAAAACTTGAACGATGGAGTCTTGAACAGGAAGAATTAGCCACAATCATCATATTTGAAGGCGCTCGGTTCCATTGCTCTGCCTCCATTCTTTACAACATCGCTGGTCGGATAGTTCTTCTCAAGCTGCTAAATCCGATGGTTGCTGAATCTTCGAGCGAGATTCAAGATTTGGTGTATAGATCCATATCACACGTCTCCAATCTGAGACTTGGAGACGCATCTGGCTGCATTGGAAGCATCATTTCCTGGCCTCTGGCGATGATCGGATTTGCGTGCACAGAAAATTCCCATCAACTTTTGATAGCTAAAAAATGTGTTGAGCTAGGAGAAGTTCTGCACGCGGCGTTTGCGTATCATGTTCTGGAACTCTGCAAGATCTCGTGGCAAGGTCTGGGGCTAAACATACTTTACAAGAGGGAGATTTTGTCAAGCTTCTCGATCTAGGTCTGCGATGCAATGGAATGCGAATCAAAAGCGGAAATTAATGATATTGCTCTCGTCAAACTCTCCCGGCTTTGTAACACTCACAGCTAATGTTCTATAACTCGTCATTCTCTTCGGGGATTGAGTGGTGAGAGCTTCCCAATTGATTGGAAACGCGCGCGCACTCAGAGGATTTTTTGCCCGATACGGGGATAAATTTCTTGCGCGATCGCGCAACTTTTTTGAAAAAAAAAAGAGTGCTGAAAACGAGCCAACTTGAACAGAAATGACTAAATATTCTACTCTCGCCTATTGATTAATATAGGAGACTTCTACTGACAATGACCTCAGCACCTGTGACTATTTTTACCGAGAAGGCCCCTCCCCCGCGGCCAATTTTGAGTCAGGCCGTTTCAGTCGGCAACATCGTCTTCTGTAGCGGTCAACTAGGAGTCGACCCTGCTACTAAGAAAATGCTGACAGGTGACATTACAGTAAGGGCCGTATGTTTTTTTTATTCTAGCAAGCTTAAATTGCTCAGTTTTTGCTAACATCTTCCCCCAGGAGCAAGCGTTGAAAAACCTGAGTGCCGTGCTTGAACAAGCAGGTAGTTCGTTGAAAGATGTCATAAAAATCAACATATATTTGACTGACTTGGCCGACTTCGTCAAATTCAATAATACATATGAAAAGTTTTTTCAGACGGAACATAAGCCTGCTAGGACGTGTGTTGTAGTGAAACAGTTGCCTAACAATACTGACGTCGAGATCGAATGTGTGAGTTATATTCCGGAAAAGGCCAAATTTTAAGGCATTGAGAACGAGAGGATAACCCGTTGCCCGCCTTGAGGTACATCACGATTTCAAGTGATATTTCCATAAGTCAAATGATTGCGTCAGTCTAAGCCGAACTTTTTTTAGTGGGAGGCCTGGATCGAGATCAGCCAAAATATCACATCGCTTTATTATTTCTCTGCTAGTCTTCTTTCGAGCTGAACGGCCCATAACGTCGCTTGAAATCGATTTTCGCTAAAGTCAGCTCATCTTACTTGGTTATACTTGTTACAATGATCTCTCCCAAAAAGACTCATGATAGTAGAGCCTCCAATCAAGCCTCCTTTGTCATCATCCAAACCGCGCCTAGCCATACAAATTTAGAGCGCGCTATTTGCGTAGAATTGCAACGCGCACTTATATCATTAGGGGAATTAGCCCTGACCGTGGCTCTTGATACCTCCATAGTGATACCATCAATGGCGCACGGAGAAGTAGACGGAGTATTGAAACCGATAAGAACCAATTTACTACTTCGTAAACCAAGCGATAATCTCAAACGCCAGACCGTCTTCCGTCGTCGCAAACTGAATGGAATAAGACAAGAGCCCCTCCTATACTAGTTTTTGACCATCATGCAACCATGATAGTGTGCCTTGCACAACCTCTGTCTCATTCAATCGTTCACGTTTGCCAGCAGAGGTTTGAACTCCTTGGATCCCACCTGAGCACTTGCGACCTTCTTTTGAGAGAGTCATTGACCTGAGTGACAGGCCTCAAATCAAACGTGCCGAAGTAAGCTTCCCTTCCAAGAAACAGAGCAATACGGAATTTTCTTCTTAGTAAAAGGTTGCGCGAAGGTTATTTTTCGGGCAACGAATTTTAATCGCATTTTATTATAAATGGGCAAAAAAGTTTCTAATTCTAAATCTAATCGTACTCCCGTCTCAATTTCAATGTCACCAAACATCTCCGACTTTTGTTACTTTGATTTTTTCATCAAAGTAGAAAAATGCTTTGCAGTCAATGCCTGATGATCGGTATCGATAAATCGTTTTACGATTCGACAGCAACTGTTTTCTTTATTCTCTCAGAGCCGTACTGTTCGCATGTTTGGTTCGGAGGCATCTTTAAATAACTTAACAATTCCAAGTAGGAATCACTTCGGAAAGAACGAGATCAAGGTCTGAAAGACACTTCAGAAATAACAGATTTTTGATTTTCAACATGAGGAGCCATCAAACTGAGTACTGTCGACTCCTCATGAGCTAACACTATTAAAAAAACATCTTCAATTGTGTGGGAAACATTTTGTAAATGCTTCAAATGTTCAAAGAGGCACCGCCTGAAGTTTGGCTTTCCAAACTCGCTTTTTCTTATCAGCAGATCTTGTTTATTAACCTAACTTTATATTTTCTATTGTTCGCGAACTGAGCAGATAAGCTCTACCGCAGGAACGATATATAAAGACCAAATCACCTAGGTCCAGAAGAAACCTAACGATTCATTCGTTTTACGTTCGCTCGTGGAAACGGAAGTCCATCATTGTTCTTGTGCTGAGAGTGAGCCATTTTTCACTACAATGATCTACGCAGAAGCTGTAAATCAGTCCCACCTTTTTCAGGCCAAAGTCTCCGAGAAAGGATTAATGGCTGTTGGCGGTAAGGGAACAAATCTTCACATTGAAAACCCGAACACTGGAGAGAGATACACCTTGATCGACGGATCCACTGGTGCCGCTGTGGGAGCTTTGGGCCACGGAGATGAAGATATTGCCCGAGAGTTTGCTGTTGCAAGCAAAGAGTGCGTGTACTCCTTCCCTTCATCTATTTGCAACTACGATGCTGAGGATCTGGCTAAATTCATTATTGAAAACTCTCCCCAAGATTCTTTTTCCAGCGCTCTTTTCGTCGGATCTGGTTCAGAAGCAAACGAGAATTGCATGAAAATCGTCAAGCAATACCACTTGGAACGAGGTGAAACCGGCAGAGACAAGTATATCTCTCGTTACTTATCGTACCATGGTTTTACGTTGGGGGCTCTTTCGATTACCGGCCAAACTAGATTTGACAAATTCCGAAGTATTGCTCTGTCTTCAGATCGTGTTCCCAAAGTCTCAGCCTGTAATCCTTATCGCGACCAGAGAAAAGACGAGACTACAGAGGATTACAAAAACCGACTACTTCGGGAGTTGGAAGAAACTTTCCAACGTGTGGGTCCTTCCACTGTTGGTGCTGTGATTCTGGAAAGCGTCTCAGGATCTTCGTTGGGGTGTCAAACACCGATTCAGGGTTATCTCGAGGGCGTCAGAGAAATCTGCCACAAATATGGGGCGTTGTTTGTGCTTGACGAGGTGATGTCCGGTATGGGTAGGTGTGGAAGCTACCATGCCTGGGAGCAGTTCCTTCCAAAAAATAAGGGACCAGATCTACAAACGATCGGAAAAACTTTGGGCTCGGGCTATGTTACTATTGCAGGTGTTTTGATCTCCCCTAAAGTGAAGGATACGATTACAAATGGTAGCAACGCTATTATCGGAGCTCAAACATATCACTGTCACTCCCTGAATTGTCGGATTGCACTGGCCGTTCAAAAGAAAGTCAAGAAGCAAAATCTAGTTGCAAACAGCTTTGCTATGGGTAATTATTTGGGTGAAAAGCTTGGAGAGAAGCTCTCTTCTCACAAGTACGTTGGGTGTATAAGGGGCGCTGGATTGTTCAGAGGGGTTGAGTTTGTCAAAGACAAAAAGACTAAGGAGTCTCTACCAAGGGAATTTCATTTTGGTCCCAAATTTGGAAAGATATGTTTAAAAAACGGTCTGACTGTGATGGGAGGGGACGGATGCAACGACGGTTTGAACGGAGACCAATTCCTATTGTGTCCTTCTTACGTCATCGATAAAGATACTATTGACAAAATGGTCGATATTTTGCTTGTCTCGCTGGATGAGATCACTAAAGAGTATGATTCTTCTGGCCTCAACTGACTCTACCGCAATCTCAGCTGAGCTAATAGACTCAGCAATTTATCAGACCACAAACGTTATACAACTGGTGTAGAAATGTTTGATTGATATCTTTAACGACACTGCGTACGGAGTGGCATCAATCATGTTTTTCCACATTAGTGCATATGCCATATATCGGTTCAGGGTCTGGATCAAACAGTCTAATCATAATATTAGACTTTATAGAATAAATCAGATTTCTGATACATAGTGTTACTCTGATTCATCGAATAACATCCTTACATCGACTTGTAGTTTTGACACAGCCTTGTTTGCCCTGACAAAAATTGTAACGTTTCCGATTCGATGACGATAAGAGTCGCGAAGGGAGCTCTTCTCGATTAGGAGACCTGGAAGATAAAAAATCATATCTCGGAAACTAAATTTCGTGCGTCACACTAGATTGAGTTGACGACTTCTAAGAGTCAACTCGTTAGATTAAAATTCAGCCTGTGATCGATAGCCAACAATGCTTTCTGTTGAAGCCCAAGCTGCAATAGATGAGTACCGGGAACATGTTAGTTCCGGTTTTACTCCGCTACCAATTCCTCTCGTGAGAGCGAAAAATGCTACGCTTTGGGACATTGACGGAAACAGCTACATTGACTTTTTATCGTTTTTTGCGGTGGCCAATATGGGACATTCACACCCCAAGATTGTGAATGCCGCTTGTAAAGCCATTCAGGAACGAGCATTAATCAACACTGCGTTTATGAGTCCAAGTTATGGTCGATTGGCCGCCAAGATCGAGGAGGTTTTAGGTTACAGCAAAACAGTCTGTATGTGTTCGGGAGCAGATGCAACTGATGCAGCAACCAAAATAGCGAGAAAGTGGGGTTACTTGAAGAAAGGGATTGAAAAAGACTGCGCTTTTGTTTTGACAGCTTCTGCATGCTATCACGGGATCACTATTTCAACACACTCGTTGACTTCCAAGAAAGACCCTAATTTTGGCCCCTACGTATCACAAGTTGGTTCCGTGTCACCCTCAGGAATCGCGGTGGAGTACGGGGATATTGAAAGCTTGTCCGCCGCTTTTGAAGCTGACCACAAATCCATTGCTGCTTTCATGATAGAGCCTATACAGGGTTCAGCCGGAATCGTTGACCCTCCATTGGGTTATCTAAAGCAAGCATTTGACCTCTGCGAGAAGTTCAATATTTTGTTCATAGCAGATGAAGTTCAAACAGGATTGGGTCGGACAGGCTCACTTCTGAGAAGCTGGACCGAAGACGTCAAACCTCACCTTGTATGTTTGGGAAAAGCTTTAGCGGGAGGTGTTGCGCCACTATCAGCTGTGTGTGGCAATGCTGACGTGATGGACATTCTTGAGGATGGGGATATCGGGTCGACCATGGCATGCAACCCGCCTGCCACAGAAGCAGCAATTGCGGCTTTGGACGTTTTGGTCGATGAAAATATTTCTCAATTAGCAAAGGAGAAAGGAATTCTTTTGCGAGAATTGATTAAAAGAGAAGAGCTCAAGGAGGTAGTCAGCGTTAGCGGGGACGGTTTACTAGCTGCTGCTGTTCTTAACAATGATCTTATAGACAAAAAGTTCAACGCAAGAAGGCTTGCAGCTTTCTGTGCCCAAAATGGCGTTATTGTCGGCAGCGCAGGCGGTGGGAAACGTGTGAGATTGTGTCCTCCTCCAACCATCGAGATTGATGACTTGAAGAAAGGTGTGAAGATATTTGCCGATTGCGTCAGGAAGCTAAAAGGAGTTGACGGACCAATTCTAGGAGTTGAGTGAGAAAACTTTTCTGTATTTCATATAAAAATCTTTTGACATGGTATTTTTACTCAATTGGATCAAGAGTGTGCCAAGGAGCAGTGATGAACCGTTGCTGGTACTTTTTTCCGATCTTAGTGATCGAGTCCAAGTCTTCGTAATTCAATTCAACTCTCTTCAGATTCTCAACCAGCCTGTCAGGGTTGGTCGAGCGAGGAATCACTGGCCAGCCTTGGGCAACTCCCCAGTTTAGTAGGCACGAAGCCACACTTGCACCGTTATGTTCGGCTATAGCTATCAACTCTTTGTTTTTGAGCAACGGTGACCCAACAGATCCCAAAGGACTGTATGCCATTATCAAAATACCCTTCTTCTTGCAATAGTTGAATAGCTTTTGCTGGTTGCATGAGGGGTGCATCTCTACTTGATTAACTGCAGGAACAATACCTGTAGCCTCAATGACCGCATCTAATTCCTTGATTCCGAAATTGGCCACTCCCACAGCCCTCACCGTCTTCTGAGTCTTATAAATTTCCACCATCGCTTCCCAAGTTTTGACAAAATCCCAATCTTTTTCATAATCGATGGACCCGTCAGGCAAGCGTGGGACCTTCTTGTCAATACCGTTGTGGTTCAGTGGTGTCGGCCAGTGCATCAGCCATAGATCGAGGTAGTCTGTGCCGAGTGCCTCTAAAGTCAGATCCAAGCACTCTTGCGCAGCGGTGTGCCATTTTTGCGCAAGCTTATCAACCAAAAACAACTCCGAGCGAGGGATCCCAGATATTTTGATTGCTTCACCGACTAGTTCTTGATTGAAGTAATTGAACGCCCCATCAATCATTCGGTACCCACTCTCAAGCGCATGAACAATGGCAAATTTTCCTTCTTCAGCCTCCAATTGGTACGTCCCAAGGCCGATTGCTGGTACTGTTGCACCAGTGTTAATCTTGAATTCGGGAGACCCACTCATACTTGTTGTTTGCAACAGAAACTATGTGAGTCAACGCTATCGGAATCCCCAATCGATAAATTTGTTTTTGCGCACATTATTTTTTCCGAGATTCGAGCCTCGCGATTAGATTGGATTTGAACTAACAAAAAAATGTTAGATAATCAGATACAGCAAGCCCCTACCCCAGAAGTGTTAATTTATCCAATTGCGGTGTGAAATGGGACAAACATATATTAAAATTGGGCACCAATTGAAAAGGCAGTGGTTCTGAACAGTACCTTTCAAAGGAGCCGAAAGCAAGTAGTGGTTTGATAAAAACCGCAGTAACGAAGGAAGTAAAAAAGAAACAGCTGAACTGAGGCTATTGACCATTACTTCCAAACAAGTAGCCTCGTATAGGGTCACGATTGGTGCTCTGTGGAAGAACAGAAGGCGTTTCACATGGTCTTTCATGCATTCTTGTGAAGACCATGTCCATTAATTTCGTCTCTTTTGACATTCTCTGACAAACGCTCAGGAGAGGCGCTCTCCACGGCTATTGCAACCACTTCTGAGT